>CM065703.1:32427598-32474808 GCA_017654935.2 Phymorhynchus buccinoides | reverse complement strand
TCATTTTAGCTCGCAAAGTTGCCGCCCATGTCATTTAGAGATGGGGAAAAAAAAAAAAAAAAAAAAAAATATTTTATAAGAGACCGGGACACATAGAGACCAAACAAAAACCCCATCCTCTCTTGAATTTTTCTCTCAACTTTTAAGAGATTTGTTCGATCTTCATTAAGTAAATAACTGTATCAATCTATTGGCCTTTGCAACTAGGGTTATTAATGCCCTTGAAAGTGAGAGTGATTCCCTTGTTGGCCAGTTGCTGACAAGGGCATTCATTCTTGCGAAAGGTAGCTATTAAGTGGCATCAAAATAGGGTTATTTGCGATAGTTATGCCCTTGTTTGGTCAGTACTAAACCATCTTTCCCCCCACCCAGATGTCCGTTCTTCCCCCACCCACCAAGGTCATTCACTCTTGCAAAAGGTGTTCTTTGCAATGGCCAAATAGGCAAGACAAAATAAAAATAGCTAAACTGCAAAGCTAACAATAACGTTAACAACAGCGGATAAAATAACATAAATATTGGCAAAGATAGGACCCGCGCGCCTGACTGAACACATACCCCATACTTTTCCCCTAACCATCTTCACTATAGCAGGGAGACAAGTACAAATTGCTTACAAAATAGTTTTCCTAAACAACTTGTGCTAAAAAAAGGGGGGGCAGTGCGCTGACTTGTCACAACTAACCTGTAGCCTGATCAATCACAAGCAGCCATGAAATGTAAAGCCATCACTTAACATATAGTGCATTTCTCTCAAAAAAGGAATAACGGACACGTTATTTCAGGGACTTGGTTTTTGTGTGGGTGTGTGTGTGGGGTGTGGGGGGGGGGTGTGTTCGCGCGTGTAGCTTCACCCTTTTAAACTCTGACAACGTACGGTTTCACACACACAAACTCCCCACACACAAAAATAGAACTAAAAACATCGCAAAACGCCTACACATCAACACTTAGGCTTTATGAAGTGAGATATCAATTTTCCAACCCTTTCGCCGCCAGTCATTTTTCATCCCAAGAAAATACCAGTAAAAACTTAAATGGATAGAGGAAACACAAATTGTCTGCAATAATGGGAATTCCTCTGTGACATGCATAACAGTAGGCCTACCCCTTACCTCCCCAAATTAAGAGAACAGGGTCTTTGGATAACAGGCCCTTATTTGTTGCCTTTTATTGACATGGGTATTAAACCACTGTGGTACATAAATGCAAAATTGGCGACACCGTGTTGACGGTGGGAATGAAAGGGTTTTAAGAGCCAATCAATAAAACATCCATGGACGGTATTCACGTGTCGAGATAGCATGCGACTTAGCATGATGCTAACTTAGAAGCTCTTCCATTGTCACTATTAAATCCTAATAGGACATTGGAAGAGCTTCTAAGTTAGCATCATGCTAAGTTCTCATGCTATCTCGGCATGAATACAGACCCTGGAAAGTTACAATTTTAATATAAAATGAGGGTAAATTTTTAATTTTTTGTAAAACAAACTTGGAACCTGGTACACCTGATCATTGCTTGTGCGTGCTACATCCATCCAGATGTGAAGAACGAAAAGAGGTCTGGTACGCACTCGTGTTTTTTGAAAGCTTCATGAAGACTTCAAAGTAATCGAAGCAATATTCAGTTTAACCCTTTCATGGCCAATGTTGCATTTATTGTCTCCACACTGGTTTAGTACCCATGTTACCTGAAAGGCATCGAATGAGGCGTCTGATATCCAGTGACTTTATGTCCATCATTTCGGGAGGTAAAGATAGGCCCTCTATTTTATGCATGTCAATGAGGATTTCCCCAATATTGCGGACATCATCTTTTCTCTACCCAGGTAAGCTTAAAAAGGAAAGCTCTGTCTGAAAAATGGATGGCGTTGAAAGGGCTAAAAGAAAACTGATTTCACATGCACGGCGCAAAACTAGCAGCAACATCCGCTGTACTGTCACAACATCATTTACAAGTGTAGCCAGCGTGGCACAGTTGTAGTGTGTTCGCCTCGTGTCAAGTAAACCCTATTTCGAACCTGGGTACAGGGTTTTTTTTTCCTCTCATTCTGCACTAGGCCTTTAACGGTCTGAACGTGGAGTATTTCGGATAAGACGATAAACCGAGTCCCGTGTGCCCATGCACTTAGCATCCATTAAACCCAATGGCAACGAAAAAGTTAACATTTGGTCAAAATTTACCCACCCCCCCCCCCCCCCCCTCCTCTCGTGACAAAATCGCATCAAAAAAAACCCACAAACATTGGGCTCTGGCAGCGAACGCCTCCCAGGTGGGAGCAACCCGAATTTCAATGAGACGCCTCTAGCTTGTGACTATAAAGTACCTAATACCAATGATACCTAATAATAACAAGAACACTTGATAAGATATGCTACGTCCCGTCTCCACCTTCAGTGTGCATAGCAGTTGAGTGAAGCCAGGCGGACGCTTGGCGAAAGCTACGAACGAGTAGAAACTGTTTGGGTTTGAGAGAACAAGCTTAAATTTCCTTCATTACATTGTTTGCATTATATAAATTGGTAGATTCTGCATACCAATGACTCAAAGTTGCTACTTCGTCAAATTTTAGTCATTGTGAGATTGGCAGATTGGCCAATTTTTGAGCGATCACAATTTTAAAATGAAATGAACAAATGCTCCCAAATTACTGATTCTACTTCTCTGCATACTATAGATTGCTCACAAAAAGTACAAGGTTTACTGAATACATACTTTGGGTATGGTTGGGGCATAAAAATGACATTGTTTTTCCCGTTTATGCATAAACGGCAGTCACCCAAACTTTAAAATGTAATATCTCAGCAACCAATTAAGATATTCACAAAATTCTTTTTGCAATTTGCTTCTTTTAAAAATAACTAAATGAAAATTTCAATCACTAATCAATGTTTTTATATTGATTTTGGTTGCTACTAGCTAAGTTAAAAAATATTTAAATCTACCCTCCCCCCTCCACCCCACACCCCTTCACCTCCCCCTACCCCAACAAAATTTGATCATGATACACACACATAAAGGTTCAAACGAACGACACAACTATCACACACCACCACCTTGCGTCAAAATCAAAGGAAAACCAGACAAAATTGAACACCATTAATTTTGTGTTCTCTGCAAACCCTTCACACTTTAGTTGCACACCATCTTGAATGCGTCTTTTCTCATGTGGAGTCTTTTTGATAGCTTTACCCATGCACATTATATTATCCAACATAAACCCAACAAACAAAACAAAATGGACAAAGGTTTTCCTTTTTCTTCCACATTCCATGGACAAGATTTTAACATAAACACTTTACTTACAAAACATTCACACTATGAACAAACTATACCACAAAACACTGCCAACCCCCCATGCACTGTACAAATGTGGCTTGAAAATGGCTTTATAGCTTAAAATGCCACTGTTAATAGTGGTGGATCCATAAAGGATGCCAGTGGTTCTCACCATAATGGTGGGAGATAATATCTGATCAAAGAAACCACAAACACCACTAACTGTGTAAAATAAAAGTAAAAGATTGTGCTGGTTTACTTTTTGTCCCAATGGGGGACAGACAGTGTATGAGCAAGTACATAGAGAGATCTCTTTCGAATTTATGGAATTCTCGTCAGTATGTATATCTGCTCACAAACACTATCTTGTGGATCAACCTTTAACTTTTATTTTACACAGTTAGTGGTGTTTGTGGTTTCTTTGATCAAAACATTCACACGTTACTCACATGCCATCAGCTCGACTTTGCCTTCATCTCAACCTCCGACACTTGCTCATTTTTAGGATTAGGAGGTGTCTTTTTGACGGCTTTGCTGTACGTGTTATTCAGATTACACCACACAACAACCAAAAAACGGATTAAGTTCCCCCTTTTCTTCCAAGTTCAATGAACAAGATTTAACATGTAAACAATTTACTTGAAACCTTTCATACATTACTCACACACCATCAGCTCAATCTTTGCCTTCATCTCAACCTGCGACACTTGCTCATCTTTAGGAGGTGTCTTTTTGACGGCTTTGCCGTACATGTTATTCAGATTACACCCCCCCCCCCCCCCCGAAAAAAAAAAAACCTGGACAAAGTTCCCCCTTTTCTTCCAAGTTCAATGGACAAGATTTTAACATAAACACTTTACTTACAACCCCTTCATCACACATTACTCACACGCCATCAACTCGATTTTGCCTTCATCTCAACCTCCGACTCTTGCTCATCTTTAGAATTAGGAGGTGTCTTTTCGACGGCTTTGCCGTACATGTTATTCAGATTACACCCCTTAAAAAAAACACCACAAAAACCCCCCGAACTATGTTCCCCCTTTTCTTCCGAGTTCAATGGACAAGATTTTAACATAAACACTTTACTTACAAAACATTCACACGTTACTCACACGCCATCAGCTCGATTTTGCCTTCATCTCAACCTCCGACACTTGCTCATCTTTAGGAGGCGTCTTCTTGACGGCCTTGCCGTACATGTTGTCCAGGATCAAGCCGACAAAGACCAGGACGGTGCCGACCCACTGGCGGGGGCTCATGGGGTGGCCGAAGTAGGCGATGGAGCACAGGATGGTGAAGAACTTGCGCGTGGTCGTGAAGATGGAGCAGGTCAGCGGGCCGAACGTCGTCACCGTTTTGAAGATGAACATCTGCGACAATGAGGAGATAACTCAATTTACAAAAATACAGTGGAACCTCCCAATACGACCTCCAATTATAAGACTCCCTCCAATATAAGACCTACTTTCTCTGAGACATTGCCCTTCTTTGTGAGTATTAACATTACCTCCCTTATAAGACCCCTCCCTTATAAGACCTCATCTTGGATGATTTTTGAAGGTCTTATAGTTATAAGGGAGATTCCACTGCATATATATTATTACACGTAAAGGGAGGTATGCAATCAACAAAAGGGAAGTAAACAATCTTCTTCTTCTTGCATATATAGCATCCTCCATCAACAAATTGATGATTTGATCCTGCACAGTTGACTTGTATGGGATACTTGCTGCCCAGATGCAGACCTGTTTACCCCCTACACAAGTCTTGAGTATTCTGGATAGCTGAAATGAGTAGTTATGGTGTGAAATGAGTAGTCCTCTTCATTAAACCATCAAACAATGTTCACTGAAAATGAGTAATTAGAGCATTATTTTCAATTTTGAAGAGTAGTAGAGGCCCAAATTGAGTAGAATACTACTCGAAAAAGAGTAGAGAAACAGGTCTGTATTACATGTAAAGGGAGGTAAACAATCAACAAAAAGGAAGTAAACAATCTTCTTCTTCTTGCATATATATAACATCCTAAATCAACAAATTGATGATTTGATCCTGCACAGTTGACTTGTGTGAGATACTTGCTGCCCAGATGATCAGCTTCAATGAGAGATTTGTAGGGAGAGGGGAGGGCGAGGAGAAGGGGATGGACACAGTTTGATGGAGAGGCCTGGACAAGGGGGAGTTGAGGTAATAGGAAGGCGAGAACAGCGGGAGCTGCAGGGGGAGGAGGGGGGGGGGGGGGGGGGGAGGGGAGCAAGGGTTGAGGTAGGGTGAATGGGGGTAGAGGGGAGGGGCGGGTGGGTGTTCAGATCTGGGATTTCTTCTTCTTGTTCTGCATTCCCAGGCCATAAGTTCTTGTTGTTGCGTGCTTGTTCGTGCGCGTTTTGTATCATATCATTTTCATGTTCTGTTCCATTCTCTTATTACTTGTGGCAACCAATATTGTATAATCTACTTGTGTTTTGAGCGCCTTGTATAAGCTTTCAGCTTGTTGTGCTCGTTCCAATTTGTTTATGTTGCTGCTTTACTATGTGTTATTCAATTAAAAAAAAATTGTTTAAACCAAGGCCACAATGGGTATGTGTGTGTCCGTTTTCCAGTTTTCACTGGTGTCCTCGCTGCATTCAGCCGACACATTCCGATTTCGAAGGAACACCTGGGATTTGAATTCCTCCACCCGAGGCTGATGATACTGCCTCTGGTGGGAAGTGAGTACCACCCACTCAATCAAGCACACGCATGCAAATTTCATCTTTCTTCCACGTTCCCAGGACGTGTGGCCATAATGGGTGAGGTATGTACAGGTGTCCACTTGTTAGTTTTCACTATAGTTTTCATGGCAGCTTGGTCCCTGTATGCGCATAGTTGTCTGTCTGTCTGTCTGTGGCATTTTCTCGAGAACTACAAGGCGTTCAATGATCAAATTTTGCATACAAGCAGTTGAAGCAAACTTTCAAGGGGAAAAAAAGAAAGATTTTCATAGCAAAAAGATAAACAATTTTTTTTAATAAATTAGTAGGAAACGAGCAGATCATGGGGCCGAACGTTGTCACCGTTTTGAAGATAAACATTTGCGACAATGACAAAAAAAGAGAGGGTCTGAATAATAAGAAAAGGGAGGCAAACCCTCACAAAATGTGATAACAAAGAGAGGGTCTGAGTAATAAGAAAAGGGAGGCAAACCCTCACAAAATGCACACACAAAAAGAGGACTGAGTAATAAGAAAAGGGAGGCAAACCCTCACAAAATGTGATAACAAAGAGAGGGGCTGAGTAATAAGAAAAGGGAGGCAAACCCTCACAAAATGCACACACAAAAAGAGGACTGAGTAATAAGAAAAGGGAGGCAAACCCTCACATAATGTGATAACAAAGAGAGGGTCTGAGTAATAAGAAAAGGGAGGCAAACCCTCACAAAATGTGATAACAAAGAGAGGGGCTGAGTAATAAGAAAAGGGAGGCAAACCCTCACAAAATGTGATAACAAAGAGAGGGGCTGAGTAATAAGAAAAGGGAGGCAAACCCTCACATAATGCGACAAAAAAAAGAGAGGGGTTGAATTGCACAAAAAGGGAGGCAAACCCTCACATGAAACGACAAAGAGAGGGACTGAATTACATGAGAAAAAAGAGAGGCAAACACTCACATATATATAACATGATTTTTTTCTTTTTCAACATCGGCAGAATCTTCAACTTGAAGGAGGCCGATCAACGGGAAGAAGAAGACAAAGAGAGGGGCTGATTTACAGGAAAAGGGAGGCAAATTATCACTGAAACAACAAAGGGAGGCAAGCCCTCACATATGAAACGACAAAGAGAGGGCTGAATTACAGGAAAAGGGAGGCAAATTATCACATTACTAGCGCAACGCCTAGTACATGGGTGAAAGTGACAGAACTTGAAAATAAGGAAAAGGCGGATTTCCAGGGGCCTACTTTCTGGGTCCGCTGCTGCCTAGGCCCCAGCGGGGTGTAGGGGCAGAGGCCTGCTTGGGGCAAAGCGCCCCAGAAGCTGACAAGAATTTGCAGATAAATGCCTATTTCATGAGCTCTCCTGAGGTCTTTCATTCAAATTTATTAAATGCTTTGAACTCTAAAATGACATTTAAGATGAAAGTTCTAGTCCTGAGCAAACACACTTCATGGCCTGTAGTCGCTCAAATCAGTCAATTTCTTCTTCTTTTTTCTTGAAAATTTGAAAATAAGGATTTCCTTATTTTCTGATTTTAAAATGAAGGAAATCCTTGCTGAGAAGGAAAACTTTCACCCATGCTAGTACTGGCAATGCACCGTACTGGTAACGCCTAGTAACGGTAACGCCAAGTACTGGTAACGCTGAGTACAGCAAATTTGAAGCGATTCGATGAAGAAACGGCGGAGTTATAAGGCCCTGTTTCCCGATTCTCTTCAAATTTGGTGCCAGGCTTTGGCCGGGCCATAGCAAGCCTGACAGCAAATTTGAGGCGATTCGGTTACGAAACGGCGGAGTTGTTCGTGAAAAGGTGAAGCGGCGTATAGCGCGCGCGTTTCTGAACCGATTCGCTTCCGGTTTGGTACACGGATAGTCACCGTCCCCAGTCATCTCCCGCCTTGGTTGCCGTTGCCATCGCCCCGTTAGGGCTCACAGCAAATTTGAAGCGATTCGGTCAAAAAACGGCGGAGTTATAAGGCCCGTTTTGTGTTTCAGACAGACACACACACACACACACAGACACTTGGCTTTTTACTATATGATGAAACGACACGAAGAGAGTGGCTGAATTACAAGAAAAGGGAGGCAAATTATCACATTATGAAACGACACGAAGAGAGTGGCTGAATTACAAGAAAAGGGAGGCAAATTATCACATTATGAAACAACAAAGAGAGGGGCTGAATTACAGGAAAAGGGAGGCAAACCCTCACATTATGAAACGACAAAGACAGGGCTGAATTACAAGAAAAGGGAGGCAAATTATCACATTATGAAACAACAAAGAGAGGGGCTGAATTACAGGAAAAGGGAGGCAAACCCTCACATATGAAACGACACGAAGAGAAAGGCTGAATTACAGGAAAAGGGAGGCAAACCAACAAGTACATGTACCACAAAATTACACCTACAGAAAATGTGATGCAATAGGGCATGTTCGGAGTGCCGGCGACCTTGAATTTTACTGAGTTGAATTAGAAAGGTCAGCGTAACTCGGGCAGAACGACCGCGGGCAAATTAGTAGTCTATTACAGAGAACGAACACTCGTGGCAAATGCCCTATTGTTGGCTTACATGATTGTGTAAATGAAGTCAGTCTCTGTTCTCATGACAGTTTGGTTCCTAGATGTGTGTGTGTTTTTGTGTGTGTGTGTGCGCACGTGTGTGTGTGTGTGTGTGTGTGTGCGTGTGCGTGGTGTGGTGTGTGTGCGTGTGTCAACTTTAAGGTTGGCATTTACTCATAAAACTACAAGGCTTTCAATGATCAATCTTTGCATGCATACACAGATGCTTAAATGCAAGCTCTTGACCCTTCTTATAGCAATAGACTTAAAATATTAGCTATTTCACTCTCACTACCTCACCCTCTTTCTCTGTTTCTCTCTCTCTCTCTCACCTGCCCAGCAGCACTGCACACACTGAACAGCAGCATGTTGATCAGAACGTAGGGGTAGCGACCGACAAACGGCAAAACCTCGAAAATCTCCCCACTGATCACCAAACCTGCAGAAAAAATAATTATTATTTATATATTTCCCGAAGAATATGTTAAAATAACAAACCCAAGAAAAAGCGTGCACACACATGCGCGCATGCACACACACACATGCGCACACACACACACCATTCACTCACCCAGAGCCAGCCAAAGGACGGACCACTTGTTGACGCTGAACATCATACTGGTCGCCCCTGTGCCATGCACCCCCCCCTCATCTTGTCACACACACACACATATGTGTCTGTACTCACGTTCACTTGCACTCTCTCTCACACACACACACATATGCGGCTGTGCTCACATACACTTGCTCTCTCTCTCTCTCTCACACACACACACACATATGTGGCCGTCACGTACACTTGCGCTCTCTCTCTCTCACACACACTCACACACGTTTTATGATGGTTGGGGCTGTGCCGGTAGGGGTACGTCCCCGGGGGCTGCTACGGTAGCCGGATTGGCCTGACCTGAGACATGAAACGCTAGGAAGACTTCTATTTTTAGTTCCTTTGTTTTTGTGTTGATTTTTAGTTTGGTTTATTTTTCTTTCTGCCGCAACCCACAATGCTGTATAAGAATCCAGTGGGACAGAGCAGCGTAGCCAGATTCAGATACACACCATTGACTCACCCAGAGCCAGCCAAAGGACGGACCACTTGTTAACGTTGAACATCATACTGGTGGCCCCTGTGCCGTGCCCCCCCCCACACCAGGGCTCCCAATCGTCCCGCAAAACAAGGGGTCCCAGAGACTCCTTCACTTACAGCATAGAGGGTCCTAGAGGCAGGATAGAGGGTTCCAGTAGCATTGCGAATGCTAAACATTTTGTTTCTAGTGCATCCCTGGGAGCCCCTGCACATTCTTTTAGAGGATCCTTTGAGAATGTTAGTGCTTCATAGATCCCCAAAATGGGGGTCCCTGGGAGTCCTGCACACACACACTGTGACACACACCATTCACTCACCCATCCCTGGGACCCCCTGCACATTCTTTAAGAGGATCCTTGAGAATGTTAGTGCTTCATAGACCCCAAAATGGGGGTCCCTGGGAGTCCTGCACACACACACTGTGACACACACCATTCACTCACCCATCCCTGGGACCCCCTGCACATTCTTTTAGAGGGTCCTTGAGAATTTTAGTGCTTCACAGATCCCCAAATGGGGGTCCCTGGGAGCCCTGCACACACACACACTGTGACACACACCAGTGACTCACCCAGAGCCAGCCAAAGGACGGACCACTTGTTGACGCTGAACATCATACTGGTGGCCCCTGTGCCGTGCTCCCCCCTCATCTTGTCCTGACTGGCCCCCGTCAGCCCGTCCAGCGTCAGAGAGATTAGCTGAAACAACGGCCAGAAAATGTAGCCTTCTACGGCGGCTGCACTGCACCCTTGATCATGGCTGAGCATAGGCATTCTCCGCTTGGACTGCTAGCTTCAAGGGGCTGTGTGGTGAGAATAAGGGAGATTACTCACAGGGTGGCAGGGCTCCCAATCGTCCCGCAAAACAAGTGGTCCCAGGGACTCCTTCGCTTACAGCATAGAGGGTCCCAGAGGAGGGATAGAGGGCCCCAGTGGCATTGCGAATGCTAAAAAGATTTTTTCTAGTACATCCCTGGGACCCCCTGCACATTCTTTTAGAGGGTCCTTTAGAATGTTAGTGCTTCATAGACCCCCAAATGAGGGTCCCTGGGAGCCCTGGGGTGGGGCTTATGTAGATTAGCTTTTTCTTCTTCGATCGCTCAGACAGTTTCCTGTCAATTATGAGCGCAGATGCGTCATGCATGCCGTCATGCGCCTAACTTAAGAAATAGTTAGGCCCAGCAAGTCCAACTTCGGCTGGAGGAAATGTTTTTGAAAGCGTTTTGTGGGGGGGGGGGAAAAAAGGCAGGAGAATGGACCGGTAAGGCAGAAAGAGAGTAGATGACAGTAAGCAAAGGGAAGAGGCAGAGTCAAAGAGAGTGACGGATTAGAGGAAGTTACAAGCACAGAACTTCCAGAAGGTGGGGGAACTATTTATACAAAAGACCCCCCTGGTATCCCCACGGGGGAATGTAGATTAGCTTAGGTCAAGGGATAGACCAACGGACGACGACGACAAAGAAGAGGAAGCGAGGTATGCACAGGACGATTGAGCGGTAAGATGACGTGAGGTTAACTCCTGCATGTTATCGGGGGTTAGGGGGGATGGGATAGAAGGAGAAAAACACCACAGCTGCAACCTGATAAACCGGGATGTGGATTTGGATCATCAACAACAACGACATACAGTATTCATACGGCGCTGAATCTTGACAGAAATCAAACCGAAGCGCACACACACAGGGCGGAGGAGGAGGGGGAGGAGGGGGGGGGGGGGGCATAATGTTCAAGTGCTTTGGCTGTTGGGATGATCCCTGGAGTCCTTAACTCTCAACAGTTTCAAGGTTTTCTTAACTTTTCAAAGCAGTTACCACGTTACACTATTAAAATGCTTATAAAATGAACAGTAATGCACCAAATATAAAGTGTAATATGTCATTTTGTTCATAATAAAACATATTTTGAAAATATGGCATTTGTTTGAATATGTCGAAATTTGTTGCTTTGATGACCTTTGACCTCTGTTTCTAAAAATAGATTTTTTACGCAATAATCAGTATTTTGCACATTCTCACTGAACAAAAAATCTAACTTCAGTTCAACAGTTTCAAATTTATTTAACAATATAATCACTTTGCTATATTTTGATACAAATTTGATTGCATTCTGTACAAAAATACATGAACAGTGCTCTAAATAAATATACAACCAAAATTCCAGTTTCGTCATCACTTGTCACAATTTTTTTTTTAAAGTGGTTATAAAGTGGATAGTTATGGACCAAAATAAATTAATGTAAAGTGTAATATGTCATTCTGTTCAGAATAAACCACATTTTCAAAATATGGCATTTGTTCGAATATTTGTGGAAAATTGTTGCTTTGATGACCTTTGACTTCTGTTGCTAAAAATAGATTTTTAGCGGTTCACAAATTTTTAATGACCAAGAAACCCAATACATTAAACTCAGATCCATAAGTTGGAATTTTAGTTTAAAATATAACCAGTTTTTAATCATTTTAAACAGTTTTTACTGTATTCTGTCCCAAAAAATTTGTTCAAAGCTCTGGACAAATACACAACTGAAATCCAGATTCATCATCACGAATGACGAAAGTCAGCCATAGTACAGCAGGTTTTCTATTTTGCAGAATGAGTAAGATTTAACACAGTAAACATTCATGCAATCTTCAAACTATGCAAACATAATGAAATAATCCCAAACTGCACAGTTTTCTGTGTTAATTATAGAATTAATATTGTTACTAAAAATAGACCGACGTCTCATACCTGCGCCCCCCCTACCTAACCTTCATGGAAACTGAGAAGACAGTTCCTACCCCTAACAAAACACAGATGAAAGCCACATGTAAGACATTTCACATCAGTTTTTTGTTCTTTGTTAAAATCTAAATAACATTTTTTACAATTGAATCTACCTTCTGTTTGTTTCTGGAATAATAGGATGTTTGGTAAATACATACTTTACAGATGCTTCTGGAACTTGTGCATATTCTTCTAGACCTACAAGCTCTCTAATTAATTCCTCAGTAAAATCTAACTGATTATATCTGTTATGTCTCTGCAATTCTGGAATGTCTGGGTGGTTTTTTCTAAAATCTTGAAATAAAATAAAAGCATTTACCCTAGCAATATCAATGAAGTGGAAAAAAAGTGTCTTCCACCATTTATTAGTTTTACGTAATGCATTATATTTGTTAATCAGCTGGTCACTTTTATCCACCCCACCCATATTTTCATTATATGCTTTGACTAAGTCTGGTTGCCTAACATTAATTTTCCTAAACTGACCCTGAACTTTTGATCTGCGATGAACAAAGCCTGATCTATTAGCTGTATGAATTGACGACAGAAAGGAAACAGTTTTGTTGTCTCTCCATTGCATAGAAAGTATGTCCCCCTCCCTTACCCACCTTATATCACCCCTGTTTGACTTTTTCTCAAACTCTTTAACATTTTTCAGTTGTTCGGGAAAACCTTTTCTGTTAGCTATGATTGTCCCACATGCCCTAATACCCTTTCCAATTAAATCATTCAACAATTGAACACTAGTATAAAAATTATCAATAAAGAGATGGTAGCCTTGGTTCATAAGAGAGCGAACTAAATTCATTACAACGTCATATGCTAACCCAAACCCAGATGAAGCTGTATTTCTTCCTAAATATACATCAAAATTATAAGTGTACCCAGTTTCTGAATCAGCTAAAACCCATAATTTCATCCCCCACTTTGTAGGCTTATCCCTAATACACTGTCTAAAGCTATATCTACCCTTATTTCTAACCATACGCTCATCAATACAGATATTTTGAAATGGTTGAAATAATTTTTGACACTTACGCCTAATAAACTCCATCAAAAACCTAGCTTTTGAAAGTTTATCATCAGGATCTTCAGTACGGTTGTTAGAAACTTTTAGAAAACACATTAGCTGTTTGAACCTCATCCTAGACATAAACCTCCTAGCCCACAACCCATTATACAATGATTTAGCACACCAGTACCTATCTATGTTTGGAGCCTGAACAATACTCATATACATCAAAAGACCCATAAAACGATAAAATTCATCAGGATATGTATCTGACCAAGAACTAAACATAGACAGTTTACTAGGCCCTACGGTTTCTGCATAACTATTAGTATAACTACATAACTGTCCCACTAGTGTGTGTGTGAAAAACAACATAAAAAAATCAATGGGGCGCAGGTATTTGTTGATGTCTGCTCTCGTCTTCACATCCTCGAGGTAAACTCCAGGGGGGCTGAAACGGGGGGAGTGGGTTCGGGGATCCCGGGTCCACCGTATTGTAGCCTTCATTCCTGGAACAAAGAGAAAAACACATTTCTCCCCAATTAACAACAAAGTTAACAAAAATAAACAATTGTCATACATCTAGGACAGAACACACACACACACACACACACGTACCACTGACTTACATTTACTAATACTAATAATACTAGTCACTAAGTCACACACACACAGTGACACACACACACACACACACACATACACACAGTGACACAGACATACAGTGACACACACACTCTCTCTCACACAGTCACACACACACACACAGGAATAACTGACAGTGGGAGTAGGCCTAGGCATTCACACTGTCACAAACAGAGCCTTATATACAAGAAAAACACACACAAACGCAGGAATCCTTGTGTAAAATTATCAAAATAATTTGATTTACACAAATAGTGCTACCTCAATTGTTACACAGAGCCTGTTTGTCAGAAAACTTATTTCACAACAGCATTGGCTTCGTAGCAAAACACTAGCGAAAACTGGGTCAGCTGAGCAAATCATGAACTTGGAGTACGAAAAGTGCCGAAGCGAAACTTAATATTTAGATGTCAGTAATCATAAAATAATCATTATATCACATCAAAAATAACTCTAAAATGGTTCTCTGACATCTTGACAGAAATTTGTCTGCCTCACCGGGCACTTTACGTGAGAAAAGTGCCATGAAAAAAATGTCAACAAAGCACGCGTCTACTTACGGTTCTTGTCGTCTGCTACAGCTGATCATTCCGTTTGCTTCATCGGGGTCCATGTCCTCGTCCGAGTCAGAAACATGGTTTTCCAACTCCCAGGTTTCATCATCAGAGCTATCGAACCATTCGTTATCAGAGAAAGACTCTTCGGCAGCCATAATTTGGAAATAGATGTGGTCAGTGCAGCAAGTGAAGGCTTGTGATTTCAAGATGGCGTCGAGAAGGAAAGCATGTGTTTCGCTTTCTTTGTGAACTCGGAGTTTGGACTTTATTTTTTAAATAAACATTTTTATTGTGATCAGTGCGTTTGTTTGGGTTTATTTTAGCCAAAAAATAATTTTAGTAGCAAAAATGAATTTTTATAAGTGAAAAAAACGGAGAAAACAGCATCGATCACGGGTGATCGAAATCCAAGGGAAAGAACTGTTAGGAGTTAAGCCAGGGTACATCAACAACAACAACATAACTGGACACAGCCCATCACACCACACATACTCATAACTTTGAGTCTTTTTTTTTTTTTTTAAAGTTTCGAGTCATTTACACCCATAATTCTGAGTCCCATCACATCTTCCACTCACCAGCAGAATTTCCCCAGGTCCCACAATACTCTGATTTTCATGCTTAACGGAGGAGGATGCTTTCTGGTCTTTGTACATGAAGATCGCCACGCCCATGACGATCATCAGCACGAACAGGTACTTGGCCAAACGGTACCGCTTCCCCGCCACCAACACCCCTAGGATCATCACCGGTATTGGCTTGACGGACTTGGCTAGGACCTGGGAACAAAAAGTAAATAAGCTTACTATGACGACGCTCATCATGCTGTCATCAGCACGAACAGGTACTTGGCCAAACGGTACCGCTTCCCCGCCCCCCTAGGATCATCACTGGCATTGGCTTGACGGACTTGCCTAGGACCTGGGAACAAAATACAAACAAGCATGCTATGCAGGCATGGTAGTGGGGGCAAAGTGAGTTTCGCGGAAGAACATCCAACTGATTCTGCATTTCATTTGAAAGATGTCGACTCAAACTAAAATGATGAAGTTGGGCGTCAAAATGAAGAAGAAAAAGAAGCACTAGGATCACAAATCTGGAAATGTGTGGCGCGAGCTAGGCCGCGCATGACTGCTAACTTCGGCGGGAAGTTGCTTGTTCAGTCATTCACATCCGGTTCCACGAAGCGATTGCATAGGTTTTAACGCACATAATTTTTAGGCACCCGAGCGAATTTTTACCCCGGCTTTTTTGGGGGGGGTCAAATTTTCACTGTCGTGGATTTTCCGTGATTCGCAGAGGTCTACCATGCCTGCTATGACGATGCACATCATGCTGTCATGAGCATGAATGGTAAACTGGCCAAAGGGTACCCTTTTCACGCCACCAATACCCCTAAAATCATCACTGGTATTGGCTTGATGGAATTGCCTAGGACCTGGGAACAAAACTCAAACCAAGCATACTATGACGATGTACATCATGCTGTCATCAGCACAAATAGTAAAATGGTCAAAACGGTACCTTTTTCACACCACCAATACCCCTAAAATCATCACTGGTATTGGCTTGACGGACTTGCCTAGGATCTGGGAACAAAACTCAAACAAGCATGCTATGACGATACACATCATGCTGTCATTTATTTATTTATTTATGACAAATTTTGTAACCTTAAAGCTCAATGCCCTCATCAGCATGAATGGTAAAATGGCCAAAACGGTACCTTTTCCACACCACCGATACTCCTAGGATCATCACTAGAATCGGTTTGATTTGTCGAATTGCCTAAAATCTCGGAGGGGGGGAAATAGTCGAATATATCAGTATTGTGACCACTCCAAAGCCTGGTCAAAAGTGTCCGTTAATTGTGAGGTGGCCATTATACTGGAGAGCCTTTAAAGGGACACCCTGACGGATGCGTTTTTGCAAGAAACATGTCGAGATCACCAGAAAGACAGCCTTTTCAAGGATCGGAACACTCACCTTGCTCTGGTTTCCTATAAATCAAACCGTCAAAACGATGATTCCTCCTTGGCGGAGTTGCCAGAGAGAGAAGCCATTTTGGATGGGGTGGGTGGAGGACACTTAGAGCACTTGTTTGAAGCTTTTTCTTCTTTGTAGTGCAGTAAAATAAAAAAATTGGAGCTATTTCCTTTGTTGTGAGTGAAACTCCTTTTGGTAAACTGTAAATAAAAAAGGCTTGTATTGTGGACATTTTGTGATTTTTGTCTGGACACATTGCTGTAGAGAGTGGTTACTGGCCAGCATGGCTCCTAAGTAGGTCAGGGAACACAGTAACACTTTATAGTACACGAATATATATATGTAACACATCACTGTACAAATTGAAGAAAATGAATAACAGTCAACTAGTCAGTGGATGCACTAAACTGTGTGGGGTAGGACACGTGCTGTAGAGAGTGGTTACTGGCCACCATGGCTCCTAGGTAGGGCAGGGAACACAGTAACACTTTATGGTACACAAATCTATACACATCACTGTATCAATTGAAGAAAATGAATAAGTCAACCCGTTAATGATGCACTAACCTGTGTGGGGTAGGACACGTGCTGTAGAGAGTGGTTACTGGCCACCATGGCTCCTAGGTAGGGCAGGGAACACAGTAACACTTTATGGTACACAAATCTATACACATCACTGTATCAATTGAAGAAAATGAATAAGTCAACCCGTTAATGATGCACTAACCTGTGTGGGGTAGGACACGTGCTGTAGAGAGTGGTTACTGGCCACCATGGCTCCTAGGTAGGGCAGGGAACACAGTAACACTTTATGGTACACGAATCCATGCACATCACTGTACAAAGTGAAGAAAATGAATAAGTCAACCCGTTAATGATGCACTAACCTGTGTGGGGTAGGACACGTGCTGTAGAGAGTGGTTACTGGCCACCATGGCTCCTAGGTAGGGCAGGGAACACAGTAACACTTTATGGTACACGAATCCATGCACATCACTGTACAAAGTGAAGAAAATGAATAACACTCAACCCGTTAATGATGCACTAACCTGTGTGGGATAGGACACATGCTGTAGAGAGTGGTTACTGGCCACCATGGCTCCTAGGTAGCTCAGGGAACACAGTAACACTTTATGGTACACGAATCCATGCACATCACTGTACAAAGTGAAGAAAATGAATAACACTCAACCCGTTAATGATGCACTAACCTGTGTGGGGTAGGACACGTGCTGTAGAGAGTGGTTACTGGCCACCATGGCTCCTAGGTAGGGCAGGGAACACAATAACACTTTATGGTACACGAATATATGTAACACATCACTGTACAAAGTGAAGAAAATGAATACAGTGGAACCTCCCTTATAAGACCTTAAAAAATCATCCAAAATGAGGTCTTATAAGGGAGGGGTCTTTAAGGGAGGGGTCTTATAAGGGAGGGGTCTTATATGGGAGGGGTCTTGAAGGGAGGGGTCTTATAAGGGAGGGGTCTTATAAGGGAGGTCATTTTAATACTTACAAAGGGCTATGGATGGAAGTTCAGTTTAATGTTGTGTATCGGCTTTCGCCATGTACGACGGGCTGAACAAACCAACCAGGGTATAAACAAAAATTTATGTTCCTGAATCACTGTCTTAGCCAAAAGGCCGAGAAGCGATCAGAAATCGAAGAGGCTATGTCTCACAGAAGTAGGTCTTATATGTGAGGGAGTCTTATAATGGGAGGTCTTATTAGGGAGGTTCCACTGTAACAGTCAACCAGTTAATGATGCACTAACCTGTGTAGGGTAGGACACGTGCTGTAGAGAGTGGTTACTGGCCAGCATGGCTCCTAAGTAGCTCAGGGAACACAGGGCGTACAGACTAGTAGGGGTGCGGTCAACCTCCTTGGTCACAGACTTTCCTGAACACAACAACAACAACATACACAGGGCTCCCAGGGTCCCCCAGTTGGTGGTCTATGAAGTACTAGAATTCTAAGGGACCCTCTAAAAGAATGTGCAGGGGGTCCCAGGGATGCACTATAAACATTCTTTTTACTAATTTTAGCATTCACAATGTCATTGGGACCCTCTATCCCTCCTCTAGGACCCTCTATACTGTAAGTGAAGGAGTCCCTGGGACCCCTTGTTTTGTGGGACGATTGGGAGCCCTGATACAGTTTCTATACGGCGCTGAATCTTGATAGAAATCAAATCAAAGCACACACACACACGTTAGAATTCATAACGCATTCAAACAAAAGCGCAATACAAAGCGAACACACACGTATGACATAAATGGAATACAGCAGAAACAGACATAAAGGCAAGGGAAGGAAAAGAAAGAGAGCGGAGCTTTAATTTTTTTTTTAAAGTTTAATGACAGGGGAACAGGTGGATTCTGAGGTTAGCTTTGAAAGCAGAGAGGGTGGGTCGCTGACAGAGGGAAAGAGGAAGTTTGTTCCAGGAGGTCAGTCCTGAGACAGCAAAATACCAACAACACACTGTCATGTTTGTTATGTATCTCATCTATCATCATGTTTATGACACTAGAGTAATAGGATAATTGCATTATACCTCATTGCTGATATATTCTTAGCACAACACCACATTCCACGTCATCATGCTTATAACTAGGATAATAATTGCCTTTTTTATTTTTGTTGTTGCTAATGTTAAGAGAGATATAAAAAAAAAAAGAGAACTATCACTGATTACTACTACTAGCACCTGAGTAAAACAGTCCTGATTAATCATAAACTTATACCAGTTGCCTGTTAACCATTCCGCAGCCAGCCATTTTCCAGCCAATAAATACCATTAAACTTAATTAGCCTGAGTAGAGAAAACAAAATCCGCAATATTGCGAATTCCTTTGCGACATGCAATTCATAACATTAGGCCTATCCTTACCACCCAAAATTACGAAAATAGGGTCTTCACATAACAGGCCCTGGTTTGATGCTTTTTAGTGACACAGGTGTTAAACCATTGTGCAAAAATGCGACATTGGCGGTGAAAGGGTTAACAGACCTAAAAGTAAAACAGTATCCCTGAGCATCACCAGTTTGACAATCCCAGTTTGAGCTGCTTTTCCGTTTGTTCTCGTTTCCACCTCCCTTCATTCTTCCCCCGGTAATAACTCTAATATTCACATTTCTTCCCGTGTACTCTTCAACGCAAAATAAAAAAGAAGACACAGTGGCTTTTTTCCGCAAAAGAAAGCACAGTCTGGACACTTCTCAAGTTCCCAGTCTTTACGAGTGAGGAGCGCACAGGAATAAATGCGAATGTTCCCCCAACCCACCCCCCTTCCCCCCACCTCCATAAATTCTGTCTAGACATATCATAGACCCCTCTTTCACAGCTCATATAGCAAGAAAACATTCAAATCATAGATAACAAAAACAAAGCAGAGAAAGTCTCGATACCCCCAGGTTTGCATCCACCACGTCTAGTATATGTTTTACTTTTATAAATTAATGACAAAATAGGAATAAATAGCAGTTGTTATCAATGACAAAATAGGATTGAGAAGAACATTGAGATGTATAAATTAACCCTCTTGCATTTATTCCGGACAAAACACGCCCAGCCAGAAGTTGCCTCCATGGGTGCTCCTGGGAAATTTCAAAAATCCTGCAAGGCAGGGATTCAGAGGCCGCCCAGTTAACAACTTGACTTAAACAATCCTAGAAATATAAAGTGCCTGGTAAAGGCATGCAAATATTTATCTGTATTCATTTCTTTTATATTCTACTACTATTTCTACACATGCGAGAAACTGACAAAACATTCATAAATAGGAAATTTGTTGCTTCTCAAATTCTCATAATCCGGCGATGCCGGCTCCAGGCAATAAACAAAAATCCTGCATTTCAGGACATCCTGAAAGCAGGAGCTTCCATGTGCCTTTGTGTATTCAAGCCACCCAAAACCGCCCGTAGCTTGCCCACACTCTGTCTGAGACCCCCTCTGATAACACACGCTATGAAGAAGCTTCTCACTTGCAACAATGTGCTAGTAAAGTATGACACTATGTGTGTCTCAAAAGACAGATTTCTCCGAAAATGTGTGAAAGAATCTGAACACTAGACGAAGGTTTTTTTCTGTAACAAATGCAAATGCAAGAGGGTTAATAACAAGTTCTCACCAATTTTGGCAAAGATTGCGTTGATGATGCACTGCACAAAGACCAGGGACAAAGTGTAGTGGAACTTCTCCCCTTCTTCTCCATACTTGGCCTTTGTTCTGGGGGAAAAATAGTAATAATTTATTAATACTCACGAAGTTCGTAATAAACATGACACAACACGTCTGGGCATTATGCAACCAAGTTGGATCAAGAAAAACCTATTTGCGGATTAGTCGCTTCATATTTAATGTCATCGTTCTGTTGGCATCTGTTATCAGTTATCTGTTGCTTTGGCAACCAGAGGGTGGCGTGCCTCTGGCTGCGAAGCGCTCTCCAGGTGGGAGCAACCCGAATTTCACAGACGCCTCTGTGACGATAAAGTACCTAATACCTTTGCTCCAAAGAAGCGTTACATCTATGATCACCAATCCTCAGTGGAAATCCCTGGAATCGAGGTGTACCAAACATCAGACCATCATGATGTATAAGATCGTAAACACCCTCGTTGACATCCCTGCTGAGAAATACCTTCTTCCAGGAAATACCTGTACCAGGTCGAACCATTCCCTCAAATTCCAACCAGAACAAACACACTCAAGTACAGGTTTTTTCCCACTAGTACCATTCCTGTGTGGAATTCTCTCCCGGCTGCAGCAGCTGAGGCTCCCTCTTTGGCATCATTCAAGAGGGAGCTCAACAACCTTTCATTCAAAAATTAAAAATAGGGTAACCGTTAGGGGACCATAGATCAAAGTATGTAGTAGTGAAAGAAGGGCAGGAGCTGTGCCGGTCGGGGCTTGACCCCGGGGACCGCTACGGTAGCTAGATTTGTCTTGCCTGGATACTGCGAAACAAAGGGCTATGGTCCATAAATACACACACACATGATTGGAGATTGGGGTTTATATAATATAGAATTTCTTTTTATTTTATTTTCTTTAATAAAAAAAAATTTTAGGACGCATTGCATAACCTCAAATCACTTATAGTCTGTTTAGACGGCATAACATAGAACTATTGAAGATTGAAGAAATGCTGGTTGGCTGGTGCCACTCTCAGAAGTGGGAGTGGCACATATTTGTAGCGAATGTTGTGGGGGTGATTTCCCCTTCGTTGTATGTGCATGTCGTCTGCAACCGGAAGCACAGCAATTAAACGAGTTCACTGCTATTGCCGGCCTTTTGAGAAGCCAGAGGAGTGCGCAGACCGACCTAAGCTGTCTCTGGTGACAGACCGTTCCCTGGCTTCCTCCAGTTGGGAACACCAACCACCAACAGTGACAACCCACAGGCCAAGACCCACCAACTATGACAACACCAACAGTGAACACCAACCGGCAGTGACGAACTATGGGCCGACGGTGCGGTTCTACCCCGTGACTCAACCACCGAATAGGACACACACCATCGAACTGACAGTACTACTAGTAATAGTACTACCGGCAAAGCAGGGTGAGCCAACTGTGAATGAATGGCTTACGAGTATGAGAGCAAACTGGGTGCACGTGTGTAATACTTAGTCAGTCTGTTAATGTGTAAAGCTAATTGGAAAGCCTGCTACCCTGACATTCCTGTAGTTGGCTATTCAGTATTTTTTTAATTTATTTTTTTTGTAGTTCAGCAAAGAAACACTTCATAATCATTGTTCATGAAACAGACATAAACCATCCCTCTGTGATTACGTTTCATTCTCTTCATAACCATTTTAATTACATAGGGTACTGGGAAAGTGTTTAAGTGCCCACCTACTTAATCTTTGTTAGCACACGCATTTTATTCAGTCTCGTCAATCACTGTAGAAACCTCCCCGGTTCCGTGGCATAATAATCAGTGTGTTAAGTGTGGCCACGTACTGCGAAGAAAAAGTAGAATATTTTTTCGGTTTTAAATCTCATTAATATCTTTCTACATGTAATATAGTAAACTGTGTATCTGTAAATACTTCAGTTATTTCCTGACTATCTTGCAATCATTTCTTTCTTTCTAGTTTCTATTTCCCCATAATGTTATCATTTCGCTTTGTACTCTATAATTTGCTATTTCTCTCTTTTTCGTACTACCCCCTAAAGTGCAGCAGAATCTTCAACGTGATGAAGTTGGCTGCCTAAGGAATTCTTTCCAAGGGCTGTGGCAGAATGGAACTGTCTTCCATCTGAGGCAACAACATCAGCCTCAATCAGTGGAGGAATTCAAAGCCCAGATCTAACCCCTCCTCCTCCTCCCCCCCTCCCCCAGTCCCAAACCAAACCCATCCTTCCCTGCTCTCCCCCTCCCCAATCGCTCACCCCGCCTCTCCCTTCCTTGTCCCCGTGTAGCTGACCATCTGGGCAGCCAGTCATCACATCACATCACATATCACATAAGGCTATAGGCTATAAGCCTTTTGCCCTCATTAGTGGTAATTTTTTTTGCATCAAATATCAATTGTTTTGCTCGTGGATTTATTTTGGCTTGAGTGTATACTAACACTTAGCTTTATTTTTCATATACATCCAAATTGGTAGAAAAAGTATATTTTAATAATTCTTTGTCAATACGATTTTTAAATGCATTTACTGAAGGTGCATTGACGGTATCAAATGATAAATTGTTCCATAAATTTGTTATTCTATTAGTAAAGAATGAATGAAACTGTCTGGTGTTGGTTAGTGTTTTGGTTAGTTTAAAATTGTGTCCCCGAGTAGTGGATAAGTGGAAAAGAGGTGCAGTAGTTGAGGAATCATACAAACCATGCAAAATTTTATAAACCACTATCATGTCTCCTCGCACCCTTCTATATTCCAAGCTTGGTAGATTTAGCCATTTTAGGCGTTCTTCATAATTAAGGTCATGGGTACCAATTATACAGACAGTTGTTGTCAATTGTGCTTCATCTCTTCCAAAAGGTCTTCAGTTCGGTGTGCCCCAAGGTTCAGTCTTAGGCCCTATCCTTTTTGTTCTTTATACCCAACCTCTCTCCGCCATCATCAACCAGCATTCTATTCTACATCATAGCTTTTCTGATGACAATCAACTGTACATTTCTGCCCACCTGAGTCAATTAGATCAAATGATTTCTTCTTCTAAGTTGTGCATCTCTGCTGTTAAAACATGGATGTTTTACAACAAACTGCAACTAAATGCTGAAAAGACAGAGATGATTCTTGTAGCCTCTAACCACACAATTAAAACTCAGGTTCTCCCAGGTTCTGTCGACATTGATGGCACTGAGATCAAGCCATCGGCATCCGTCCGCAATCTAGGTGTTACTTTGGACCAAACCCTTTCTTTCAAACAGCATGTTTCCAATGTTTGCTATCTAGAACTTCGAAGAATTAGTTCCATCCGCCGTTTCCTCTCTCAAGATGCCCTGAAGACTCTAGTATGTGCTTTTGTCCTGTCTCGCCTTGACTACTGTAACTCACTTCTTGCTGGCTGTCCATCAATTCTCATCTCTAAGCTCCAACGGGTCCAGAATAATGCTGCTCGTCTCATTTCTCGCTCCCCTAGGTACGATCACATCACTCCGGTTCTTCGTTCCCTACATTGGCTCCCAGTTCAATCACGTATTGACTACAAAATTCTCCTCCTTGCCTTCAAGTCACTGAATGATCAAGCTCCCGTGTATCTCTCTGATCTTCTTCATCTCTATGTCCCAGCTCGCCAACTACGTTCGTCTTCTGATTCTCGTCTCCTTTCCATTCCCTCCATCCGTCTCAAATCTGCTGGCCAACGTTCTTTTTCTTGTCAAGCACCATCTCTGTGGAATGCTCTGCCTTCTCCTCTCCGACACTCCAACTCAGTCTCCTCATTCAAAACCTCTCTTAAAACCCATCTTTTTCCTGCTGCGCCCTAAATATTTGATCAGTTGTCTATCATTGTGTGCATGTGGGGGAAGATTGAATAAGAGGTTTGTGCTGTGCTTTGTTGTGCGTGTGTGTGAGTATGTGTGTGTGTGTGTGTGTGTGTGTGTGTGTGTGTGTGTGTGTTGTGTGTGTGTGTGTGTGTGAGCATGCATGTGTGCTTATGTGTGTTTTGGTTTTGTGGGTTGTGTGTGCACGCATGTGTGTGTATGTGTCTATGTTTGTGTGCGTGTCTGTGTGTCTGTCTGCGTGCGTACGTTTTTGTGTGAGGGTGTTTGTGTATGTGTGTTGGTGTATGTGGTCAGTCCATGCGGCTCGGTTGCTGTGGCTTACCGAATGGGGTATGAACGAGTTGGCGTCGATAAATATGTGTGTGTGTGTGTGTGTGTGTGTGCGTGTGCGTGTGTGTGTGTGTGTGTGTGTTAGAGAGAGAGAGAGAGTTGCTTTGTATATGCGCTGTTGCTGGTTAATGCTGTTTTTGTTGTCTGTTGATGAATCATTGATTGTAAAGCGCTTTGGGCTCATCTGAGGTAAAGCGCTATATAAATGTACAATTATTATTATTATTATTATACATCTTGTAAACCTTCTTTGCACACCTTCAATCAAATTTATATGTTTTCTAATTTTAAATAAGGACTCCAAACTGAGTTACCATATTCCAAAACAGAACGAATAAGAGACTTAAATAAGGGAACCATTATATCTTTGGTTTTGTAGGTTATTGTTCTCATTACCAGACCTGCCATACGATTAGCTTTCTTAACAATATTATTTATATGTTCATCGAAACTAAGATTTGGATCAAATGCATGGGGGGTGGCACATCTTTACCTTTACCGTTGACTCTATTGTTGAATATGCTTTGGTATCATCTGCAAACATTTTTATTTTACAGTCCACTAGGTCAGGCATGTCATTAACATAGTATATCGGTCCTAATACGCTCCCCTGGGGGACACCACTAGTAACTCGTATTCCAGGTGATACTGAACCATTAATTAATACTGTGTTCTCTGATCTAAAAGGTCCTCAATCCAACTAAGCAACTTCCCTTGAACACCATAACCTTTTACAGTTTTAGTTTATTTATTAATCTTTTGTGTGGCACCGTATCAAAGGCCTTTCTCAGATCAAGGTACACAGCATCAGTGGGTTTACCATTATCCAAATAAAACATCCAGTCATAGATAGTTGACAATAGTTGAGTCACACATGACCGACCTTTACAGAAACCAAATTGGTCTTTAGAGAGAAGATTTAATAAACCCTTCAAATACTTTACACACTACCGACGTGAGACTGACAGGCCGGTAATTTCCTGCATAGCTTTTGACCCCTTTTTTGAAAATTGGACGCTCTTCAGCCCCTTTCCAATCACATGGTAACACACCCTGGTTTACAGTCTTATTAAATAAAAACTTGAGGGGAAAACTAAGTTCATTTGAAAGTTCTTTCAGAACCAAGGGATGAATCTCATCAGGTCCAGTCATATTTGGATACACTATTTACGGAAGCTCCCTATTGTGATAGCAACAAAATCTTCAAAATGTTGAAGTGGGATGCTCAATTGAAATAAGAAGAAGAAGAAGAATGTGAAGAAGAAAGTGAAAGTACTCAGATTTAAGACTGACTGGCTGATGGCCAAAACAAACACTGTTCAGTTCAAAATCTGCTTCAAAAAGTAATCAAATTTACAATCAAATTATGCTTTTGGATCATAAGAGTACATACATCGTTTCTTGAAGAACTCCATACACAAAGTAGCAGCCAAAAATGCCCAAAAAGCAGATCATGAGCATCTGGTTTCCACCGGCTTCCGCCATCTTGACTCTAATGATACGTCAGCGTTAAGTTCATCTTATTACTGGCGGCTGACTGGAAAAACGCAGTTTGTACACCAACTCGCTGCGTTAGAATCAAAATGTTTGTACACATTTCAATTCTGGGGGATTAAGGCATTTTTATTAGACGACATTTTAAGGCTACCTGAGGTGGCTGTGTCTGCCACCTGTTCCAGCACCTTCCAGGCATCCATCAAACAACAATAGATTTGTTTGATTTTTTTTTAATAAGGTGTTCCTGTTTTGACGTGGCATTATGCTAGGGATCCACACTAGGAGAACCAGCTGGCTGGGTCATTGTAGATTAGGGTTTTCTCTTTTTCTTTTCTTTTATGTTACTATTTTATTTTATTCTTTTGTTTCTCCGACTTCGGACCTCGACCGAAAATAGTGCCATAAAAGTCGGTGTGGGCACTTAACCGCAAGAAGAAGAAGAAGAAGGCGGAAACATTCTTGTATATTCACAAAATAGTCAAGTTATTATGTCCCCTTCTTCTTCTTCTTCTTTCAAATTGGTGAAGACGGGGTAGAAAGCCCATGGGCGGGTAAGAAGCCCATGAATTATCTCATGACATATTGAAGAAAATTTCAGTCAAATTTGCCCATGAGACGAATGTTAAACATTAACTCTCGTCTCATGGGCAAAATGTGACTGAAATTTGCTTCATTTCATTAGATAATTGACATGGGCTTCTTACCCGCCCATGGGCTTTTTACCCCGTATTAGTAGAGAGTGACAGACAGACAGACAGCGCGCGCACGCGAGAGAGAGAGAGAGAGAGAGAGAGAGAGAGAGAGAGAGAGAGAGAGAGAGAGAGAGAGAGAGAGAGAGAGAGAGAGAGAGAGAGAGAGAGAGAGAGAGAGCAGGCAGGCAGACAGACAGACAGACAGAGACAGCGAGAGTGACAGGCAGACAGACAGACAGAGAGAGCGACAGACAGACAGACAGACAGACACAGACGAGAGAGAGAGAGAGAGAGAGAGAGAGAGAGAGAGAGAGAGAGAGAGAGAGAGAGAGAGAGAGAGAGAGAGAGAGAGAGAGAGAGAGAGAGAGGTAGGTAGACAGACAGACAGACAGAGACAGCGAGAGTGACAGGCAGACAGACAGACAGACAGAGAGAGTGACAGACAGAGAGAGACAGAGAGAGAGAGAGAGGGAGAGAGAGAGAGAGTGAGAGAGAGAGAGAGAGAGATTGATTGATTGATTGAATTTTATTTATAGAGGGTAATAGAGTAAGCAATAACATGCTTTTTTACATCCAGCCCTCTGGATAGAGAGAGAGAGAGAGAGAGTGAGAGAGAGAGAGAGGGGCAGGCAGACAGACAGAGTGACAAACAGACAGACAGAGACAGAGAGAGAGAGAGAGAGAGAGAGAGAGAGAGAGAGAGAGAGAGAGAGAGAGAGAGAGAGAGAGAGAGAGAGAGAGAGACAGACAGTCAGACAGAAACAGAGCGAGTGACAGACAGACAGACAGAGAGAGAGAGAGAGAGAGAGAGAGAGAGAGAGAGAGAGAGAGAGAGAGAGAGAGAGAGAGAGAGAGAGAGAGAGAGAGAGAGAGAGAGACAGAGACAGAGACAGAGACAGACATATGTAGAGAAAGAGACAGAGACAAAGAGAGAGATCACACGCACCAGGGGCACACTAACACACACACACACACAATGCATATTCACAATTTATTGCAAAAACTTAGAAATAAACACTGTATCGCAACTGTTATTTATGCAGTTACGTTACTTTTTATCATGTTGTTTTGTAGTGGGGGGGTTTCATGTTTCTTTTTTGCTACGTTGTTCAGCATTTCCCTGAAAAAAGGGAACAGAGGCAATCCAAAACGTCTTCATAAACCCCGATCTCACGCCCAAAGAGAGGGAGCTTAATAAAGCTCTCCGGAAAGAGTTGAAAGAAAGAAAGGACGCTGGCGAGGAAAACCTTGTCATCCGAGGGAACAAGAGAGTTAAGAAAAGAGACCAGGGGGGCAGGGGACCAACCCCAAACAAAAACAACGAACGACAGTGACTTACTGACAAACGTCGTGTACATAATGTAAATAATAATGTCGGGAGGGATGGGAATGTTGTTTTCTGTATGAATGCTGGCCTGATTGTTGTCCTGTATTATATTCTAATGTAGACAGCTTCCCCAATAAAAAGACAGAACTACTTGTAAGAATTGATGATATTATTGCATTGACAGAAATAATTCCGAAAACAAAAATAGGTGAGGAACTTTTGCAAGAAGAATACAACGTTCATGGATATGAAGCTCTTTATAACAGTAAATGCCCTTACAGAGGTGCAGAGTTGTATGCCAAAGAATCATTAAATGCAGTAGAGTGTGAAAACGTAAGTAACACAGATTTTAATGAAAATGTTTGGTGTTCCATCAAAGGTAGAAATGATCAAAATGTGTTGTTAGGATGCATTTACAGAAAACATAACCAAACAGAAGAAAATACTGATAAACGTTTTGAGCTCTTGAGGAGTGAAAAAATGTGTTCCTTTGACAAGGTCTGTATTATGGGGGATTTCAATTTGCCAAAAGTTAGGTGGGACAATAAAGGGTTTAATGAAAGGGAAAATAAAATAAAGGTAAATATACATGATGCATTCTTAGTCCAAAAAGTAAAACAACCAACACGTAGGAGGAGGGGAGATATGCCTAGTCTGTTAGACTGGGTTCTAGTCAGTGAAGCTAACATGATTTCAGACATCCAGCACTTAGCTCCGCTTGGGAAAAGTGATCATGACCTTCTATATTTTGAACCGGCGATTCCTAAATGTGATCATTTTAACAAAACAATATATAAATATGACTTAGCAAGAGGTAACTATGCAGAAATGAGGCAAGAACTCTAAGAAGTAAATTGGTCAAATATAACTTTGATAATGTCGATGAGACTATGGACACTATTAAAACCACCATTGAAAGCGCTAAGGATAAACACATACCTAAAATAAACACTAATGTTCAAAAACGTTACAGGCTATTATGGCTAAATAAGAAAGGATTGAGAGCTATTAAGAAAAAGTATAATGCTTTTCAAAGGTATTTACATAATGACCCAGCACTAAACTATTTAAAATATATCGAAGCAAGGAACAAATGTAAAAATGAAATTAGAAAAGCTAAAAAAGATTATGGAAAAAAATAGCGAAAGGATGTAAAATAAACTCAAATATTTTTGGAAATATGTACAAGAGAAATTGAAAATATCAACAGGAATAGGAGCACTAAAAAAAGGAACATGGTGATTGGCCAGTACAGATGAGGGAAAAGCTAGCACTCTTAATAACTTTTTTTCTAGTGTATTTACAAGAGAAGATACCACAACACTCCCTAACATTGAAAATAAATCCAAATCGAAAGGAAATTCACTAAATGATATTAAGATAGATATAGAGATTGTGAAAAGGGAATTAAAAAATCTAGAAGCTTCCAAAGCTCAAGGACCTGATAAAATACCTTCCAGAGTATTAAAAGAACTAGCAAATGAGATAAGCATACCCTTAACTATGTTATTTAATAAAACAATGGAACATGGTGAAATTACAGTAAGATTAACTAGTGTGACATGTAAAGTTTTAGAATCTATTATACGAGAACATTGTTACCTACTTTACTGAAAATAAGCTATACTCAGACTGTCAGCACGGGTTCAGAAGTAAAAGGTCTTGTGTAACCCAGCTTTTACAAGTAATGGAACATTTTACCAAGTTGGTTGATAATGGAGAATCTATTGATGTCTAACTTGACTTTAGAAAGGCATTTGATTCTGTGCCCCATCAAAGGTTATTAATTAAATTAGAAGCCTATGGCATTGAGGGTAAGCTTTTACAATGGATTAAAAGTTTTCTATCATCCAGAACACAAAAAATAAGAGTAGGCTCATCCTTATCAGAAGAAACAGAAGTATTAAGTGGCATACCCCAAGGCAGCATCTTAGGACCGGTTTTATTTACAATTTTTATAAATGAACTTCCCGAAGCAGTAAGTAGTACCTGTAAAATGTTCGCAGATGACACTAAGTTATACAATAACTCAAAATGTAGTCCTACATTACAGTCAGATTTATACTCACTACAACAATGGTCAGATCAGACATGGAATCTACTTTTTTAACATTCAGAAGTGTAAAGTCATGCATATAGGTAAGAACAATCCCAAACAAGAACATTTCATGGATCAAAATAATATAAACAAAATTGAAGAATGCGAGGAAGAAAAGGACTTAGGGATTACCTTTAATTCAACTCTAATATTTGATTCTCATATTCAAAAGATAGTTAATAAGGCAAATCAGATAATGGGACTAATTGCCTTTCTTACCATACATAAAGCTGTATTTTAGGAACATTTTTAGCTAATAACCTTTTTGGAATACTAACCCTAACCCTAGCCGTATAAGACGGAAAAACGCAACGAACCACAACTGTGACAAATACCGGTGTACTGCAGTACATAGTGGGGGGTAGGGTTAGGTTTAGGGGTAGGGTTAGGGTTAGGGTTAGTATTCCAAAAAGGTAATTAGCTAAAAATGTTCCTAAAATACAGCTTTATGTTTGGTAAGAAAGGCAAAAATGGAAAAATACAATTAACCGAGAAATGCATGGGGGGTGGCACATCTTTACCTTTACCAAAATATCTTTTAATTTTGTGCATAAAGATATATTTGTTCTACTATATAAAGCCTTAGTTAGACCACATTTGGAATACGGTAATACAGTTTGGTATCCTATCCTGAAGAGACAAAAAAAAAAATAATAGAAAAAGTGCAGAGACGAGCGACTAAACTTGTTAAAGCATGTAAAAACAAGAACTACAAAGAAAGATTAGAATTTCTTAATTTGCCTTCTCTCAAGGGAAGAAGACTCAGAGGAGATCTCATACAAGTGTGACCGAGTGACGTGACGTAAGTCGTCCACTCGTCACTAATTATTCATAGCCTAATCTACTGTCACAAGATTGTTCAAAGCAGACGGTTCAATCTGACGACAGACGGCTCGATTGCAATTCGCTAGTTTTGACACCCATTGTCATCGTGTCAGCAGACGATGTAATTGCGTGTCTCCTTTGTAGTCACAAGATTTTATTCAAATTCAAATTTGAGCAAGTCATACGCTAAGGCAAGCTATAATTAAAATTTGACCGCCAGTTGGTCGCGTCACTTGACCAGAGTACAAAGGCCTACTAGCCACTCGATCTGCGGACGCGCCTGTGTGCTAACCTACAATGACTGAGCACTATCCCTGCTCCTAAATGTAAGTAATCTAAGCCAGTGTTTATTGTTTAATTTGTTTTATTTACAAACTGTTGTTTCACATGTTGCTTAGCTTAATCAGTTATCTAACCTGGTCACTGTAAAACTTTTAGGGAACTGAAAGCTGTCTGCTATTCTCGTCACAGAACCAACTTCTTCGTGACGTCAGTTATTCATAAGCATAACAGCGCTAGGCCGAGAACATTCCAATTGTTCTGCTTCATCATCAAATCCACATATGTGTGACGCCGATGTACTGTGTAAACAATGAAGGGGCACTTTGCCTACATTATATTGTTTAAAAGCCTAACTTGCTCATTTCCATTAATATTATTGATCTAGGCTTATACCATCTATGGTGTAGGCCTACTTTACGCTAGTTTCATTCCTATGGTGTTGTGTTAATACTGCTACTATAGTATTGATAAGGCAGTCCCTTTTGACTGAGTTTCTTGCTACTTCAATGGCAAACTCTCAAAAGGCCTACATATGTCCTTAGTCAGTTTTCCACTTGAGGCTGATCAGCCTGCTCTGGTGTGTAGTCTATTTTTTAGTAACATAGCATCTGATGATGCGAGTGTTACAATTGAGTTTCTTGCTACTTCAATGATAAACTCTCAATAGGCCTACATTTGTCTTTAGTCAGTTTTCCACTTAAAACTGATCAGCCTACTTTGATGAGTAGTCTATTTTTAGTAACATAGCATCTGATGATGTCAGTGTTACAATGCTGGTTTGGGTTAACTCACATGAACTCAAATGTTTGTGTATGAGTTAAGCAAGCATAGGGTCAGGTAGAACCAGCCTATGTTATGTTTCCAAACCCCAGCTAGGCTTGTGTCAATGTCAGTTTAATCATGCTATTTAAGTCATGCAGTGAGCTCCTTCCACTGTTGTGACTGTGTATCTCCTCATGTTATTGAACATTGAGTGCTATGGCACAAGGTCTACAATCATACCTAATCATTGTTATTTCTTGTTTATATTTATGCTTGTATATTTTGTATTGTTGCAGGATGTAATATCTGCACTGTCTTTCCTAGCTATGTTTCCTAGTAAATAAACAAAGCCAAACAACTGTCTGGTTTCCTCTATATGTTCCTAGTCTGCATGGTGTGTCTATCTTCACCCTCCAATCCTTATCCCTCATCAACACCTCCTTATCCAGATCCCTTACCCTTACCACCCCATCACACAAGTATATACAATTATAAATAATTATGATGATATTGAATTCAGTGATTCCTTTGTCAAGAGTACAGTGGATAAAACAAGAAATAGTATGGACAAGTTGTTTTTAAGACGTTCAAATACTAACAAACAAACATGTTTCTTCTCTAACAGGATTGTTCAACATTGGAATAACTTACCAACTAACATCAAACAGGCACGTAATATTAACACTTTAAAAAAAATTCTGGACCAACATCCTAATAATTATAAGAGCTTTCCATTTCTCGATGATTAAAAATGAAAATTCATTTAATTTTTTTTTTAAATTAAGTCTACTTTAGCTTAGGTTTGTGCAATCATTGTGAAACTTAATCAAATTAAACAATCAAGAAAGGGCGTAAAAGGGCCGAGAGTCCCACTTCTAGCCCTATTACACTACTACTACTATACTGCTATATGTATATATAAATATATTTATATTATAGGTATGCAAAACATCTCAGTTTACTGCTGGCACCGTTCCTCCAGCTTACAGGACTCAAAAGTTAGAGCATTTAAAATGCAATAATAGTAACATTGTTTAAAACTTTTTTTATATATCAAAGACATTGTATTGGCAGAACCCAGCCGAGGACACCTGTTTCTATTCTAGGGAGTCTCACCAAATCGGCACTGGATGGGGTCTTAGCCTACCAAGGTGGAACTAGTCTCAATCAATCAATGAATCAAATCAATCAAATGTCTTTATTGTCTTCAATGAAGAAAATCTGTTTTCAGCGTGCACTTAAATCTAAAACTGACGGGACATTATATAATAAACTAAGACATAAAATACATGCATAAAAGCACATGTTATTCACATAGACCAATTAAGTTTGTAACACACACACGCTTCACCCTATCGGTCCTGGCACAAAAACTGATCAGCCTTCCTGATCTTGAAGACACCTGGGCCTGCAACACTTCACACAGAGGGTGACTGGGGTCACCCTGGATGGCCCTCAACCGCCTGAGTGCTCTCCACTCGAACAGCTCCTGCAGGCCATCCACAGGCCTGCCGATCAGCCTGCCAGCTGTCTTGACGATTTTCGACAGCCTGGCCATGTCGAGTTCTTTGAGGCTGCTGAAGGAGCTGAGGAAGTTGAAGGTAAGCACCGACTCCACTGTTGCTTGATAGAAGAGCTCCAGTAGCCTCTGGCCCATCCCAAACTTGTTGAGCTTCCTCAGGAAGAAGAGGCGCTGGTTTCCCCTCTTGAGCAGGGCCTGGGAGTTGGCGGACCAGTCAAGCCTGCTGTCGATGATGGATCCCAGGTACTTGTACTGTTCCACCATCTTCACCACCTCCCCCCTGATGAACAGTGGAGCCGACGTAGGCGGGTTCCTCCTGAAGTCGACAACCATCTCCTTGGTCTTGGCCACGTTCAGTAGGAGATGGTTGTCGTCGCACCAGCCAACCAGCGCCTCCACATCACCCCTGTAGGAGCTCTCGCTGGTCAGGATGAGGCCAGTCAGCGAGGTGTCATCGGAGAACTTCACCTGGACGGTGCCCTCGGCGGTGCAGTGGCAATCGGCGGTATACAGCGTGAACAGGGCTGGGGACAGGACACACCCCTGTGGAGCTCCGGTGTTGGTGCGGACCTGGGCTGAGGCGACAGACGACGTGGACGTCCTGACCACCACGTGTTGAGGCCTGTCTGTGAGGAATCTGCAGAGCCACCTGATGATCAGGGGATTGACGTCCATCGCCATCAGCTTCCGCACCATCAGGTGAGGCTGGATGGTGTTGAAGGCCGAGGAGAAGTCCAGGAACAGAAGCCTGGCATAGCTCCCCGGCCGCTCCAGGTGGGTCAACACAGAGTGGAGCACGGTGATGATGGCATCGTCCGTGCTCCTGTTGGGGCTGTAGGCAAACTGCAGGGGGTCCTGGAACTGGCGTGTGGCCCCCAGCAGCCTGCGAAGTACCATCCGCTCCAGGCATTTGAAGGGGACAGAGGTCAGGGCCACAGGGCGGTAGTCGTTGAGGGTGGTGGGGGAAGGTTTCTTGGGGACAGGGACGAGGGCAGATGACTTCCAGATGGAGGGAATCAGCCCGGAGTCCAGGGACTGCTGGAAGAGGACCCTGAACACACCAACCAGGGAGTCGTGGCAGTGCTTCAGCACCACCCCGGGAGCTCATCTGGACCACAGGCACTGCGTGGGTTGACCCGCCGGAACTGTCTCCTCACCTCCTCCTCCGTCAGCACCTCCTCACCATCGTCCCGCTGAGCCAGCTCCAGGAGAGCACTTGAATGCTCAGTGGAGAAGTCAGCGGTGTCAAAGCGGGCGTAGAAGGTGTTGAGGTCGTTGGCCAGCGCCTGCGAGTCCTCAGCTCTCAGGGTCCTCCTCCCTGGTTTGTAGTCCGTCATGGACTGCAGGCCGCTCCACACCTGCCTGGGGTTGCCGGAGGCAAAGTGGTTCTCCACCCTGTCCCTGAAGCGGCCCCTGTCAGCCAGCACCGTCTTCCTGGTCTCCCTCTGCAGGCGTTTCACCTCGGCCTCGTCCCCGTCCTGGAAGGCCTGCTGTCGCAGCCTGATGACGCCGGCCAGATCTCTGGACACCCAGGGCTTGTCGTTGGGGTAGGTCTTCACCTCCTTGCTGGGCACCAGCATATCCACACAGAAGTTGACAAAGGATGTGACAATGTCCACTCGTTCCTCCAGCGGGGCACCCTCCAGCAGAACGTCCCAGTCAGTGCAGTCAAAGCACCCGTTGAGGGCCTCTGTTGCCTCTTTGGTCCACGTCTTCACCCGCCGAATGACAGGCTTGCTGGTCTTCAGCCGCTGGCGGTACAGAGGCAGCAGGTGGACCAGGTTGTGCACCGACCGGCCCAGGCTGGGCATGGGTCTGCTCCTGTAGGCCGCAGGGATGTTCCCATAGCAGAGGTCCAACGTCGCCACGCCACATGTCTTACATGTAACGTACTATTCATACTGCGGCAGCACCTTGCTGAGACGGCATTGGTTAAAGTCACCAAGTATGAGGCGAACAGATTCTGGGCACGCTGACTCTTGCTTTTGCACCACCTGCCATAAAACGTCTGCAGCATGCTTCGCATCCACCCGGGGATGGATATAAACCACTGTGACATACACACGCCGGAACGCCCGGGGCAGATAGAATGGCCTGAGGGACACAGAAAGTAATTCAATGTCAGGGCTGCACACTTGCTCCTGGATTGTAGTACTAGTGCACCAGCGATCATTCGTATAAATACACACGCCACCACCTTTCTTCTTGCCTGTGCTCTCTCTGAATCTGTCCAGTCTGGTCAGTGTGAAGCCAGGTAGCTGAGGGTCAGTGTCTTTCTCAGTGAGACAAAGCAGACTGGCTTCACTGAAGTCTTGCCTCGAGCTCCTCCGGTTTATTTCTTAAAGACTGAACATTACCTAGTATCACAGTGGGCAGGGGAGTCTGGTAGCGACGACGTCGTACATGTTCTTTTACCCCGCCTCTTCGACCTCTCTTCGTGCGCCGACGAATTCGCTTCAGAACTTTGTCGTCTGCTAGGGGGCCTCTCAAAGGATCGAATGGATTGCACTTGCAGCCTTGCGGTCTCAACGACAATACAAATTCACGTCTAAGAACAGTCATCTTGAATAAAATGAATGAAAATGCAAGAAACTAGTGCATTTAAACCCGATAAATAGATAAAAGACCTTGGATGAAGGGAAAAGGTTTTACGTCTGGTACAGTCAGTGTCGGAGTACAGGAAGCGGCAATGGACGGCAAACCAAAACAAAGCTCACTACGAAGAACCCGACAGAAAAACTTCACTAGAACGTACCTTATGAAGTAAACAGTCACAAACACACTACATCGTCACTTTCACGGGATACAAATAAACCACCTGTCACACTAAAATAAACATAAATGTCCGATAAAACCAACAAAACTAATAAATACGTGCAGCTGAGAGGCAGCGAGTGTATCGCGCCCCTGAGATATTTGTCATATGCTTACAAATTTGTTTTTCACTATATTCATATTTTAACTTTGTGAGTGTTTTCTAGTCGAATTTTCCAAATGGTTGGTATCTCTTTACTTTTCGTGCACATTCAATGTCTTATCGTGTGGACAAAGAGCAGTGAACACCACTGTTTTCAAATAATCCTGTTACTTCTATCTTTTCAAATAAACATCAATTATGATCCATACGCATTATTAAACATAGCTGATATGATCACACTCATTAGTAACTATTACTGACTATAGTCATGTAATATGTAATATGTAACATAAACATCAAGTTTTTATTCATTACAGATTACCTGGTTTGTTCTTGTGTTTCCACTAAAACATTGTAGTAAAAGGATCCACACAAACAAAGTGGTTTGAACACAGTGGTTGCTTCGTAGCAAGTGGCAAACTAGGTCCCTTGAATTTACTCAGTGTTAAAAAATAAAAGAATTTAGGTCGAGGAAAGAGAGATAACATGGATTGGGAAAGGAAATGGAATGAATGAAACATTATGGACAAAGTTGGAGAATGTAAGATTTCAGATTGGACGTGGAAGGGGTTTTAAGAGCGAGTTTGAATGACTCAACAACAGCACCACCCCATAGTAGCTAAGACTTCAGTCTTGTAGTTGTTTCTGAAGGATCTAATTATTGCTTATATTGTATTCTCTGTGACCATGCAGCCGTCAGATCCTGCCTCTGATTCAGACCAATGAATGATGCACCAAGGTTGGCTTGCCAGTACAGTTCCCTATCTAGCAACCTGCTTTCAGTTTCAACTTTTTCGATGGGAGTGATTATCAAGAAACTTAGCGTTGGGACGCTAGGGTGCTTCCTTGTAACTACATGGTGGGCCAATCTGCACTTTTTGGTTTTCTTTAGGTTAACGTCACTTTTGTGGTTTGCCCATCGTTTCTTTATCATTTGTGTGGACCCAACATACCATTCTGTGGGATGATGTTTACATTTGATGTAGTAGATTGTATTTGGGGTGGTGCATTTAATGCTCTGATATATTTTCCACTTTCTTCCATCCCAGGGGCTTATGATTTCAGAGGTGTTTTGTGCATGGGCGCATGTGTCGCATTTTTGGGTACAAGTATGGAATCCCTGTTGTTCCCTGGGTCTTTCCTCCGCGGTTCTTTTTGGAACTGTAGGTTTATATAGCTCCACTATGTTCTTCCTTCTTTTGTCTGCTGCAATCAAAGATCTTTGAGGGAAAATCTTTCTGTTGTCTGGGTTTGTGTAAAGAAGATATATATTCTTTTTGATGATTTGGGATATCGCAGGCACTCTTGGGTCTTGACACCCATGCAATTTTCTTTTTCGTTTGCTTTGTCTTGCTATGGAGTGCTTTCTTGCGGTCTTTATTTGCCTCTTCTTTAATCTGATCTTTAGCCTTTTTGTAGTCCCAGCCTGATAGTGTTAAGTATTGGGCATATTCGTCGATTCTACTGTTCAATGCCTCGTCTTTGCTACAGAGCATTCTAAGCCTTGTGCCTATACCTTTCGCAATGCCCTTGAAGTCTGTTGGCGAGTGGCACGACGAGTGGGGCAGGTAGCTATTTGAGCTTTTAGAATGAACGTCCGTGGTGATTTTGCCTTTCTCAATGGAAACTTTAACATCTAGATAGTCTATTTCCTTCCCACTCATCACTGTCCATTTTTATTGACGGTGGGCGTTTTGTGTATGTTGTTACAGCCCTGATGAAGCTTCCATGAAGCAAATCATTGGCTTTGAAAAATAAAGAAAACGATGCGGCTCAAGGATTTCGGTTTTATTTGTTTCCTTTTGTTTCTCATTCCTGTGACAAAGCCATACAGAGAAACGTTGGTAATAAAGGCTGAGAAGAGAAGCAGTGGGTTGTTTTGTTTTATTTCTTATATATATATATAGCTTGCAACCAGCACTATATATATACACAATCAAGAGAAATAACACACACAAACAGACAGGAATGCTTTTGTCCCAATATTTCGTGTGCACCTGCACACTTCCTCTGGGAAAACTTTAATGCCAATGAATGCCAACAATGACCATACCCAAAACTGCATGCACACAACACTGAACACTAGTGTTATATATATATATATTTTTTTTTTTAAGGCTTTGCACCGAGGAAGAGACATGGTCTCGAAATATTTGCAATTTTAATAAATGTTTTTTAACAGTTATTTCCATTTGTTGTTGTTTTCTTTATTTTTTTCTGCTATAGTTTGCTTTGATAAAACGTTTTTTTTGTGTCCAATGTCTGTATTTGTGAACCTCAGAAACAAACTCAGTTAACTTTAACTTTACGATTTGTTCTGTGTTCTGAAAAGAATAAAAGAAAATAATGTACTGATTTACTTTTTCTCACAATGGGGGAGATAGACAATGCCTATGCAAAGACAGCTGTTTCGTCTTGTGAAAGACTCTTCAGTCTGCATGTCGGCCTGCAAAGAATGTTGACGACGACGAAAATGGTGTTTTACGTCCTCTCGGTCTGGAACAGACACATATGGGACATTTGTAGATACAAAGATGGTGGGAACGATACTGGCTCGGCAATGCCCGGAGGCAGTGCAACACCAGTAAAGTCCCGAATTTTTAACAATACAGACAAGTATAGTAGTAACCACGCCTCGGTTAAACTGCAAGGAATGTCGAAGAATGAATTAAATATGGTGTTTTACGTCCTCTCGGTCTGGAACAGACACATATGGGACAGTTTTGTAGATAAAAAGATGGTGGGAAAAATACTGGAGGCAATGCCCGGAGGCAGTGCAACACCAGTAAAGTCCCGATTTTTTTTACAATATAGATAGGTGTAGCGGCAACCACGCCTCGGTTAAACCTCATCGGCTATGGTACCGCCACATTGTATTAGTATATTTTTCATAGTATACTGCAAAGAATGTCCACAGTGAAGGTTCAAGCTGAGCAAGACGACTTTCTACAAGAGAATGGTTGTCCTCTTTGCACCAGATTAAAAGTCCACAATAAAAGCATACCAGCACTAAGTTAAAAAGAAATGGTAAAAAAATCTTATGTAAAATGACAAAAATAATAATGTTCTAAAATTATAATTTAAAAAGATAATAGACATGACTAGGGAGGGCCAACTACTGAGATGTATCCAAAATGTGGATAAAAATAGAATGAATATAAAATCTCAGTTATAAGCTGAGCGCCGTTCCCCTAGTCTGAAGGACTAAAAAGTTGGTGCATTTGCACTGAGGAATTTATTTCCATTTGTTGTCTGTATATATATATATACAGACCACACGCTGCAAGACATGAAGTGCAAGCCCATTGAGCAGATCCTCACAGACAACCATGCTCACAGACACAACAGAGAGCAATTTTGGATCAGCAAGCTCAAAACACTGTACCCCCAGGGCCTCAATACCCTTTGACTATATGGGCCAATGTTTGACACCATCCAGTCTCCACAAAAGACATTTCACCTACAATATGCATGCGGCTCACGTACTGAGCCCCATTGTCCAGTTGACGTACATTAAGGGGCAGATGGTTGATGCTGGAGATCTTGCACAACGGACAGTGAGCCAGTTTCCACATTAGACAGTCAGAGAAAGAGAAAGAGAGAGAGAGAGACAGAGAGTGAGAGAGTGAGACAGAGAGGTACAGACGGATAGTGCGTGTATATGTGTGTGGGTGTGGGTGTGGTGTGGGTGTGTGTATGCGCGCGCATGCCATGTGTGTGTGTGTGTGTGTGTGTGTGTGTGGTGTGTGTGTGTGAGTATGTGTGTGTGTGTGTGTGTGTGTGTGTGTGTGTGTGTGTGTGTGTGTGTGTGTTTTTATGTGTGTGTGTGAGATAAAGAGAGAGAATGTGAGACAGAGAGAGAGACAGATAGTGCGTGTGTGTGTGTGAGAGAGAGAGAGAGAAAAGAGAGAGAGAGAGAGAGAGATGAGAGAGAGAGAGAGAGAGAGAGAGAGAGAGAGAGAGAGAAAAGGGGGGGGGGGGGGAGAGAGCAACATTAAGTGAAACAAATTTTATGTTAGCACGTGTGTATGTACATGCACATGTTTCTTCTTACTTAACTTTTTAATATGTGAGGTCTTTAATTTAAGGGAAGCGAATGTGTTGTTTAGAGCTTCACGTCATTGTGTGAATTTGTCATCAGTATGATGACATTTCCCCACAGTACGTCAATCATTCTTGTAACTTAGAATGTAGATCGATAAAGCTATAAAGCGAAACGTCTCGTCCAAGTTTTGTTGTTGTTTTGATTTTTTCACTCAATATTTTTATATATATATAAATATGCTGTGGATCTACCTATGCTGTGGATCTACTAACGTCATCTACCTGCTGTTCTGCCAACTATGTAGAAACGCCCAGTATGTTGGAGAGACAAAGAACTCGGTTAGCGTGAGGTTCACTCTACACCGGTCCCATATCAGGCACAACACTGGGACTCTGGTGGCAGAACACTTCAACTTGGCCGGACATTCCTGTGAGAATGTCAGATGCATCATCCTCGAACAGGTCTTTGTCCAGAGCAAGGAGTCCAGACTCCGTCGTGAAAAGTTCTGGATGGACAAGCTGAAGACCATGGCTCCGCTGGGTCTGAACTCTCTCTAATGAATTGTCTGAGAGGGCAGTTATTTCTCCATCGAGCTGTGTTATTTGTTTATAGTGGAGATGCTTTACCCAGGATACATCCACTCTCTTGGCTTGTTCCTAGGGGAGATGCTTTATTTGTTTGTAGTGGAGGCGCTTGGCCCAGGTTACACACCCACTCTCTTGGCATTATCATAGTGGAGATGCTGAATTTGTTTATAATGAAGATGCTTTACCCATGATACATGCCCACTCTCTTAACTAAAGGGTCTTAAGACATCTGGCGTTAGTTCTACATAGTTTGGAAGTGATAACTACAGAGATGGACAGAGCGGACATGGATATAAGAGAGAGAGAGTGAGAGAGAGAAAGAGAGAGAGAGAGATAGGAGACTGTACTGGGGGATTCCTTTTTTTTTATTTCTTTTTTTTAATTATGTGGACTCAATAGTCCAAACGAATTATCAAACACACACACACACACACACACACACACACACACACACACACTGCAACACAATCTAATTATACACACAGAATGTGGGTCACAACAATGACGTCAAGAAAAGTTACGTGTTGTATTTGTTACGTCAAGTTTGTTCTACTGTCTGTCCCGCGTCCAAGGCCAAAAGCCGAAATATTGGGAATAGTCTACATTCTTTCTTGTTAGTTTTCCTTCTTTTTTTGTTCTGCTATATGTATATATACACAACAAATTGAAATAACTGTTAAAACATTTATTAAAATTGCAATCGACAGTGAGTTAACGATGGGTTCACAGATCTGCACATCAATCTATGCTATAAAAATGTATTCACTGTCTGGGTGCAACTGAACGGGGAGATGCACTGCAGACGCTCCAACAGTGCGTGTTAGTGAAATGGAAAGTGCGTAATGCCGATGCAAGTAAATTGTAATGTTTAACCAACCCCAAAAGGCTGTTCCAGGTGGTCCGCAGGATCATGGTTAATGCGCACACATGATGAGCAGGGAGAAATCCCGCTGCCTGGTATGACTAAATTGATAGCTAGGTTTCCCAAGCCTGCCCCCCTCATAAATCCCCCACCCCACCCCACCCCCAAAGAGCATTCGCTGCCCTTGCCCTTGCGGCGAAATGCTCTCCTGGGGAAAGCAGCCTGAATTTGTCTGTGACTAGAATATACCAAATACCAATACGAAAATACCAAACGGACCCTGGGTTCAATTCACTACAGCAGTTTGTTTAATTCTCCAGAACACCTAGAATCTGAAGGCTATGGGGACAAGAAAGAATGATGAACGGAGGCTCTGTATGTTCACGTACGTTCACGTACAGCGTGGAAAGAGTATGTCTGTGTGATCCATGTTAGTTGAGCGTGGCCTGATCTGCCTGTTGGGATCCATGTCAGTTCAATATTGATTGATTGATGTCTGTGTGATCCATGTCAGTTCAGTGTGGACTGATGCTGTATGTGTGATCCATGACAGTTCAGTGTAAACTGATTCTGCCTGTGGGATCCATGTCAGCTCAGTGTGGACTGATTCTGTCTGTGTGATCCATGTCAGCTCAGTGTGGACTGATTCTGCCTGTGTGATCCATGTCAGCTCAGTGTGGACTGATACTGTCTGTGTGATCCATGTTAGCTCAGTGTGGGACTGATTCTGTCTGTGTGATCCATGTCAGCTCAATGTGGACTGATTCTGTCTGTGTGATCCATGTCAGCTCAGTGTGGACTGATTCTGTCTGTGTGATCCATGTCAGCTCAGTGTGGACTGATTCTGTCTGTGTGATCCATGTCAGCTCAGTGTGGACTGATTCTGTCTGTGGGATCCATAGCAGTTCAATTTGGACTTATTCTGTCTGTCCATGTCAGTTCAGTGTGGACTGATGCTGTCTGAGTGATCAATGACAGTTCAGTGTAAACTGATTCTGACTGTGCGATCCATGTCAGCTCAGTGTGGACTGATTCTGTCTGTGTGATCCATGTCAGCTCAGTGTGGACTGATTCTGTCTGTGTGATCCATGTCAGCTCAGTGTGGACTGATTCTGTCTGTGTGATCCATGTCAGCTCAGTGTGGACTGATTCTGTCTGTGTGATCCATGTCAGCTCAGTGTGGACTGATTCTGTCTGTGTGATCCATGTCAGCTCAGTGTGGACTGATTCTGTCTGTGTGATCCATGTCAGCTCAGTGTGGACTGATTCTGTCTGTGTGATCAATGTCAGCTCAGTGTGGACTGATTCTGTCTGTGTGATCAATGTCATCTCAGTGTGGACTGATTCTGTCTGTGTGCTCCATGTCAGCTCAGTGTGGACTGATTCTGTCTGTGTGATCCATGTCAGCTCAGTGTGGACTGATTCTGTCTGTGTGATCCATGTCAGCTCAGTGTGGACTGATTCTGTCTGTGTGATCCATGTCAGCTCAGTGTGGACTGATTCTGTCTGTGTGATCCATGACAGCTCAGTGTTTTTCAATGCAACGACAATGCATCAACAGTGAGCTGACCATGGGTTCACAGATCTGCACATCAATCTATGCTATAAAAATGTATTCACTGTCTGTGGGTGCATCTGTCTGTCTAGGTTCAACTGAGCGGGCAGGTGCACTGCAGACGCTCAGACAGTGCGAGTTAGTGGAATGGAAATCTGTGCCTTATTATGGTAAAACTGCGTAATGCCGATGCAAGTAAATTGTAATGTTTAACCAACCCCAAAAGGCTGTTCCATCATGGAAATGGAAAATGCGCACACATGATTAGCAACATGAGTAGGGAGAAATCCCGCTGCCTGTTATTACTAAATTGATAGCCAGGTCTCCCAAGCCTGACCCCCTCACCCTGTCCCCACCCCACCCCCCAAAAAACAAATGAGCAGGCGCTGCCCTTGTGGCGACGTGCTCTCCTGGGGAAAGCAGCCTGAATTTATCTGTGACTAGAATATACCAAATACCAATACGAAAATACCAAACAGACCCTGGGTTCAATGCACTGCGGCAGTTTGTGTAATTCTCCAGAACAGCTAGAATGTGAAGGCTATGTCTTTGAGGACAAGAACGAATGATGAACGGAGGTTCTGTATGTTCACGTACTTCATGAGCGCATGCGCTCGTGCGTGCGTGTGCGTGCACGCGAACTCACACACACACACACACACACACACACACGCGCGCGCGCGCGCGCGCGCGGGCGCGGGCGCACGCACACACGCACAAGCGCACGCACATACACACATGTGCACGCACGCACACAGATATACACATACATACACGCACACGTGCGCGCACATACACAAACACACACACACATACGCGCGCGACACACGCACGCACACACACACATGCACAAACACACACACACACACACACACACACACACACACACAGTCTACGTGGCAGAAGGGGGGGTGGGTGAGAGAGATAAGAGAGAGAGATAGAGAGAGAGAATTGAATTGAATTGAATTGAACCTTTATTTTACAACGGTAAAATTGGCATACATTAGCCATTTTTCATACTTGCCGTTAACATGCACAAACAAATAGATGAAACGTTAAAGCGAACTGATACTAATAAAAAAAAAATATAGTCTTAAAACACATAATCATATGAAGGTACGTTAATAAACAGATAAACACACACAAATTTGAAGCATAATCATCCATAGTAAATCCAAAAAATAAAAGAAAAATAATTCAGCAATAGAGCATATGACAACAATATTAAAATCATTGCATGCATAGCAAACACTATTATGAGAAAAAGAGAAGAGAGAGAGAGAGAGAGAGAGAGAGGGAAATGAAATGAAATGAAATGACACTTTATTTTTACAACGGTAGAAGTATTGACAGACGATTGCCATTTTTCTTACTTGCCGTTAACATAAACACATCGACATAAAACATAAGGTAATAGACAATGAAAAATTAACAGTACTAACATGTAGTCTGAAACCATGCACCATAAACACAATATAAGAAAGCAAGCACGCTACATCATACATTCATATATCGCCCTTTTTCACGGCACACATGTATCACCCTTTTTCACACAACAATAATATGTAGTAAACGCAACAACAGACTATAAAAAATAAGGACTATAATAACATGAGTATGCATAACAAGTTGTATTGTAGACAGGACCCAAGCACCAACAAATAAGTTTAAAGTACATAGGAGAGACATGGTAGGCGTATAACTTTTAAAAAGATCATGCAGTATTTGCAACTACTGGGGAAAACACCCCAAGCAAAAAAAAATATGTGCAATATGTGTAAGTTTACACATCTGAACGAAAAAGTATTACCCTCTCTTAAATGATTTTCAATTCTGCGATTGAAAAAGATCCACATGTCGATCTTTTTAGTTTTTTGTTTTTGTTTGTAGCAAGCAATGTCAAGTAGTAATTGTATATTCTTTACTAATTCACAAACTCTGAAACACAACCACACTTTTCCAAAAAAATTCATACGCGCGCACACACAAACACACAGACACACCAATACAAATACAAACCCCTGCATACTACATTATGCCCATATTCACACACTCTTGCATCTACGCAAAGCATATTCACACACTCTTGCATCTACGCAAAGCATAAAAACACACACACATACACAGCCACACATACACACAACTGACATGGATATTCATCACACACATACACACACACACAACACACACACACACACACACACACACACACACACACACACACACACACACACACACACACACACACACACACACATGCCCAGTCTCTCACACCAATAACTTATACATACAAAATTCAACAAAACTCGCGTATTGTTGCTTTCATCTAAGTAACAGTATTTGAAAACAAGCGCGAAAATCGCAATAGTTTGTGGCACGCGGTCTATTTTTACCACTCCAATCACTGAGTCGCCTCCCCTGGCTTTTCAATAATTTTAATCTGTAAACCAGAATTGTTATCTCTGCACCATTTCGTAACTTTTTTATATCTTTTGGAAAACATTTAAAACTATGTATCCTACTTATACTCATCAAAAGAAGCACCGCATACTCGTCGTGTCTGTTTGTAGTGTCTGTATTACATATGTTTATTATTTTGTACGCTTTTAAAATACATCATTTTAAAAAGCGGCCTCAATTAATTTTGAAGTGTAGCCTCGATTTGAAGTGCGACAATTTTGGACCGACAGACAGACAGACCGACCGACAAAGTGAGTTATAGGTTTGTGGCTTGAGCCACAAAAACAAAAATTAAATGCTTGAATAATTTGTCTTTGAATGATGAAACTGAACGAACCGAAGTGACGTTTACAGGAAGGGAGTTCCACAAGGACGCCCCTGAGAAGGATAAGCTAGTTTTGAATAGATCGATTCTGGGTTGAGGCAATATGAATCTACAGTTTATGTTAGTTTGGTTCATATGTGATTTAGTAAATAAAGTTGACAAATAATCTGGACGTTTGTTTGTAACTATTTTGTACATCATCACACCATTGTTAAATTGAAGATGTTTCTCTGCCACGTAACCTGTGTGTGTGTGTGTGTGTATGATGTGTGTGTGTGTGTGTGTGTGTGTGTGTGTGGTGTGTGTATGTGTGTGTGTGTGTATGTGTGTGTGTGCATGTGTGAGAGAGAGAGAGAGAGAGAGAGAGAGAGAGAGAGAGAGAGAGACTCAGACTCAGACTCAGACTCAGACTCAGACTCGGACTCTTTATTTTACAAGGAAAAGAATTTAGGCTGGGCCTAGTCTTCCATTCTGTCCTTGGTTCTAAGCATGCAATACATAACTACTACTATAAATGAACATTGAGACACAGGAAAATCGCCAACAAAAAACAACAACTAACA
>CM065703.1:32422598-32425098 GCA_017654935.2 Phymorhynchus buccinoides | reverse complement strand
GGAGGTGGGAATAATAATAATAATAATAATGATTTTTTTTATATAGCGCAACACCTCTCAGTTAAACTGGAGCTCTTTGCGCTTTACAAATGATTAAAATAAGATACATAAATAAGCACCACTAAAGTAATACACAAAAGTTACAATAAATACTAGCATTAATACAGTACATTCGTAGGCATAAACACATATTATATACACATCAAATATAGCAAATTAATTATATTCACACGCAGACAAACAAGGGTCAACACATTAGTACATTAATATGAATTTAAGAAATAATTAAACATCAAAACCTAATATTTTCTTCACACAAAAATACGCACGCACGTATGTGCGCAACTCCCCCTCCCCCACACGCACCACCATCACCACCACCAAAAAACAACAACCACAATACATCTACATAAGGCGTGCAGACAAACAAACATCAACACAATAGTACATTAACATACATTGGGAAATCATTAAATATCACATTACCTATTCAAACTCCTTTTAATCCTGCTTTCACACAGCACACACGTATTAGCGCGCGCAACACACACACACGCGCACGCATGCAAGCAAGCACCCGCGCACCCACACCACTCAGCCACACACAGACGCCTGCGTGCACACATGCACAAATCCATAACATTCTACAGCTCAGACAGCAAAGCACAATTTCAGGTCAGTGGAAAGGGATAGGGGCTCATCAATTGTACAGTTTAAAAAGGTGGGTTTTAAGGGCTCGTTTGAAAGATTCAGAAGAATTAGAATGCCGTATTTTAAAGGGGAGAGAATTCCAGATGGTTGGAGCACAGAAAGAAAAAGATCGGTGGCCAAAAGACTTAGTCTTCACTTGGGGAACTTGAAGAATCCTGTTGTCTGAAGAAGATCTAAGAGTTCGAGAGGGTGTGTAGCAAGAGAGAATGTCAGTGATGTAAGAAGGAGAGCAGCCTGAGAAATATGCAAAGCACAGGGAAGAAAGGTTTAATATACAAGACCAATGGCTCTAGCAGCACAATCGGTCTTTTTATGCTTTACAAGTTAGCTCTTCTAGTATCACAGTTGAATACATTCATCCAAGACATCACTCTACACTCTCACCAAATGCAAATACATTCAATTCCAAGCACCCTGCCATGTGTTTGTCTATTTTGTTTAGAGCTTCTGTCACAGTTTCTTCTGTGAAAGCAATGCAACAAAACATGTTATTCCCCTCTTGTCGGTTTGAGATGCAACGGACAACCAAGAAAGTAAAAAAAGAAATACACACATGGCGCTAGAAGAATTAAAGTACATGGCTCGTTGAAGAAGTGTAGCAAAGAATCGATGTGAGTCAAAGAAATGACAACCAAGGGAAGAGGCGAGGGTAGCGAGAGGTTATTAGGTTACACAGTAAGAAAAGCTACAAAATCGCTGCAGCGTTCTTGGGAAATATGCAGTGATCAATATCCTCACTAATGGTTCTGACGCATTCTGGCTCACATACCGTAAATCTCGATCAATAATATAAGTACCAACAGAGACACTGTCTGAAATGGTTCTGTTTAGATGCCATGTATCCCACATTAGCTTTTAAAACAAATCCAAAAAAGATTCAGATGCCGTTTTAGATACATTAACTACCATTTCTGATCTAGTGATATTGTGTAGCTTGCAGGTCGAACACTCATGCTTTGTTAAAAAAAACCCACCACATATCACCCTCTGCATTGATAATGCATTGCTGATAAACCTGCAAAGGCACATGAAATGTTTATAGCTATGATCGCAATGTATAATATTTATGTTTAAAGCATCTAAAAGCGTCACATGATAAAGCTGTACAAAACAATATTCGTGCAAACACTTGTTTATCATCAACCATATCATGAAGCACAGAAGGGATCTCAAAACAGATGCCTGTCTGATTGCGAAGAAGCTTGAAGAATAAAATGTAGCAAGAAGTTCAGTACACTTGATACATTTGTATTAATGTGTTGGAAACGAAGATGTATCTATCACGATTGTGGTGTGACATCCTGTAATGTTTGCCCACAGCGCCAAACGTGACAGCATCACTGTAATAAATCACAGGCCTGGTGAACGATAGAGGGGGGAAGAGGAAAGCAGATGAACCATTCTCTGTGAAGGCCATAAATCACTGAAAATAAAATTGCGTGAGTGGAAGAGAACGAGCACACACACACACGCACGCACACGCACACGCACACACACACACACACACACACACACACACACAAACACACATACACACATGCATGTGCGCGCGCGCGAGTGTTCATGCCCGCAAGCACACGCGCGTGCATGGCCACAGGGCACACGCACACACACACTTACACACACAAACAAACACACACACACACACACACACACACACACACACACACACAAACACACGCGCACGCACACGCGCACACACACACACACACACACACACACACACACACACACACACATATACACACACACACGAAGAGAGAGAGAGAGAGAGAGAGGAGAGAGAGAG
>CM065703.1:32407598-32417598 GCA_017654935.2 Phymorhynchus buccinoides | reverse complement strand
GTGGATTCTGAGCACGGTGCACGGGTGTTACAGCCTGTTTCAGAGAAAACAAAACAACATGGATTCTGAACACGGTGCACGGGTGTTACAGCCTGTTTCAGATAAAACAAAACAACGTGGATTCTGAACACGGTGCACGGGTGTTACAGCCTGTTTCAGAGAAAACAAAACAACATGGATTCTGAGCACGGTGCACGGGTGTTACAGCCTGTTTCAGATAAAACAAAACAACGTGGATTCTGAACACGGTGCACGGGTGTTACAGCCTGTTTCAGAGAAAACAAAACAACATGGATTCTGAACACGCACTGTGAAGAATATAACAATGACGTTCCACCTCGCAGTGGTTTTGCCGATTAGCTTACAATGCATAGGATAAAATAACAATAAGCGATTGCTGTGTTGCTTTTCATTTGTTTGTTTATTTTTCTTTATTAAGCTAACATAATGAATTTCAATTTGAATGTTGTCTGCTGCTGCTGCCCACCAATCCCCCCAACGACCACAGCGGTCAAGGGACTAAAGGAAAGGAAGGAATTTCATGTGAACAGAATCTTGAAATACCAAAGGAAAGTAGACTGAATCAATTGCAATAAAAGAAATAAAAAACAATCGATGACTTAGAGTCAAAGCGGACTATCTCCATATAGTCCATTGACCTGTTTTGGAACTTAGTGCACAACCTAATAACTTATATTAAAAAAGACTGAAGAAACACAAAGAGCATAATTCCCTTCTTATATTATGTTGAGCCTTTTTCAATACAAGTTTTTAGTTTTTGTAATAAGTTCAACAAAATAAGTCAATCGACTATCTGGAGATTTGACTCTAAGGCATCATCTTTTCTTTGTTTGTCTGTTTGCATTTTGCTGACACAGTGTTGAAGGTTTGGTAATGTTCCTTTCTGGGGACTGTCTTCGTATGAAAGTACGGTTGGCCTACATTGTAAACTCCTTTTAGTTGTGTGCTCTAGGGGTTGAGTGTCTGATTTCTTTTTCTTGCTCGCTTTCTTTCCTTTTGGAGGGGGGTGGAGGAGTTCTTTCTTTCTCAACGATGACTTAATGGTTTTTACTTCATTCTTTTCCATGCAAGTTTCTTTCTTTCTTTCTTTCATCCCTCCCTTGCTTTCTTCCTTCCTTATATTCTTTCTCACTTCCCGTCTCCGTCTTTCCCATCATTCCTTCCTACCCTCTTCCTTTCTTTCTTTCTTGCATTCTTCCTTCCTTCTTCCCAATCGCTCACTTCTTCCTTATATTCTTTCTTCGTTTCCCCCCCTTCCTTCGGGCACTTTCCCTACCATATTACTGTCTTACTCACCTTCTACCACTCTCTTTCTTTCTTTCTTTCTTTCATTCTCTTTTCTGTCCCCCTTCCTTCCTTCGTTTCTTATGCCACATTTTTTCTTTCTTTTTGAGTTCCCGAGCGAAACTTCGTGAACAATTGGTTTTGTTAGGTCCATCCGTGCATGCGTCCGTCCGTGCGTTCGTCCGGATACCAAACCCAGAATAGCATGCAGAGGAACTTTGCACCCGCTCGGGCTCAGTCCAGTCTTTCTGTCTATCTATCTTGATCATGGTACTCTTCGTTCTTTCTTCCGCTTCCTTCGTGCAGGTGCAGTGCATAGCTGTACCCAGACACCGTTCACTTGCCCAACCCTAACCTGGCCAAGAATTCGGAGCACTTCCTCTACCACTTGGGACTGAGCACCGCTTTCACTGACTTCAGCAAAGTTTTCGATGATGTGAAAGTGAGTGAACATGTTGCACTGTCTTGTTTCGGCTGCTTCCATTTCATTTAGGCCTACACAAACGCATATGCACGCGCAATCTTGCACTCACACACACACATAAAATATGCACTTGGTACTTCGTAATAAGTACTTGGGACTAAGTATTTCATCCACTTCAGCAAAGTTTTCGGTGATGTGAAAGGTGGGTGAGGCATTAGTGCCACTACTCAATGCACAGAACTTCCAGAAGGAGGGGGAACTATTTTTACGAAAGGCTCCCCGGTATCCCCACGGGGTGAGACTTGTGGAGGGGGCGGGGTCGTCCAGCTCCCCGTATGGAGGAACGAGGCATTTTCCCACTGCCCCATGTCTAATTCAATTGTCATTTAGCTTGGAGTGAAACAGTCTATCTGAAAATAGCCTGTTCTGAGGTAAACACAGTCCTGAAAAAACTAAAAACTTTGAACTTACAAATTGAATAAATGTCGCAGGGTTGATGCAGTTTGGCTTGGCGTGCGTTACTACCAGTTATCCCCCCCACACACACATAAACACACATTATTTTCCATAATAATAATTCAACGAACCACCTGCAGATATAGACCATTTGACTCCAAGTCATCGTTAAATACATATGAAATAAAAATCTGAATAATTATAGCATTCGTGTCAGTTTTGTTTTAAAGAAATGGCTCACGAAACAATGCCTCTGGTAAATAATTGGTCCTTAACTTGTATAGAACAATCTATTTGATAGTGCGTGTTAGCTGCTTTATTGACTTCACACACAAACAAAAACACGTGCGCAAACGCACATGCACGCATGCTCAAACATACATCAACGCACACTCAGGCAAAAGCGCAGCTCGGTCTCACATACATATGTGCGCGCACATGCACACACACACACACACACATACACACACACGCACGCACGCACGCACACGCACACACACACACCACACACACACACACACAAATACACACACACACACACACACACACGCACGCATGCACGCATACACACACACACTTGCACGCACACATTCACACACACACTTATTCAAAGGGAAAATTACAGCTTTTACCCAGGATTGGGGATACTCACCAGAAGCAAAAAGTTTTGTTGAACAGGGGTAGAAGGAATTTAATGTGAATATCAGTGGCATGGCGGACAAAATCTGATGACAGACCATCAGGACCCGGTGCTTTGCCTGACTTGAGGTTTTTCATACCATTCATGATTTCTGCATCAGAAATCGCATCATTCATGTTTGAGTTTACACACGTTTCACGAGAATCAACATCATGTAAAATTAGCGTATCTTCAACTTCTTTATCAAAAGTTGGACCATTTGAGCTTATTTGAAAATGAAAGAGCGATTTCAAATAATCCAACCGTGATCGAGAAGATATGACACTGGATTTATTAGATTCCATGCAAGCGAGGGCAGCTCAGAATTACGGCCAAAACGCGCCCTTCTTTCTTGCCTTTCAATCACGATTACAAGATATTAATTTCCAGAACTGGCATGATAATCTCTCAAATCACTCAGATTACTTGGACTATCATCCAATTATTTGTAGAGCTGGCTATGTAAGTGAAATAGAACCGGTAGAAATCCGCAGAGCAATTTGTCGTTTAAGGTCAATGTTTACCTTTAAATGGAGTCAACGCTATGGAATAGCACATGTCAATCCATTGTGTACTCCGTGTGATGGTCAGCAAACAGAAGATCTGTGCTATTTCTTATTTGTATGCCCCATGTATGGTTCATCACGTAGAATATATAATATATCCCTCTGTATTATCACAGATTTCCATCAATTTTTAAAGCACAGCTATTGTGTAAAAATTCAAATGTAACTTACTATGCAAAATTGGTCTGTATATTACTAAAATTAATGCTTAGAAATGAGAAAATTATGTAATCTTTCTGTGCGTGTTAGTTTGCTAATTCTTGCTTTGGGCTACGTGGCCTGCAAAAAACGAATTAAACATTGCTATTGTTATAATTGTTATTGCTATTGCTAGTGTTACACACACACGCACACACACCCACACACACACCCCACACACACCACACGCACACACACACACACACATACACACACAACACACATACACACACTACACACACACACACACATACACACACATACACACACATACACACGACATACACATACACACACACACACACACACACACACACACACACACACACACACACATACACACACACAAACACACACACACACACCCACACACACACACACACACACACACACACACACACACCACGAACGATGTATCACAGAATGTACACCAAGTGGATATTGGATTATTAGGAAAGTAATGTCATAGGGCGGGGGGAGAAAGTGAATGTTTGATATTATTATGAGAGTACGTGTTTTATGAATGTGCATTCATGAGGGTGGCAGTGTATGTGCATATTACATGCGTGGACTGCGTACATGTAAGCCTATGTGGGGTTATGTGTTCATGCATCGATTTAAACTACAGGCATAATGTGTGGGAGTAGGCCTATGTATGTGCGACTGTGTTGGTGTGCATAATAATGTTTGCGTAAGCGCGTCAGTTTGTGAGTGTAAATGCCGGTGTAAACGGGCCTTTCCTGATGTTGCAGTACTTCCAGGATTGACTCAGTATCTGTATAAATAAAACATGTCTCGTATGTACCCTGTACCAGGTCGGACAACATATCTTTTCTTCATGTCAAAACTTTATGATCAAAATCACCCCCATTATATAACACTTTGACCAGTTCGTGTGTGTGGGAGGCACCGCCAAAAGGATGTCCGGCGTGGCGCGCCACCTGGCAAGGGAGCTAAGCCTGTCAGAGGATGTGACGTCACTTCTGGAGTCCTGCGGGCACAAGACGGAGCGATACTCCTTGTTCAAAGTGGGGCCTGTGCTGGTGGCCAGCGTGAGTACGATAAGACCCCAAATGGGTTATAGAGTACCAAGGGGGGGTTGCGTACACCTCAAAATGACGCAAACAATGACGCAAGCATGACGTGATTTCTCTTACAATCTTTACGATTTCAACAGCAGGGGAGGAGAGGCGGGCGGCGCGGGTACGCCTCTTCTAAGCTTTAGCTTTTAGCGCTATTGTTCACTCTAGTTTTTCGTCCTTAGATACATTTAGCTTGATTGAAATACTAGTTTTTCACCTCACAAAAATATTCTAAAATTGGGCTAAATGTCAAATCATGAGTAGTCCGATGGAAAAAAGCGAACAATGGCATGTGAGCTCGTGATTTTTTTCCTCAAAAGAAGGCAAAACATGCAAAAAGCACACGTTCAGAACTTCAATAATAACAATAGGGGAACATGGTTCAAGAAAACGTTACGACAACATAGATATGAGGAACATGAGACAAAGTAGAATAGACCATATTTATGTTAGAATAGACAATGTCATTAGAGTAAGACGTGTATGTGTGTGTGTTGATGTATGTGTGTGTGTGTGTGTAATGTGTGTGTGGCATGTGTGTGTGTGTGTGTATGTTGCACGTGTGCGTGTGCGTGTCACGTGTGCGTGTGCGTCGGTGCGTGCGTGTGTGTGTGCTGCGTGCGGTGGCGGTGCGTGCGTGCGTGCGTGCGTGCGTGCGCGCGCGTTTGTGTTCGCACACGTGTTCGTGCACAAACGGTTCGTTCACACAATTTAACGTCACATCACGACTTACAGTGATCTTAGACCCAAAGAAGAAAGAAAGACCCACAAAAGTACGTTTATGTGTTAGCGTCATCGCATGGGTATTTTGAACAATCACATCTAGGGACACGGATACACAGCCCGACACACAGCACACACAGCTAGTATACATACACACACTATAGGGTGTGTGTGTGTGCAGGTGTGTGTGTGTACTATCATACACACACATATGCGCGCACACTTTCTGTCACGCATACACACACTCGCACACTTCCATATACGACGCAAATTCTCGTCCGCATTTTGATTTTGAAATCACACAAGATATTCGGTGAATTATATATATATATATATATTTTTTTAAGTTTTCCATCTTTCTTTTCAGGCCAGGCCCGTTTGGATGGTGCCCTGTGCACGGCCAGTCCTGCCCAGAAGGATCAGTTCCTGCACCGGCTGTGGGGTCTGGGTGTGCGAAACATCGAGATGGAGTCTGCAGGCTTACTGGCCCTGTGTCACGCCGTGCGCATCCGAGGTCACTTGGCTTGTCTTTATGTCTGCCCCAATTGTTTTTCTATGAGTGTCCCTTTTCTCTATGTTTTCCCATGTATGCGCACCACGTCTGTTAATATGTCCGTGCGCTAGCCCTTTTATCGATGTCCATGTCCTTTTGTCCATTTGTCTGTTCTTTGTTCTGGTTCAGGTTCTGGTTCTGGTTCAGGTTCTGGTTCTGGTTCAGGTTCAGGTTCTGGTTCTGGTTCTGGTTCAGTATGTGAATGAAAGTTGGGTTTAAATGTCCGCTCGGCTAGGGCTGCAAAGAGCGCGTGTGAGACGAACCATCAACCAACCAACACAACTATCATTCAGTGCTCGGAGCAGATCCTGGAGGGTACCGCACAATGCCGGGTCTGAGTTAAATTGTGTTCAGTATATGTTAAAGGGGCATAGGCCTACTTTTTTTTTATGTAGGCCATATACTCAACAGAATGGGAGAGCGCACTAAAGGGACAGCCACGTTTCCACTAAAATTGCACGACTGCACACGATACGACACATCACGTGGTCTCCACGCAGAACAAATGTGATTCGCGCATCGAAAACACGTACAGCACATCGAATCCTATCGTACACTCGTACGATTTTAGCTGAACGCGTGGCGCATACACACTTTAGAGTTCACTTAAATAAAATGCTTACGCTGCTTGTAATTCATAAGTCGTCTTGTATATCTGTTACCCGTTTCCTACGTCCGTCCTACTGTCTTTTCAATATAATATGTCTGCTCTATGTGTACTGACTATGTGTATGTTTGTCCAAGGTTTTGTACTTTGCTGTGTCCGCGTTCGTCTCTATGTCCGTATCTATATGACTGCGTCATTCTTTTCCGTGTGTGATTAATTAATTAATTATGGACCCCGTCGCGATCTGCCTGTTTCCCCATCTGGCTGATCTTCTTGACCTGCGAGTTCGTCTCTGTATGAAGGATTGGGCTATATCTGCTTCCTGGTTTATCTCAACGCAATGCTGTGTCTGTGTATATTAGTATACCTGTGATTGTTTCTCTCTCGTGCATCATGCACGTTCGAGCGTGCAGGACACTACACACATACAGATACACCACACAATTACAAATAACACACACACAGACACACACGAGCGTGCATGCGCACACGCATCAGCCCATAAACACACTACGCACGCACACAACACACACACAACACGCGCACGCGCACGCACGCACGCCGCATCAAACACACACACCAGCACGCACACACACACACACACACACACACACAGCACACACACACACACACGCTGCTGCGCGCCGCGCTGCGCGCGCGGGCGCTCAATCTCTCAGTCTTAGTCAGCTCTCAACCTTCACACAATCCCCTACTGGTTCTCTTATCTTTCTTCTCTTCTTATCTCTCTCTCTCTCTCTCTCATTCTCTCTCTGTCTGTCTCTCTCTTTGTGTCTGTCTGTCTCTCTTTCTCTACTCTCTCTCTCTCTCTCTCTCTACTCTAGCTTTATCTGCTCTACTCTCTCTCTCTCTTCAGTATATCTCAGTCTCGCCTTCAGCAATCCCTATGGATTCTCTCTCTCTTTCTCTGTATCTCATCTCTCTCTCTCTCTTTCTCTCGCTCCTCTCTCTCTCTCTCTATCTCTCTCATGTCAGTCCGGGTCAGTCGCCGCCATCCCCTCTTTCTCACTCACACTCGAGGTCGTCTAAAAGATACAGCTCGAGATCAGATGATGGGCTACGCTCTCTCTCTCTCCCTCTCTCTTATCTCTATCTCCTCCTCTCTCTCTCTCTCTCTCACTCTCGTCAGTCTCCGGCTTCCGCAATCCCCTCTGGCTCTCTCTCGTCTATCTCTCTCTCCTCCATCTCTCTCATCCTCTCTCTCTCGTCCGCCGATCTCATCCTCTCTCTTCCGCTACTCTCATCTGCTCGTACTCTCAGTCTCTCGTCAGTCTCAGACCATGCCCCAATCCCCCTCTCTCTCTCTCTCTTCTCTCTCATCTCTCTCATCTATCTCTACCTCTCTATCTCTCCCTCTCCTGGATCTCTCACTCTTTCTCTCTCTCTCTAAGTCTCTCTTCACTGCTCTCTCTCTCTCTCTCCTCTCTCTCTCTCTCTACTTCTCTATCTCTCTCTCTCGCGCGCGACTCTACTCTGCGCTATCAGTCTTCGTCTAGTCTCAGCTTCCCAATCCCATCTATCTCTCTCTCTTCTCTCTCTCTCTCTCTCCTCATCTCTTCTCTCTCTCTCTATGTGTCTCTCTCTAAGTCTCTCTGTCTCAAGACTCTCTATCTCCCTCCCCCCTCTCTCTCTTCTCTCTCTCTCTCTCTCTCTCTCTCTCTCAGTCTCTCGTCAGTCTTTCCGCTTCCCCAATCCCTCTGGCTCTCTTTCTCTCTCTCTCTCTCTCTCTCTCTCTCCCTTCTCTCTCTCTCTCTCTCTCCTCTCTCTAAGTCTCTCTCTCTAAGTCTCCTCTCTCTCTAAGACTCTCTCTCCTCTTCTCTCTCTCTCTCTCTCTCTCTCTCTCTCTCTCTTCTCTCTCTCTCTCTCTCAGCTCTCGTCAGTGTCCACTTCCCCAATCCCCCTTGGCTCTCTGCGCTTTGCATGAAGTGTGCGTTCATGTATGTTTGAGCATGCTTGAGTGTGCATTTTGCCACGTGTTTTAGTTGGTTTTGAAGTAAATAAAGAGCTAACACCACTATCAAAAGATGTTCTTACGCCAAGATCAATGACCAATTCTTACCAGAGGATTGTTTATTGAGCCACTTCTTTTTTTTAAATACTAATGAATAGAATGCTATAAATTAATTAAGATTTATTTTCATATTTAATCAAACCGATTACTTGGAGATCAAATGGTCTATAATGCAGATGGTCGTTGAATATTATTATGGAAACAAATTTGTACTTGTGTGTGTGTGTGTGTGTGTGGGGTGGGGTAACTGGTAGTACACACGAGAAACCCAACTGCATCAACCATGCGCATTTATTCAATTTGAAACTACAGGGTGGGTTTTTTCAGGACTGTGTTTCCCAAGAACAGGCTATTTCAGATAGACGTTTCAATCCAAGCCAAAGACAATTAAATTAGACACGGGGCAGTGGGAAGATGCCTCGTTCCTCCATACGGGGAGCTGGACGCCACCCCCTCCACAAGTCTTCACCCCGTGGGATACCGGGGAGCCTTTCTAAAAAAAATAGTTCCCCCTCCTTCTGGAAGTTATGTGAATGAGTAGTGGCAACTAATGCCTCACCCACTTTTTCACATCACCGAAAACTTTGCTGAAGCGATGAAATATTGTTAGTCCAAGTACTTATTACGAAGTCCCAAGTGCCACAATAGGTGGCCTGTGTGTAAGAATTGTGCGTGGCATATGCGTTTGTGTAGGGCCTAAATGAAAGGGAAGCAGCCGAAACAAAACAGTGCAATTGTTCACCACTTTCACCACCGAAAACTTTGCTGAAGTCGGTGAAAGCGGTGCTCAGTCCAAGTTGGTGAGGAAGTGCTCCGATTCCTTGGCCAGGTTAGGGTTGGTAGTGAACGGGTGTGTGGTACAGCTGTGCACTGCACCTGCACGAAGGAAGCGGAAGAAAGAAACGAAGATTACAATGACAAGATAGATAGAAAGAAAGACAGGGACTGAGCCCGAGCGGGTGCCCCCAAAGTTCCTCTGCATGCTTATATGGGTTCGGTATCCGGACGAACACACGGACGGACACATGCGCGGATGGACCAAAACAAAACTAATGTTCACGAAGGTTCGCTCGGGAACTAAAAAAGAAAAGAAAACGTGGAATAAGAAACGAAGGAAGGAAGGGGGGCAGAAGGAGAATGAAAGAAAGAAACAAGAAACAAAGAAAGAGACTTTCAGGTGTGTACAAATAGGTACATTTTAACGTCGTTAAAACTTACAGTTCTGTAACAAATAGATGTACCGAGTGTGGCGTGGGACGGCCTGGTTGTTTCGTTTTTAATTGGTATTGACAACGTTGGTGGTGTTTCCTTCGCGCATCGTCTCTGACGCCTGAAATACTTCTTAGCACTCCGGCTATTGCACACACAACTAGAATCA
>CM065703.1:32384146-32401646 GCA_017654935.2 Phymorhynchus buccinoides | reverse complement strand
AAAAAAAAAAAAAAAAAAAAAAAAAAAAAAAAAAAAAAAAAAAAAAAAAAAAAAAAAAAAAAAAAAAAAAAAAAAAAAAAAAAAAAAAAAAAAAAAAAAAAAAAAAAAAAAAAAAAAAAAAAAAAAAAAAAAAAAAAAAAAAAAAAAAAAAAAAAAAAAAAAAAAAAAAAAAAAAAAAAAAAAAAAAAAAAAAAAAAAAAAAAAAAAAAAAAAAAAAAAAAAAAAAAAAAAAAAAAAAAAAAAAAAAAAAAAAAAAAAAAAAAAAAAAAAAAAAAAAAAAAAAAAAAAAAAAAAAAAAAAAAAAAAAAAAAAAAAAAAAAAAAAAAAAAAAAAAAAAAAAAAAAAAAAAAAAAAAAAAAAAAAAAAAAAAAAAAAAAAAAAAAAAAAAAAAAAAAAAAAAAAAAAAAAAAAAAAAAAAAAAAAAAAAAAAAAAAAAAAAAAAAAAAAAAAAAAAAAAAAAAAAAAAAAAAAAAAAAAAAAAAAAAAAAAAAAAAAAAAAAAAAAAAAAAAAAAAAAAAAAAAAAAAAAAAAAAAAAAAAAAAAAAAAAAAAAAAAAAAAAAAAAAAAAAAAAAAAAAAAAAAAAAAAAAAAAAAAAAAAAAAAAAAAAAAAAAAAAAAAAAAAAAAAAAAAAAAAAAAAAAAAAAAAAAAAAAAAAAAAAAAAAAAAAAAAAAAAAAAAAAAAAAAAAAAAAAAAAAAAAAAAAAAAAAAAAAAAAAAAAAAAAAAAAAAAAAAAAAAAAAAAAAAAAAAAAAAAAAAAAAAAAAAAAAAAAAAAAAAAAAAAAAAAAAAAAAAAAAAAAAAAAAAAAAAAAAAAAAAAAAAAAAAAAAAAAAAAAAAAAAAAAAAAAAAAAAAAAAAAAAAAAAAAAAAAAAAAAAAAAAAAAAAAAAAAAAAAAAAAAAAAAAAAAAAAAAAAAAAAAAAAAAAAAAAAAAAAAAAAAAAAAAAAAAAAAAAAAAAAAAAAAAAAAAAAAAAAAAAAAAAAAAAAAAAAAAAAAAAAAAAAAAAAAAAAAAAAAAAAAAAAAAAAAAAAAAAAAAAAAAAAAAAAAAAAAAAAAAAAAAAAAAAAAAAAAAAAAAAAAAAAAAAAAAAAAAAAAAAAAAAAAAAAAAAAAAAAAAAAAAAAAAAAAAAAAAAAAAAAAAAAAAAAAAAAAAAAAAAAAAAAAAAAAAAAAAAAAAAAAAAAAAAAAAAAAAAAAAAAAAAAAAAAAAAAAAAAAAAAAAAAAAAAAAAAAAAAAAAAAAAAAAAAAAAAAAAAAAAAAAAAAAAAAAAAAAAAAAAAAAAAAAAAAAAAAAAAAAAAAAAAAAAAAAAAAAAAAAAAAAAAAAAAAAAAAAAAAAAAAAAAAAAAAAAAAAAAAAAAAAAAAAAAAAAAAAAAAAAAAAAAAAAAAAAAAAAAAAAAAAAAAAAAAAAAAAAAAAAAAAAAAAAAAAAAAAAAAAAAAAAAAAAAAAAAAAAAAAAAAAAAAAAAAAAAAAAAAAAAAAAAAAAAAAAAAAAAAAAAAAAAAAAAAAAAAAAAAAAAAAAAAAAAAAAAAAAAAAAAAAAAAAAAAAAAAAAAAAAAAAAAAAAAAAAAAAAAAAAAAAAAAAAAAAAAAAAAAAAAAAAAAAAAAAAAAAAAAAAAAAAAAAAAAAAAAAAAAAAAAAAAAAAAAAAAAAAAAAAAAAAAAAAAAAAAAAAAAAAAAAAAAAAAAAAAAAAAAAAAAAAAAAAAAAAAAAAAAAAAAAAAAAAAAAAAAAAAAAAAAAAAAAAAAAAAAAAAAAAAAAAAAAAAAAAAAAAAAAAAAAAAAAAAAAAAAAAAAAAAAAAAAAAAAAAAAAAAAAAAAAAAAAAAAAAAAAAAAAAAAAAAAAAAAAAAAAAAAAAAAAAAAAAAAAAAAAAAAAAAAAAAAAAAAAAAAAAAAAAAAAAAAAAAAAAAAAAAAAAAAAAAAAAAAAAAAAAAAAAAAAAAAAAAAAAAAAAAAAAAAAAAAAAAAAAAAAAAAAAAAAAAAAAAAAAAAAAAAAAAAAAAAAAAAAAAAAAAAAAAAAAAAAAAAAAAAAAAAAAAAAAAAAAAAAAAAAAAAAAAAAAAAAAAAAAAAAAAAAAAAAAAAAAAAAAAAAAAAAAAAAAAAAAAAAAAAAAAAAAAAAAAAAAAAAAAAAAAAAAAAAAAAAAAAAAAAAAAAAAAAAAAAAAAAAAAAAAAAAAAAAAAAAAAAAAAAAAAAAAAAAAAAAAAAAAAAAAAAAAAAAAAAAAAAAAAAAAAAAAAAAAAAAAAAAAAAAAAAAAAAAAAAAAAAAAAAAAAAAAAAAAAAAAAAAAAAAAAAAAAAAAAAAAAAAAAAAAAAAAAAAAAAAAAAAAAAAAAAAAAAAAAAAAAAAAAAAAAAAAAAAAAAAAAAAAAAAAAAAAAAAAAAAAAAAAAAAAAAAAAAAAAAAAAAAAAAAAAAAAAAAAAAAAAAAAAAAAAAAAAAAAAAAAAAAAAAAAAAAAAAAAAAAAAAAAAAAAAAAAAAAAAAAAAAAAAAAAAAAAAAAAAAAAAAAAAAAAAAAAAAAAAAAAAAAAAAAAAAAAAAAAAAAAAAAAAAAAAAAAAAAAAAAAAAAAAAAAAAAAAAAAAAAAAAAAAAAAAAAAAAAAAAAAAAAAAAAAAAAAAAAAAAAAAAAAAAAAAAAAAAAAAAAAAAAAAAAAAAAAAAAAAAAAAAAAAAAAAAAAAAAAAAAAAAAAAAAAAAAAAAAAAAAAAAAAAAAAAAAAAAAAAAAAAAAAAAAAAAAAAAAAAAAAAAAAAAAAAAAAAAAAAAAAAAAAAAAAAAAAAAAAAAAAAAAAAAAAAAAAAAAAAAAAAAAAAAAAAAAAAAAAAAAAAAAAAAAAAAAAAAAAAAAAAAAAAAAAAAAAAAAAAAAAAAAAAAAAAAAAAAAAAAAAAAAAAAAAAAAAAAAAAAAAAAAAAAAAAAAAAAAAAAAAAAAAAAAAAAAAAAAAAAAAAAAAAAAAAAAAAAAAAAAAAAAAAAAAAAAAAAAAAAAAAAAAAAAAAAAAAAAAAAAAAAAAAAAAAAAAAAAAAAAAAAAAAAAAAAAAAAAAAAAAAAAAAAAAAAAAAAAAAAAAAAAAAAAAAAAAAAAAAAAAAAAAAAAAAAAAAAAAAAAAAAAAAAAAAAAAAAAAAAAAAAAAAAAAAAAAAAAAAAAAAAAAAAAAAAAAAAAAAAAAAAAAAAAAAAAAAAAAAAAAAAAAAAAAAAAAAAAAAAAAAAAAAAAAAAAAAAAAAAAAAAAAAAAAAAAAAAAAAAAAAAAAAAAAAAAAAAAAAAAAAAAAAAAAAAAAAAAAAAAAAAAAAAAAAAAAAAAAAAAAAAAAAAAAAAAAAAAAAAAAAAAAAAAAAAAAAAAAAAAAAAAAAAAAAAAAAAAAAAAAAAAAAAAAAAAAAAAAAAAAAAAAAAAAAAAAAAAAAAAAAAAAAAAAAAAAAAAAAAAAAAAAAAAAAAAAAAAAAAAAAAAAAAAAAAAAAAAAAAAAAAAAAAAAAAAAAAAAAAAAAAAAAAAAAAAAAAAAAAAAAAAAAAAAAAAAAAAAAAAAAAAAAAAAAAAAAAAAAAAAAAAAAAAAAAAAAAAAAAAAAAAAAAAAAAAAAAAAAAAAAAAAAAAAAAAAAAAAAAAAAAAAAAAAAAAAAAAAAAAAAAAAAAAAAAAAAAAAAAAAAAAAAAAAAAAAAAAAAAAAAAAAAAAAAAAAAAAAAAAAAAAAAAAAAAAAAAAAAAAAAAAAAAAAAAAAAAAAAAAAAAAAAAAAAAAAAAAAAAAAAAAAAAAAAAAAAAAAAAAAAAAAAAAAAAAAAAAAAAAAAAAAAAAAAAAAAAAAAAAAAAAAAAAAAAAAAAAAAAAAAAAAAAAAAAAAAAAAAAAAAAAAAAAAAAAAAAAAAAAAAAAAAAAAAAAAAAAAAAAAAAAAAAAAAAAAAAAAAAAAAAAAAAAAAAAAAAAAAAAAAAAAAAAAAAAAAAAAAAAAAAAAAAAAAAAAAAAAAAAAAAAAAAAAAAAAAAAAAAAAAAAAAAAAAAAAAAAAAAAAAAAAAAAAAAAAAAAAAAAAAAAAAAAAAAAAAAAAAAAAAAAAAAAAAAAAAAAAAAAAAAAAAAAAAAAAAAAAAAAAAAAAAAAAAAAAAAAAAAAAAAAAAAAAAAAAAAAAAAAAAAAAAAAAAAAAAAAAAAAAAAAAAAAAAAAAAAAAAAAAAAAAAAAAAAAAAAAAAAAAAAAAAAAAAAAAAAAAAAAAAAAAAAAAAAAAAAAAAAAAAAAAAAAAAAAAAAAAAAAAAAAAAAAAAAAAAAAAAAAAAAAAAAAAAAAAAAAAAAAAAAAAAAAAAAAAAAAAAAAAAAAAAAAAAAAAAAAAAAAAAAAAAAAAAAAAAAAAAAAAAAAAAAAAAAAAAAAAAAAAAAAAAAAAAAAAAAAAAAAAAAAAAAAAAAAAAAAAAAAAAAAAAAAAAAAAAAAAAAAAAAAAAAAAAAAAAAAAAAAAAAAAAAAAAAAAAAAAAAAAAAAAAAAAAAAAAAAAAAAAAAAAAAAAAAAAAAAAAAAAAAAAAAAAAAAAAAAAAAAAAAAAAAAAAAAAAAAAAAAAAAAAAAAAAAAAAAAAAAAAAAAAAAAAAAAAAAAAAAAAAAAAAAAAAAAAAAAAAAAAAAAAAAAAAAAAAAAAAAAAAAAAAAAAAAAAAAAAAAAAAAAAAAAAAAAAAAAAAAAAAAAAAAAAAAAAAAAAAAAAAAAAAAAAAAAAAAAAAAAAAAAAAAAAAAAAAAAAAAAAAAAAAAAAAAAAAAAAAAAAAAAAAAAAAAAAAAAAAAAAAAAAAAAAAAAAAAAAAAAAAAAAAAAAAAAAAAAAAAAAAAAAAAAAAAAAAAAAAAAAAAAAAAAAAAAAAAAAAAAAAAAAAAAAAAAAAAAAAAAAAAAAAAAAAAAAAAAAAAAAAAAAAAAAAAAAAAAAAAAAAAAAAAAAAAAAAAAAAAAAAAAAAAAAAAAAAAAAAAAAAAAAAAAAAAAAAAAAAAAAAAAAAAAAAAAAAAAAAAAAAAAAAAAAAAAAAAAAAAAAAAAAAAAAAAAAAAAAAAAAAAAAAAAAAAAAAAAAAAAAAAAAAAAAAAAAAAAAAAAAAAAAAAAAAAAAAAAAAAAAAAAAAAAAAAAAAAAAAAAAAAAAAAAAAAAAAAAAAAAAAAAAAAAAAAAAAAAAAAAAAAAAAAAAAAAAAAAAAAAAAAAAAAAAAAAAAAAAAAAAAAAAAAAAAAAAAAAAAAAAAAAAAAAAAAAAAAAAAAAAAAAAAAAAAAAAAAAAAAAAAAAAAAAAAAAAAAAAAAAAAAAAAAAAAAAAAAAAAAAAAAAAAAAAAAAAAAAAAAAAAAAAAAAAAAAAAAAAAAAAAAAAAAAAAAAAAAAAAAAAAAAAAAAAAAAAAAAAAAAAAAAAAAAAAAAAAAAAAAAAAAAAAAAAAAAAAAAAAAAAAAAAAAAAAAAAAAAAAAAAAAAAAAAAAAAAAAAAAAAAAAAAAAAAAAAAAAAAAAAAAAAAAAAAAAAAAAAAAAAAAAAAAAAAAAAAAAAAAAAAAAAAAAAAAAAAAAAAAAAAAAAAAAAAAAAAAAAAAAAAAAAAAAAAAAAAAAAAAAAAAAAAAAAAAAAAAAAAAAAAAAAAAAAAAAAAAAAAAAAAAAAAAAAAAAAAAAAAAAAAAAAAAAAAAAAAAAAAAAAAAAAAAAAAAAAAAAAAAAAAAAAAAAAAAAAAAAAAAAAAAAAAAAAAAAAAAAAAAAAAAAAAAAAAAAAAAAAAAAAAAAAAAAAAAAAAAAAAAAAAAAAAAAAAAAAAAAAAAAAAAAAAAAAAAAAAAAAAAAAAAAAAAAAAAAAAAAAAAAAAAAAAAAAAAAAAAAAAAAAAAAAAAAAAAAAAAAAAAAAAAAAAAAAAAAAAAAAAAAAAAAAAAAAAAAAAAAAAAAAAAAAAAAAAAAAAAAAAAAAAAAAAAAAAAAAAAAAAAAAAAAAAAAAAAAAAAAAAAAAAAAAAAAAAAAAAAAAAAAAAAAAAAAAAAAAAAAAAAAAAAAAAAAAAAAAAAAAAAAAAAAAAAAAAAAAAAAAAAAAAAAAAAAAAAAAAAAAAAAAAAAAAAAAAAAAAAAAAAAAAAAAAAAAAAAAAAAAAAAAAAAAAAAAAAAAAAAAAAAAAAAAAAAAAAAAAAAAAAAAAAAAAAAAAAAAAAAAAAAAAAAAAAAAAAAAAAAAAAAAAAAAAAAAAAAAAAAAAAAAAAAAAAAAAAAAAAAAAAAAAAAAAAAAAAAAAAAAAAAAAAAAAAAAAAAAAAAAAAAAAAAAAAAAAAAAAAAAAAAAAAAAAAAAAAAAAAAAAAAAAAAAAAAAAAAAAAAAAAAAAAAAAAAAAAAAAAAAAAAAAAAAAAAAAAAAAAAAAAAAAAAAAAAAAAAAAAAAAAAAAAAAAAAAAAAAAAAAAAAAAAAAAAAAAAAAAAAAAAAAAAAAAAAAAAAAAAAAAAAAAAAAAAAAAAAAAAAAAAAAAAAAAAAAAAAAAAAAAAAAAAAAAAAAAAAAAAAAAAAAAAAAAAAAAAAAAAAAAAAAAAAAAAAAAAAAAAAAAAAAAAAAAAAAAAAAAAAAAAAAAAAAAAAAAAAAAAAAAAAAAAAAAAAAAAAAAAAAAAAAAAAAAAAAAAAAAAAAAAAAAAAAAAAAAAAAAAAAAAAAAAAAAAAAAAAAAAAAAAAAAAAAAAAAAAAAAAAAAAAAAAAAAAAAAAAAAAAAAAAAAAAAAAAAAAAAAAAAAAAAAAAAAAAAAAAAAAAAAAAAAAAAAAAAAAAAAAAAAAAAAAAAAAAAAAAAAAAAAAAAAAAAAAAAAAAAAAAAAAAAAAAAAAAAAAAAAAAAAAAAAAAAAAAAAAAAAAAAAAAAAAAAAAAAAAAAAAAAAAAAAAAAAAAAAAAAAAAAAAAAAAAAAAAAAAAAAAAAAAAAAAAAAAAAAAAAAAAAAAAAAAAAAAAAAAAAAAAAAAAAAAAAAAAAAAAAAAAAAAAAAAAAAAAAAAAAAAAAAAAAAAAAATATAAAAAAAAAAAAAAAAAAAAAAAAAAAAAAAAAAAAAAAAAAAAAAAAAAAAAAAAAAAAAAAAAAAAAAAAAAAAAAAAAAAAAAAAAAAAAAAAAAAAAAAAAAAAAAAAAAAAAAAAAAAAAAAAAAAAAAAAAAAAAAAAAAAAAAAAAAAAAAAAAAAAAAAAAAAAAAAAAAAAAAAAAAAAAAAAAAAAAAAAAAAAAAAAAAAAAAAAAAAAAAAAAAAAAAAAAAAAAAAAAAAAAAAAAAAAAAAAAAAAAAAAAAAAAAAAAAAAAAAAAAAAAAAAAAAAAAAAAAAAAAAAAAAAAAAAAAAAAAAAAAAAAAAAAAAAAAAAAAAAAAAAAAAAAAAAAAAAAAAAAAAAAAAAAAAAAAAAAAAAAAAAAAAAAAAAAAAAAAAAAAAAAAAAAAAAAAAAAAAAAAAAAAAAAAAAAAAAAAAAAAAAAAAAAAAAAAAAAAAAAAAAAAAAAAAAAAAAAAAAAAAAAAAAAAAAAAAAAAAAAAAAAAAAAAAAAAAAAAAAAAAAAAAAAAAAAAAAAAAAAAAAAAAAAAAAAAAAAAAAAAAAAAAAAAAAAAAAAAAAAAAAAAAAAAAAAAAAAAAAAAAAAAAAAAAAAAAAAAAAAAAAAAAAAAAAAAAAAAAAAAAAAAAAAAAAAAAAAAAAAAAAAAAAAAAAAAAAAAAAAAAAAAAAAAAAAAAAAAAAAAAAAAAAAAAAAAAAAAAAAAAAAAAAAAAAAAAAAAAAAAAAAAAAAAAAAAAAAAAAAAAAAAAAAAAAAAAAAAAAAAAAAAAAAAAAAAAAAAAAAAAAAAAAAAAAAAAAAAAAAAAAAAAAAAAAAAAAAAAAAAAAAAAAAAAAAAAAAAAAAAAAAAAAAAAAAAAAAAAAAAAAAAAAAAAAAAAAAAAAAAAAAAAAAAAAAAAAAAAAAAAAAAAAAAAAAAAAAAAAAAAAAAAAAAAAAAAAAAAAAAAAAAAAAAAAAAAAAAAAAAAAAAAAAAAAAAAAAAAAAAAAAAAAAAAAAAAAAAAAAAAAAAAAAAAAAAAAAAAAAAAAAAAAAAAAAAAAAAAAAAAAAAAAAAAAAAAAAAAAAAAAAAAAAAAAAAAAAAAAAAAAAAAAAAAAAAAAAAAAAAAAAAAAAAAAAAAAAAAAAAAAAAAAAAAAAAAAAAAAAAAAAAAAAAAAAAAAAAAAAAAAAAAAAAAAAAAAAAAAAAAAAAAAAAAAAAAAAAAAAAAAAAAAAAAAAAAAAAAAAAAAAAAAAAAAAAAAAAAAAAAAAAAAAAAAAAAAAAAAAAAAAAAAAAAAAAAAAAAAAAAAAAAAAAAAAAAAAAAAAAAAAAAAAAAAAAAAAAAAAAAAAAAAAAAAAAAAAAAAAAAAAAAAAAAAAAAAAAAAAAAAAAAAAAAAAAAAAAAAAAAAAAAAAAAAAAAAAAAAAAAAAAAAAAAAAAAAAAAAAAAAAAAAAAAAAAAAAAAAAAAAAAAAAAAAAAAAAAAAAAAAAAAAAAAAAAAAAAAAAAAAAAAAAAAAAAAAAAAAAAAAAAAAAAAAAAAAAAAAAAAAAAAAAAAAAAAAAAAAAAAAAAAAAAAAAAAAAAAAAAAAAAAAAAAAAAAAAAAAAAAAAAAAAAAAAAAAAAAAAAAAAAAAAAAAAAAAAAAAAAAAAAAAAAAAAAAAAAAAAAAAAAAAAAAAAAAAAAAAAAAAAAAAAAAAAAAAAAAAAAAAAAAAAAAAAAAAAAAAAAAAAAAAAAAAAAAAAAAAAAAAAAAAAAAAAAAAAAAAAAAAAAAAAAAAAAAAAAAAAAAAAAAAAAAAAAAAAAAAAAAAAAAAAAAAAAAAAAAAAAAAAAAAAAAAAAAAAAAAAAAAAAAAAAAAAAAAAAAAAAAAAAAAAAAAAAAAAAAAAAAAAAAAAAAAAAAAAAAAAAAAAAAAAAAAAAAAAAAAAAAAAAAAAAAAAAAAAATAAAAAAAAAAAAAAAAAAAAAAAAAAAAAAAAAAAAAAAAAAAAAAAAAAAAAAAAAAAAAAAAAAAAAAAAAAAAAAAAAAAAAAAAAAAAAAAAAAAAAAAAAAAAAAAAAAAAAAAAAAAAAAAAAAAAAAAAAAAAAAAAAAAAAAAAAAAAAAAAAAAAAAAAAAAAAAAAAAAAAAAAAAAAAAAAAAAAAAAAAAAAAAAAAAAATAAAAAAAAAAAAAAAAAAAAAAAAAAAAAAAAAAAAAAAAAAAAAAAAAAAAAAAAAAAAAAAAATTTTTTTAAAAATTTTAAAAAAAAAAAAAAATATATGAAAAAACAAAATATATAAAAAATAAAAAATAAAAAAATTTTTTAAAAAAGTGAATAATAATACAAAATCTTCGCAAAAACAAACAACAACTCACATCAACATCAATTAAAAAATCTCAAACAATCACTAACAACCACAACAAAAAAAAAATACTGTTTTAGGGCAATTGCTATTTTTGCCCATGGGGGAACCCCTTCTATTCCCGCCTTTTCGAGGGAACCCCTTTCCTATTTTATGTTTAAGTTGGAAGGGAGGTCCTGGGGGGACCCCTTGTTTGGGCGTGGGGGTACAAAATTGGGGAAAGCCCTTTGAGTCTTTACAAAAAATCAGTACTGGAACACAAAAAGATTGAACGAAAAAAAGGTGTGGTTGGTTTTGTTTTTTTAAAAAAAAACACAAAAATATCCCAAATAAAAAAAAAAAATAGTGGAAGGGCTAGTATTTTTTAAAAAGTGAGTGGGGGGAAGATGGGCGAGGTTTGCAAACTAATTATTTAAATCATATCTCATACTCTGTCTCATGCTCTCTCCGTACTTCACTCATTTCATCTCTCTCTCTATACCATTCTCCCTCTACCCTCTACTCTCTTTCTCTCTACTCGACACTCCTCTTACTCTACTCTCGTCGTACCACTTCGTACTGATGGTTGCTCTTAAACAAGATGAATTCTAGACGCCGGGCCGAAAAAGTAACTGAAGGAGAGAGACTATTAATTCGCCGCCAGGATATTTTACTACACATTAGCATCAGCAGAGACAGGGCATCGTCTTTTGAGATGCGAGAGATGAGCAGATAAGAAGAGGAGAATGAGAGGAGATAACAGTCGAAGTAACCTGAAAGAGAGCCTACGAACAAAGTAGTTGGAGAGAAGGAAGTCGGACGGGCATTCTTAGTCGAAGGATGACTGAAATCAGATAGAGAGGATTGGGGGATGGACCTAACTCTATTCTGCAACTATACAATTATCTATTTGCGCGAAGTCCGATAAATAACTATGGAACTTATGAATCAACTCTCATTCACACCCAGCAGATTTACGAAAAGACAACTTCTCAGGAATTATGGCTCGACTATCTCTTCCTGATATCACATCTGGATACTACAACGTCTATCTACTCTATGGGATGAAAATATCCTAGAAGGACTGTCGAGAAAATTAAGTGAGACCGTTGACCGGCTCCACATGTCGAGTTGGTGAATGTCTAATCCTAGTTGGCTGATTGAAATATCCTGTTCAAATAAAGATATAGATGATTGCGACGTGGTGTAGTGTCTGAACTGTCTGTTTTCTTGGTCGTCTGGTTGTCTATACGTGTGTATGCTGTGTCTATGAGTGTCTGTCCCGTCTCCCTAGTCTCCCTACCTCAGATGCTATCTGGGACTGCCGTGGGAGGGATCAGATCAGTTGGAAGTTTCTCCCTCTCCTACCCACCTCCCCCTCTCTCTCTCTTTCTCTGTAATTCTCTATAACCCCTTGCAACCACCCCCTCTCTTCCTCTCTCTGACTCTCTCTCCCTCGATCTCTCTCTTATCTCTCTGTCCTCGTCTCATCTCTTCCTCTCTCTCTCTCTCTCTCTCTCTCTCTCTCCCATTGTTTAGAGCAGACTATGCTATTAGCATGCGAAAAATCTCACGAAGTTTATGCAGTAAGCTGTGTTTTGTTAGACAGACGCATTTCAGTTTCGTTATCAATATACGCTTGTGTGACATTGATGTGCGTGTCTGTGTGCAAGATGGTTTGATAGAGAACCGAGTGTTACTAAGTGTTTTGTTATTAATTTTATATTCATGCCCATGTGCAACGCTAGAAGAAAAGAAATCCATAATAATTGTGTCCTTTGAGCAGTTTGTATAGACCCTCAAGTGAGCATGGGCTACGGCCTATTTAAATAAAGAGAGAAAAAACGTACGGATGGCACGTGTTCAGTGTTCTCTCTCTCTCACTTTACGTCATATTCAACACCCCCATACCCACCCTTACCCCTGAACCTCACTCCACTCCACCTCACTTTCACTCCCTTAAGGTCTGCTAACGTCCAAATTATCTCATCGTGCGACTGTACGATACGATTCGATCGCTGCGGTCTGGAAGCGCGGAATCATATGACAATTTGTTCTTCGAGGGACCACGTGATCCGAATCGCATTCGTACAGTCGTACGATAGTACTTGAGACGTTGTAGCTGTCCCTTTTAGCTTTTAGCCAAGTCAAGTCAAAGTCAAAGTCAAAAGTTTATTTCAAAAACCCCATGAAAAATGTTACACATCACAATGTAACCAACAATAACACAATTCGCATTCATCAATAAAAGACAAGAGACAGACACAACGGCATAACACATGGCATACACAGGGCATTATAAACTGTCACACACAACCACAACTTCAGCACCATAAGCACCAGTTTGCTAAAACACCAAAATATTACGTTGAGCTAAACCTAATTCGCTTTATAATCACTAAAGAACAGGAACGAGACGATAACGGAGGGCAGAAACACAACGCATAAACATGCACACAAAGCATAGAAACTGCCACTAACAACCTAACATCCGCACACGTTATTATCTAGTTGCTAAAACACCCCCCAACAGTTGAGCTTAACCTAACCATTGCTGGTGCTGTTTGAGGGGCTGATGACCGGATTAGCAGAAACCACTGAATGCAAAACTAATTGAGGGGGACCGAGGGAAAGCCAAAAAACCACACAAAAAAAAAAAACAACTAGCTTCGGCTCGGGATAAAAAGTGGTTCTCAGGTTTACTGTCTAAAGCGTTTTCATTTCCCTGGCTGATTAAAGACTACGAAGATGATGATAAGATTAGCGTCCATAAGATTAGCGTTCCCAATCGCGCGGAGACCCCTTATGGATGGTACTAAGACTACAGTAGAGGATGAGATTTCCGTCCAATTTGACCGTAGGTCTTATGGACGTCGGCTTATGTAAGACTAAAGGTAACTAGCCTTGATTTATTACTATAACTACTAGCGAGGTTTCGACCACTGGCCATGAGATGCGTGGGTTGGTTCCAATGTCCAATATTCCCTTTGCAGATGACTGGAAGTGTGGTACCACGGGACGACGGAGAGAGAGAGAGGGGGGGGGGGGTAAGGACAGAGAGACAAAGTGGAAAAGATAAAGTGGAAGGGAATCAAAGGGGAGAGAGAGAGAGAGGGGGGGGGGGGTAACTGACAGAGAGGACAAAGTGGGCAAAGATAAAGTGGAAGAGATAAAAAGTGGGAATGAGGAGAAGAACATTATTCTACAGATAGATAGGCTAGACATACAGGCAGGGACAGAGACAGCAGAGAGAGAGGCATACAGTCACACAGGACAGGACCAGAGGCAGAGACCACACAGAGAGAAAATGGCGGAAGAGCGAGAAAGAGAAGCAAGGAAGAGGCAGCAGACAGAGATTACAATGTAAGAGATAGAGTGAAACAGTTGAGAGAGAGTAGTTGAAAAGTGAAAGTGAAGAAAGATCGAGAGAAGAGAGAGGAGATGAGAGGAGGAGAGAAGAGATGAAGCTGATGGAGAGAGAGGAGAGAGGAGAGAGAGATTAGAGAGAAAGAGTGACCGAGAGAGAAGAGAGTGAGAGAGAGCGTGTGTGCGTATTGTGTGTAGAGAGAGAGAGAGAATGAGAGACGAGAGGAGAGGAGATGAGAGAATGAGAGAGGAGAGGAGAGAGCGACTGGAGGAGAGGAGAGAGAGAGAGAGAGGGAAGAGAGGACCGAGGAACGATTTGAGAGAGAGAGAAGGAGCGAGATGGAGGAGACGAGAGAGATGGAGATGACTGAGAGAGAGGAGAGGAGTGAGAGGACGAGAGCGAGAGAGAGAGACAGACAGACAGGAACAGAGCCAGACAGAGACAGATAAAACTACTGGACTAAATAACAAAGAAGACACGTAATGGGAATACGACAGACAAGCGGCCATTTCCCCCTATATGAGTAGTCGAGGACAGGAAAACATGGTGAGTTATTGCCCCCCTTGAAACATGAAACATCAAACAGTAACTGGTTGTTACTGTTCATATACTTCGTGGCCGTATTTGCCAAAGCTTCCTTACCTTCTTGTCTTCAGGAAAACAGAAAAAAAAAGGTTTGCCCAAGCACTCAAATGTGAATCTGTATTAAAAAACCGGTTTGATTCCACATTCAGTCTTTGGATAGAGCCGCAATGGTTAATGGGATCACGAACGATAACCCTATCAGGCCCGGCTCCGCCGTAACTGCCAGTTTGTCGTCTTATTCCCATTGCAGTTTGTCTTTGCTTTTTTCTTTATAATGAACTAACTTAAGTTAATATAATAAAAACGTCCATGTGGGCGCACCACGTTAATCAGTCAGGATGAGGGCACTCAGAGGGTGGCACTATAAGCTGGGGTTAAATTATTCATACAGTGTAGATGGGTCGTTCGAGCGGAAGCACCACCATTTCATAGCTGTACACTACAGTAAAAACCTAAGAATAGTTCCAGAAATATTATGAAATGAAGTCAGTAGTAGGCCTAGTATGACTACGATACTGAAAATATTAACCCTGCGATAAGTTTTTTGTTGTTTCTTCGTTTCGTGGTAAAATCTGGTGGTATGTGTGTGTGTGTTGTGTGTGGTGTGTGTGGTAGTGTGTGTGCGTTGCGTGCGTATTGGTGCGCTCCGTGCGTGCGTTGTCGCTGCGTGTTGCGTTATGTGTGTAGACTTGCTTCGGCCAATGTAGTGTTGTTTGGCCAAGGGTACTGGTCCGGTCCGTGCGTTGCTGCGGTGCGAGCGTACGTGAATGGGATGTGAGTTCGGCATTTACTAGTGTTGGTTCGTGTGTGCTGTAGTGCGTGTCCCTATGCTATCGTGTCTTATTTGCTGTTTGCGTGTGCTGGTGTGCGTCTTCCTGTGTGGTGTGTGTTGTGTCTATTCGTGTGTGTGTGTGGTGCGTGTGCAGTGTGCACCCGTCCTACCGTCTCTTGTGCTGGTGACTTGCGTCGCTTCGTGCGTGCTAGTGGTTTAATTTGTGCGTGTTGTTTGCGTGCCCGTTGTTCTCGTGCGTGTGCGTTAATGGGGGTGGTGCGTGTGCGTCGCGGTGGTATGCACTGGTTTTGAGTCGTGTGCGTGCATTATGCGTGCGCGTGGCGGCGCCTGTGCGTGTGGTCGTGTTGTGTGTGTGGTCCTTTTCGTTCTTCTTCGATCGCTCAGACAGTTTCCCAGTCAACTTATGAGCGCAGATGTATCATGCTGTCGCCTATGCGCCTAACGAAGAAACAGGCCCCAGCAAAAACCCCCACCCAGCACAAAAAAAAGTAAAAAGTACCGCCCCCCCGACCCCCGAACCCCCGACTCGGCGTCTGGCCTCTTGGAGGAAAACAAAAGTGGAGGAAAATGGAAAAAAAACTTTCGGGAGGAAAATGTATCTGTGGAGATCTGGGAGGAAAAAAATTGTATCTAGGAGGGCGGGAACTGGAGGGAGGAAACTGGAGGAGGAAGGAAGAAGGGAAAAGGGAAACGGAGCTGCTGTCTGGAGGAAGGAAAATGGAAAGGAAAATGTAAAGCTGAAAGTCGTTTTTCGCCGTGTTCGTTTCGGTGTGTGAAAAAAACAAAAGAGAAAAAAAAAAAAAAAAAAAAAAAAATGAAAAAAAGCCAGAAGAAGACAGCACAAGAAGAATAAGAAAGAGAGAGGAAGAAAAGAGAAAAAAAAAGCCAGAAGGAAAGGAGGAAGAAATGAAGAATGGACCAACGGTTAAGCATGAAAGATAGAGGAGAACAGTAAGCAAAGGGGAAAAAAAAGGCAGAAGATAGAGCAGACAGAAGTAAGCAGACCAGACAGAGTCAAAGAAGAGTGACATATTAGAGGAAGCTACAAGAAGAGATATTCCAGAAGCGGGGGGGAGGAACTATTTACCACAAAAGACCCCCCCCCCGGTATCCCTAGGGGATGGTGTCCTGTTCAGTATTCTGTCTTTTTATTCCCTAGACGGTCCTTTACTCAAAAGGGGGTCTTTTAGTAGTTTATGGTTGGCACAGCCTGTGGTAAGGGCCAATAGTACATTGAGAGCTGCTGACCTAATACCATGATTTCTACGGATTGGAAATATCGTGGAACAACCTTTAGTCCTTTGTGGGGGACTATGACTCTTCAAACTAGGGCGGAGGATGGGAAGGGAGCGGGGGGGGGGGGGGGGGGGGGGGGGGGGGGGCGGGGGGGGGGGGCATTGGCACTGGCTCTAGTGCTGCAGTAAAGGAATCGTGCCATGGGACATTTCAGTTTGAAACCTCTTTCGTAACACCTATGTCACTAAAAAGGCATCAAATTGGGGTCAATTATCCAAAGACTTAGCTTTGGGAAGTAAGGATAGACCTTATTTGAGATATGTGTCCACAGAAGAAATCCCCAATACGCAGATGGATTTGTTCTCAACACAGGTAATTTCAATGGACAATTTTGGGCTGAAATATGGCTGGCGGTAAAAGGGTTAAGCAAAATGTCAGCTTTTGTGATGACTCTATTGGGACATTCTTGAGGAGATAATAAACACACACAAAAAAAACCAAGAGCTAAGAATTACTTCTTATTGAACGACTGTAAAATGAGCGAACTATATCAGTTCTATTGCTGAAGGCTTCCTTTTAAGGCTTAGATTGAAATTTTGTGTTTGTTAAAAGACTTCAGTTCGGGGGGCTTTATCCCCTGACACATGCTTGGGCTTTTCCCCCTGACACATGCTTTTTAGTTTTTTACAAATTCCTCATTCCCTTGCCTGGGAGCTGAGAAAGAGACGAGAGAAAATGGAGTTAGTTTACGACCTCGTGGTCTGAATCAGACATATATGGGACATTCGTAAATACAAATATGGTGGGAAACAATAACTGGAGGCAATGCCCGGAGGCAGTACGAAACCAGTAAAGTCCCGATTAAAAAAAAATTAATACAGATAACTGCAGCGGCGACCCACGCCTCGGTTAAACCTCAGCGGCTATGGCACCGCCACAAGTAGTATCATAGCATAAGGTCTGGGACATTGGTTGCGCCTTCGAGGGAAATTCCCCCATGCAGTAGTCAAAACACTCCCGTAAAGCGCATAGATGCACACAAATCATTTTTATTGATATGATTACAGTATCCTATTTATTTTTATTATGTATTAATGAAGTGAAGAAGGGAAAAGGAATTCTCGTAATAACTCCCTTTTACCAAAGTTATTATGGACCTATTCGTCGAGGAAAAAGGAAAATGTAGTTGCCACAACAATACGACCCAGGTGCAAAAAATAACTTTAGTAAAAGGGAGTAATTACAAAAAGGTTACCTCCCTTCATCATTTCATTTAATCATAATCTCTTAGCCTCAACTCTTGCATAGTAATAATATTAGTGTATGGAGTAAATAACATATGAAGATTTTTAATGTCTGGGTCTTCAAAACATATTCAAGACGTGCAAACGCACACACGCACAAACGTGTACACACACCGCCGGCGCGCCACACGAAACGCATACATAAACAGTATGCTCAGGCATGCGTTTGCATTGTACCATCGTTACCTTTCTTCGACCCTAATCTCTCATGTATCCACACAAACAATCGTGGAATGTACGCCAAACCTCCATCCATCCAACAAGCTTCGCCAATACAACAATCGTGTCTCCAACACGAATTCCAATATGTGTTTTCGGTAAAGGTCAAGACGTCTGCACCCCCCCCCCCCCCCTTCCCCTCACCCCACACCCTTACATTTTCTCTGTTAAGGCATTTTTCCGTTTTTGCCTTTTTTGTACAAACATGAAGCTGTACTTTATTGAACATTTGCAGCTAATTATCTTTGTCAATAATTACTTGCAGTGAGATGATAAAGGCCACTATCTAATAGGACCCCACCCCCCCCCCCCCCCCCCCCATCGCCCCTCCCCACATTTCTCCCCACCCCCTCCCCCCCCCCCCCCCCCCCCCCCCCCCCCCCCCCCCCCCCCCCCCCCCCCCCCCCCCCCCCCCCCCCCCCCCCCCCCCCCCCCCCCCCCCCCCCCCCCCCCCCCCCACCCCCCCCCCCCCCCCCCCCCCCCCCCCACCCCCCCCCCCCCCCCCACCCCCCCCCCCACCCCCCCCACCCCCCTTCCCCCCCCCCCCCCCCACTAGTAGTGCCAATACACCGCGGCATTTGTCACAGTCGTGGTTTCCATTACGTTTTTCCGTCCTAGATCTTAGTTGGTGGTAGGTTTAGGTTTGGGTTTAGGGTTATTATTCCAAAAAGGTAATTAGCTGAAAAGGTTTATACAATACAGCTTTATG
>CM065703.1:32366027-32371146 GCA_017654935.2 Phymorhynchus buccinoides | reverse complement strand
TTTTACAATACAGAAGTTTTAAATATCAGGTTTATGTGAAACTGAAAGAAAACAACTGTAGAGTATATAACTTCTATTTCTCTTTTTTCCCCTCCTTTTTACAGCAATCCTGATTAGCTATAATATTTAATATAACCACAATAATAACAAAAGAAAATGTGAGGCCAGAGAGGAGAACAACAAATTGACAAAGGGGAATAATCTCTTTCTAATTAACTCCCCTCCCCAAAGTTGATTAGACACATCTATAGCAAATTCGTGGTCAGAACCAAAATTGAACAAACAAAAGCACATTCTCGAAAAAAAAGAATGTGCCAGTTCCCGCCTTTTACCCTCCACCCACACATAACACAGCAACATGGTGGAGAGCCGAAATAACAAACACCTTTTTGTTTTCTCCACAGATCACAGAGGCTATAGGCTCAGTGGGAAGCGCTTTGCCCTCGATATGTCTTTCTTGTACAGAGCTTGATTGACTTTAAAGTGCCCGTGGATTTAGGTTATGACTTTATTGTATAACTAGCACATCGATTTTTACAATTTTACTGCATGTCCAAATTGGTAGAAACCTCATTGTTGCAATTCCTTATCATGGGATTTGAAGGCATGCCAGATGGTGCATTGACATTATTTCTGGGACCACTATTCCTATAAATTGATTACTCTGTTTGAAGGACTTGACCTGGTATTGGTTTCTTTCTGTTTTAGTTTAAAGTGGTGACTCTCTTGTGACATTATGGCATTAGATTATTTCAACTCATCCAAAATGCATAGCCTTCTAGCCTTGAATAGGTAAGACGGGTAAAAAGCCCATGGGCGAGTGAAAGCCCATGCAATTATCTCATGAAATAAGCAAATTTCAGTCAATTGCCCAGAGACGAATGCAAACCTTAACAACTCGTCTCCTGGGCAAAATGTGACTGAAATTTGTGCTTTTCTTTCATGAGATAATGGGCATGGGCTTCTACTCGCCCATGGCTTTTTGCCCCTCTTACCCTATGTTCGCCATTAGCGTGGTGTTTCAGAACGGTTTCTACTCCATGCTTGCCCTACCTGGCTCTGTTCGTCGTCAGACTGACATGGCGTTTTACCCCGTCTCCCTATGTTTACACATTAGCGTGGGTGTTTCAGACGGTTTCTACTCCATGCTGCCCTTACCTGGCTCTGTTCGTCGTCCGATACCGTGGGCTTCTTCTCTGACTTTCTGGTCAGGCCCAGATCATGACCGTGTTCTGTCTGAGACGGCTGTCACCGGGGGGGGGGGGGGGGGATGGTAAGTACATTGCAGGTACATTCTGGTTACCAGGGTTTCCCATGTACCCCATATTGGGGGTCTATGAAGCACTAACTGATTAAGGACCCTCTAAAAGAATGTGCAGGTGTCCATGGATACACTAAAAAATTATTTTTAGCATCGCAATGCCACTGTGCCCTCTTCCCGCCTCTGGACCCTCTATTCTGTAAGTCAAGGAGTCCCCTGTTACCCCCTTGTTTTTTGGCCGGGAAGAGAAAAACAAGACAGAGACAAAGAACAAACCGTAAAATTATGAAATATTCTATTGAAGTTTGGTAGATAAAATGGTACCATAATTATTAGAGAGATTGCATTACCCTTTCAACGCTAGCCTATTTGAGGCAGCAAAAATGCTACCTTTTGTGAATGCCCTACCAGGATACTAGATCAGATTATGTCTTAACTTATTAAGTATCCCTTTATGACGTGCATAAAGGAATTCATGGCTATAGGAAGGATGATGTCAGAATGTGTTAAAGTCAAAACATACCAGATACCCATTTGACCGGGTAATTTAGTCGCCAGAAAAGCTGCTGCCTCATTGTGGTGTCACACAACAGGCGACACAAAGCGAGGGCGAACCGTCTCTCTCACGCCAGCTGTGATTCAACCCTGGCACGCGCTGAGCGCCTCCCTTCTTTTATAGTCCGGTCGTGCCTTTAAAGACGTATGTGATTCTAAAGGCTTCTCGGCAAATTGGCTAAGACAGTTGATCCAGGAACCATACATGTCTTTGTTTTATACCGTAAGGTTGACCTTGTTCAGCCCGCGTCGTACATGGCGAAAGCCCGATACTGCAGACGTTAAACGAACTCTCCTTAAAGACGTTCGTCTGCCGATTTTCAGCTGCGTGATTGCTGGCGTGAATGACCCGTTTCGCCCTGTCTTTATAATCATTGAACTTCCCTAGATAAGACACCATCCCACCTCCTTCCCCCAGTATAGTTAACCCTTTGCTTTTAAGGACGAAAATTCCCCTGAGACATTGCACTTCTTTGGGTCTAAGTATCAAAACCACCGTCCCTTATAGCAACTCCTTCCCGTTTAATGAACCTCATTTTTGGATTCTTTTTGAAGGTCTTATAAGGGCAGAATTCCACTGTAGGTTTAACAGCTAAATCGAACTTAAACGTTGAGGATCCATTCGGATAGAACGGGGACGTTAAAGCTATGTCTGACCCGTGCGCATTTACGCACGATATAACAATCCCACGGCAGTTTAAAAGTCGATAAGATCAGGGAGAAATCCCGCTGCCTAGTATGAACAAAATGGATAGCTAGGGTTCCCAAGTCTGCCCTCACATCCCCTCCTCACCCTGTCTCTTGCTCACCCCTCCCCTCCAAAAAAAATGGGTAGCCGCTACGATAAATATAATCAAGACGGCTGTTTTCCCTCAGGAGGCAGATTGAGGGTTCAAACAACATTAAAGACCCACCACGGGAGAAGTCACGTGTCAAAATCACGATCACCGTTTTCACGTGTTTTTTCCTCTTATGGCTGGTAAGAAATCTTAACATTTGTCTTCAACACAAAACTAGGCCACGTCCAGCTTAAACCCAGCAATGTTTACAAGCTGAATGTGTGAACAGCCACCACAAATCGAAACTCTACATGATAGCTGATAGGACTATAAGTATATAGAGTGATGTTCCTTGAGGGAGCCTCGATTGGACTCATGCAGATTTCTAGTCCGAAGCTTTATTGATTGATCCCTCTACCAATTCCCATGAATCCCACCCTTCCTCTGTAACTGTTGGTGAAATGTTTTAACGAGGGCTGCCTGCCAGACCGGTCTATCTCAAAAGGAATTAAAAAAATGCAAACACAGATAGGCAGTTCTGGCATTCACCCCTCGAAAATGTCATTGCCTTTTCTTCTGATTCTGATCGTAATCTAGGTGTTGTGTTAACAAATTCTTTGTCAATGAGTGCTCAGGCAAGCTAAATCTGTCTGACTGGATACCTTGAACTTAGGAGAATCAATTCTATACGTCATTACTTGACGAAAGATGCTACTGCAAAACTAATATATTCACTTGTTCTGTACCGACTTGACTATGCAAACTCTCTTCTGACCGGTCTTCCACAAAAGCATACAGATAAAATTAAAAGAGTAATGAATTGTGCTGCTCGTTTAATATACAGGTCTTCTAGGCGTGAGCATGTCACTCCTCTTCTGTCTGAACTGCACTGGCTGCCTGTCTCTCACAGGATTCACTACAAAATTGCTCTCATCTGCTTCAATGTAATTTCTAACACCGCTCCTCCATACCTCTGTCAACTCCTTGAGTTATACACTCCCTCCAGGTCTCTCCGCTCCTCTGCTGACACAAGAATATTTCGTGTTCCACAATACCGCAAGAAGTTCCAGGGAGGCCGTGCGTTTGCTTACGTTGGCCCTGTGATCTGGAACAGCCTGCCTTTCTCTGTCCGTCATGCACAAACTCTGTTCTCTTTTAAGTCTCAGCTGAAAACTCCACCTCTTCTCTCTGTCTTACTCCTAACTGCACCGAGCCCTGTTTGGTCCTGGTACCGTGGTCATGGGTGTGTCTTACTCCTAACTGCACCGAGCCCCTGTTTGGTCTGGTACGGCGGTGTGGTCGTGGGTGCGTCTTGGGCGGTTGATGCGGGTGGTGTGATGTGGATTGGACTAGGCTGGCAGAACAAGAAACTGGCAGTTTGGTTTCTGGTTTGCATTTTGGGCTACCCGTGTAGTGGTTGGCTCTTGGGGGTGTGTTGGGTCACACTCATGATTTCGGTATGCGCATGCAGGATGATGATCGTCATGTAAAGTAGCCTAACCTTTGGGCAAGAATGTATGTTTTCTGTGTGTTTGTGTGTGTGTGTGTGTGTGTGTGTATTGTGTGTGTGTGTGCGTGTGCTGTGTGTGCGTGTGCGTGTGCGCACGCGACGCACGCGCACGTGTTGAAGTATCGGACTTTTATTTAATATATATATTTCTGAATGTTTTGTGTTTATTACTATTGTTATTGTTGTTGTCTAATGTTAACTTTGTAAGCGCTCGGAGCTCCTTGGAGAAAGAGCGCAACACAATATCCATTATTATTATTATTATTATAATTACAGCATATTTTATCTAGCCACTCAGCATTATATGTTTACCTCCGTGTCTCTTCTCTTCGTAATTTGAGCCTACATGGTGCCGGTGTCGTATTGTCGCCGTGACAATACGATCGCTGCGACAGCATTTCACCATAAATACGATCGCTAGCAATAGGATCTATGGTGAAATTCTGTCGCTGCCGTGAAATACAGTCGCCGCGACAGAATTTCACCGTAGATCCTATCGCTAGCGACACATTTTATGGTGAAATACTGTCGCGACACTATTTCACCATAAAAAACAGTCGCTCTATTTCATAGCAAATACACGGTTTCACAGCAAATACGATCGCTACGCGACACTATTTCACCATAAAAACAGTCGCTCTATCGACAATATTTCACGGCAAATACGGTCGCTTCCTCCTCCTCCCCCCCCCCCCCCCCCCCCTCCTCTCCTCCTCCTCCTCTTTCTCCTCCTCCTCTTTCTTTTCCTCCTCCTTTCTCCTCCTCCTCCTCCTCCTCCTCTTTCTTCTCCTCCTCCTCTTCTCCTTCTTCTCCTCCTCCCCCTCCTCCTCCTCCTCCTCCTCTTTCTCCTCCTCCTTCTTCTCCTCCTCCTCATTCGTTTTCTCTCCTCCTCCTCCTCCTCCTCCTCCTCCTCCTCCTCCTCCTCTTTCTTCTCCTCCTCCTCTTCTTCCTTCTTCTCCTTCCTCCTCCCCCTCCTCCTCCTCCTCCTCCTCTCTTTCTCCTCCTCTCCTCCTT
>CM065703.1:32353527-32356027 GCA_017654935.2 Phymorhynchus buccinoides | reverse complement strand
TGACATAACTATCTCTTATCCAAGACATGTCTCCAAATATTTTGCCTACTGCGGGCTGGTGGAGGACATTAAACTAAAATCATTTTTTTTTATTGATTTATTTTATTAAATATTGACAAAGCAAAATGTGAGCATTTATCTTTGCGTTTTTGCCTGACATAGAAAACCATGACGACATGATTTTAATATGTTTCCAAAATTATTTTTTTTATTGACCCATTTTTATGCACTTCCTTGTCTTATGGTTGTTGTTATGCCTGTGATGAAAATCCGTTTAACGTCCTCCGGTCTGAAACAGACACAATATGGGACATTAGTAGATATAAAGATGGTGGGAACGATCCTGGAGGCAATGCCTGGAGGCAGTGCAACTCCAGGAAAGTCCCGAATTTTTAACGATACAGATGTATAATCTTTTGAGTATGTTTGTTATGCCTATGCCGGAATGTTATTAAAACTTGGAAAAAGAATATCAAAAACGAATGGTTAGAATAATTACAGAATTATAAAATAAATGTCTATTCTATAAAAAACAAAAACACACCTATAAAACAGAGTTTAAAGCGGGAGACAGACTATGCGACTGCCTCATATGACTCGATCAGGTCGTGACGTTGACCAAATTTTGTTTCCCGCACAGAAGAGGTCACAAGCCATCTGACTCGATCAGACTCGACCGGTGAACCCGCCCTATTCGGCCCTGTCACCTGACTGGGCCCGACTGAGTCAGACTGATCGAGCAGGATGGTATGCAAATGAGGTGAAACGTCACGACCTGCTCGAGTCACATGAGGCAGTCACACAGTCTGTCGCCTGCTTAAGAGAGAACAATTATCAGTCAGTTACGTATACACGTATGTAATTTCATTAATCACATTTAAATGTAATAATCACTCTCTCTCCCTGTTGAAACAGGCCGTAGAAATGGTACCCCAAGATCAGAAAGAACCTGTAGAAAACGCAACAGAAATACTTTAGGTGATGACTATCATTTTATAATGGAGTGCTCATACACTGACAGGCAGAAGTTCTGCACACACGCATTGCAAAAATCATCAAAAATGTCAATCAGATTCAAAATTAATTTGACTTTGGGTAACCCTAAATCATGCTGTGTGTACAATTGCATGATTTAGGATTACCCAAAGTCAAATTAATTTTGAATCTGATTGACATTTTTGATGATTTTTGCAATGCGTGTGTGCAGAACTTCTGCCTGTCAGTATATTTTTTTCCAATTTTCGAAAGCAAATTCTCCCTAATCGATTGCTTTATCCCAGATCTGTGGGGTTTTTTTGTAATTTATTTTCTGCTAAAAAAAAAAGAGATTTTACTAAAAAAAAATCAAAGCAAATTCATTAAAGCACGCCATGTTGTATAAGATTCTGTTGTTGTTGTTGTCTTACCGTGGCTCAAAGACTCCAGGGATCATCCCAACAGCCGAAGCACTTGAGCACTAAGTAACACGTAAGTTTGGGATAAGAACCTTACGTGTTTCACCGTTTTTGATTACCCCGCCACGTGGGCAGCCACACTCCGACTTCGGAGGATTGTATAAGTTTGAATCTTATGTTTGTTTACAGTTGAAGTTTAATGAAATCCTCCTTGCCCCAATAGGGCTGAAAGGATAATAACATCTGGAATATTGGATCTTGTGGATTTGTTAATGGTTTATTTTATGGTTACACCTGAAATTTCCTTCAGTTACTGACAGTGTCATGTATAACCTCTCTTATAAGACCTCCCATTGTAAGACTCCCTCCCACGTAAGACCTACTTCTCTGAGACATTGCCCTTCTTTGTGAGTGTTAAAATTACCTCCCTTGTAAGACCCCTCCCTTATAAGACCTCATTTTGGATGGTTTTTGAAGGTCTAATTAGGGAGGTTCCACTATATATGCAAAAAACGAAAATCTAAAAAATATTTTTGTTGTTTCGTTGTTATTTGTTTCTATGTCACTTTTTTAAAAAAATGGATGTGTATAAAATGTTGTGAGTATGGGTCTTGCTTCAGAGTCTTTCCATGTCAAAATTATAATATTATGTTATATCGATGGCTTGGAGTCAAAACGGACTATCTTTAGATATTCCATTGAGGTATTATTTGATTTATTAAAAAACTAAAAACTTGTATCAAACAATGACAGCAGACATATAAAAAGGGGGTTTTGCTTTTTATATTTCAGCAGTCTTTTTTGTTATACAAGTTATTAGTTTTCGTAATAAGTTCAATAATATGTCAATGGACTATCTAAAGATAATCCGTTTTGACTCCAAGCCATCGATATATTAAAGTCAATTAAAAAAGATATTAAGTCATATATATGTTTTTAAGGCATTCCTGGACAAAGCCATACGGCCAAACTTTGGAAATAAAGGCTGAGAAGAGAAGCAGTGGGTTGTTTTGTTTTATTTCTTATATATATAAATATACATAGTTACAAAATAAATCCAATAGACCGGATTCGTTGCAAACCGAGTTTTTGTGGAGCGTTTTCCT
>CM065703.1:32346027-32348527 GCA_017654935.2 Phymorhynchus buccinoides | reverse complement strand
TATGGACATGTTTTTCTGAAGACGTGGTACACTTTTGTAATGTGGTTTTATGCAAGCTACCCTACCGTATTATGAACACAAAACATTGAAGATTCGATACATTTTGAAAATATGACCATTTTTCTGAAAACGTGGTACACTTTTGTAATATGGTTTTATGCAAGCTACCATATTATGAATACAAAACATTGAAGATGTGATACATTTGGAAAACATTGACCGTTAATCTGCTCTGATAAAACGCACTTTCGTAGGCCTAAGCTTTGAAAATGTGGCGCTACTGGATTACGTACAAACTTTGAAAATATGGTATTTCTTTTTACTCCCACGGACAAAAATAGCTATCAATGAGGTAAATTTGAAAATGTAATAACTCTAGAATCTACTTCCAAGAAGCATATTTACAAATGTATTAAACGTTGAAAAGAATGGATTTCTTAATTAAATGGCTCATGACAACTGATTTTTTTTTTCTCTGCCCGGGGCTGACAAGGCTAACAAAACGGATTAGCACCATTCATTTAAATTAATGATTTAAAAATAAAACGCAATTAAAAGGTGTGCAATTCTGTCCCCGAAGAAAATGGTCTAAAAATAGTGTAAAATAGTGTAAAATACAACAAAGCGAAATCTGTTGTTGAAAAAAAAAAATGGTTTGTTGGAAAAAAGATTGTTGGGAAACTGTGGGGCTTTTGATCACAATACACGTTGCTCTTTCTCGATCTGCCCCCCACCCCCCACCCCCATGGCACCACAGTTAGATAATTACACAAGTCATATCGTTACCAACGCGTCACGGTGCCGCCATGGGGAAAGAGCGACACAATAGCAACGTGTGTTGGCGCCCATCTAGAGGACTAGGAAGCGTGAGGATAGATATACCGCTAGCCCGTAGGGCCTGTCGCGTGCAAATCTGTCGCTCGTGCAAATCTGTCGCTCGCTACTATGACATTGACAGTGTGTATTTGCGACAATTCACAAATTTCACTTTTCCCGTACTTGAACCATTTACCTAACCCTACCCCTAACCCTAACCCTAAGCCTAACCATAACCCTATCCCTAGGAAAAAGTGAAAATTGTGGTCCATGCTCAATGTCGCAAAATGCCGCAAATAAAGACTCTCATAGGTAGCGAGCTACAGATTTGCACGAGCGACACATTTGCACGCCACAGGGCCTGCCTACACGGTACGCCACGTGCATCAGAGGTTCTCATGGCCAGAGGAGAATCACTGTCACCCAAAAAGCAGCGAAAAACGCCAGCATTGGGTAGCCCTCCTCAGGCATGCAGAAACCAAAGACCACACACAGGAGGACCACCAGTTTCAGCAAATCTCCGCGTGTCTTACTGCAGCAAAGAGGATTCGCTCTATCCTCGTTCACTTCCGTCCTCCTCTTCATCTTCTTTCCGCCAAAAAAATTTTTGAAACCCCACCCACCGACCAAACCATCGTCGTCGATTTCTCCTTCGTGCCCCCCGTCGTCGTTGTCCTCCGGAGCGTTGGGATGAGGAGGGTGGGGTATGTTGGCCAGCAGGTCTCTCAGTTCCAGGTAGATCCCCAGTTTGGGCTGATTTATGATCGTTCTCGGGTGTCGTTTTCTAGGCACCGTCGGCATCTGCCGCGTCCGGATTTGGGGTACGGGAGAGTCGCTCGAGTTTTCTGCGGGTTTGCGAAGCTGATCCCGCGCCTGTCTTGTAAGGGTTGTTTGCTGCACGGGCAATTCACGACTGCTTGAGCTGTCAGTGAACTGGTTTTCTATAGAAGAATGGTGACAGACGTCGCAGTAAAGCTGATCCTGCGCCTGTCTTGTAAGGGTTGTTTGGTGCACGGGCAATTCACGACTGCTTGAGCTGTCCGTGAACTGATTTTCTATGGGAAGAATGACAGACGTCACAGTCTGGTGAATCTGGTTGGTGACCGGAGCACGGTAGAAGTTTGGAACGAGATTTCTTTACGCTTTTCGCTGGAGAAGACTCACCAGTTTGTCCCCTTCACAGTCAAGCAGGGATTGTCTGTGGTGGTGAGTGTGTTTGGGTGGGAGTTTCACATATTGTTTTCATGTTCTCATCCTGGACTTTGCTGGTTTTGTTGAAGTCGAAGGACATTGATTATCTTTGTGACCATTGAGGTTTGGTGGGTTTCACTACTTGAGAATAGTCCGGGCTGCTCGTGTGACGCTCCTTGGTGTAATTGGCTTCTGGTCCACGGAATCCACGTCCCCGATGTCGAGATTCTTGATCGACTCCCATAATTCGTCTCACCGATTCGTCAACAATGACATCACTTTGTTGGGAGAGCACACAGGTCGTCAAGATTAGTTGTGGCTGTCACCGGAGATCCGATTTCTTTGCGGGCAAACCGAAACTATTTTCTCAGCCGAAGGCTATGCATTCGAACTGTTTAAAATGAAACTGTCCGCCTGAGTTTTTCTGAAGAGTGATGACGCGAGGTATGGTGTGTCTTTTCTTCGCCGCAGCTCACCATCTGTTTCTATGTGT
>CM065703.1:32322322-32345527 GCA_017654935.2 Phymorhynchus buccinoides | reverse complement strand
GGGGGGTAGGGGGGGAGAGGGGGGAGGGGCTGGCCGGGGGGAGAGAGAGAGAGCACGAGAGAGAGAGAGAAGAGAGAGAGAAGATGTGGCAGAGAGAGAGAGGAGATAAATTAAGAAAAAATGAGAAAGCAGAGAGAAAGAGAGAGAGATCGAGAGAGATGAGAGAGAGAGAGAGAGAGACGAGGAGAGACGAGCAGAAGGACGAGAGAGAGGGCAGAGAGAGAGAGAGAGAAATTAAGAAAAAATGAGAGAGAAGAGAGAGAAGAGACCGTATGTGGAAAAGAGATGAGAGAGAGAGGACGGAGAGAGAGAGAGAGAGAGAGAGAGAGAAGAGAGACATGAGAGAGAGAGAGAGAGAGCGAGAGAGACAGAAGAAAGACGAGGAGGAATGGAGAGCGAGGGGGACGATAAGCAAAAGATGAAGGAGAGGGGGGGAGAGAGAGAGAGAGAATTTGAAGACGAGGAGAGGAGAGAGAGAGGAGAGAGAGAGAGGAGAGAGTAGAGAGAGAGAAATAAGAAAAAAATGAGAAAGAGAGAGAGAGAGATGAGGAGAGAGAGAGAGAGAGAGAAATAAGAAAAAAAGGGAGAAAGAGAGGAGAGAGGAGAGAGAGAGAGAGAAGAGAGAGAGAAATGAGAGAGAGAGATGAGAGAGAGAGACGATGAGAGAGAATAAGGAAGATGAAGGGAGAGAGGGGAGAGCGAGAGAGGAAGAGAGAGATTGAGAGAGAGAGAGAGAGAGAGAGAGGAGAGGAGAGAGAGAGAGGCAGAGAGAGAGAGGAAGGAGAGAGGCAGGAGAGAGAAATAAGGAAGTAAAAATAGAAAGAGAGAGAAGAGAGGAGAAGGAGAGAGAGAGAGAGAGAGGCGAGAAAGCGACTTGAGAGGAGATGGAAGAGAGAGAGAGAGAGAGAGAGAGAGAGAGAAAGAAGATAGACGAGGAGCGAATGGAGAGAGAGGGGACGATAAGCAAAGATGAAGGGAGAAGGGGGGTGTGGGTAGAGAGAGCGCGTGGAGAAGAGAGAGAGAGACGAGAGAGAGAGAGAGAGAGAGAGAGAGAGGAGCGAGAAGGAGGAGAGAGCAGAGGACGAGAGAGAGAGAGAGAAGAGAGGAGAGGAGAGGAGAGAGGAGAGGAGACAGACAGACAGACAGACAGACAGACAGAGAGAGAGGGGGGAAGAGAGACAGAGAGACAGAGAGACAAAAAGTGTATAAAGGAAGAGAAAGGGAAGAAGATGCACAGAGAGATGGAGACAGACAGACAGACAGACAGAGAAGAGAGAGAAAGAGAGACATAGAGAGAGAGAGAGAAGGAGAGAGAGAGGAGAGAGAGATGAGAGAAGAGAAGAGGAGAGAGAGAAGAGAGGAGAGAGAGAGAGAGAAGACAGAGAGTACACCGACAGACAGACAGACAGACAGAGAGAGAGGGGGACAGGGAGGGAGAGAGAATGATGGAAAACGGTGCACGACAGCGCCAGGCAGAAGAGTCAGCGAGATGGAGCCAGGACAGAAGACAGACACACAGAAGAGAAGCAAAGCCAACCAGAAGACAGAGGCCAGACAGAGAGACCCAACACCCATAACAAAATCCCTACCAGAACCACAACCCCACACTTTAAACTAAATACGAAAGAAAGCAAATTGGATTCGTAAGGAGAAAATGCCCGGCGGGGGATTGGGATGTGGGGGGGGGGGGTGGTGTAGTTTGTGTGTTGGACATTTTCGTTAACTCGCTTAAGTCCCCAGACCCGGGCGGGTGGGGAGGGGAGTGTGAGAGAGAGAAAAAAAACCAGGCCGACAAGGGACGACAACTAGGTGCTAATGTCGTCATCAACCGGGGTATGACTGAAGGGAGGTAAGCCTAATGCGCATTTAAGCGGAAGTGTGCTATTTTGTTATGGCGGCCCCCCGGCAAAATGACGAACAGAAAGGGGTTGATTTCCCCCCAAGACAAGAGTATTGTGATTTTCTCCTTTTCTAGGTGAAAATGGTCGACAAAGGGATCGAGTGATCTTTCCGTGTGATTACAAAGGAAGCAAGTCAAGAGGAAGGACTAATCAAAGGATTGTGTTTATTGGCCACTGCAAAGAAAGTCTTTTTGCAAGAGTGATTGCCCTTGGTGGGGTAGGGGAAGATGGGTTGAGTATTGACCAAACAAGGGAATAACTCTCACAAATAACCCTATTTGAAGCCACTGAATAGCTGCCTTCTGAATGAGTGAATACCCTTTCGGATACTGACCAAAAAGGGCTTAACTCTCACTGTCAAGGGCGATAATAAACATCAGTTGCAGTGGCCAATAGACTTCACACCACCAGGTCAGAAATATTATCTTCTTCTCCGTGTTACAACTTGTTGAGAGAACGTCAACATTGGAAACCACTGTATTATTCTTGCTCGCTAAATGACTTTTAAATCGTTGGGGTGTTCAGGCTTGAAGTTGCTCTGATCATAGATATGGAGTCTAGTGCTACATCTCTGCTCTGATCAAGGCGTAGACAAAGTATACAATACTCAACAAAAGTTAAGTACCACTTGCTGCGAAAATGTCAGACACCGTTTTGGAGTGCTTTAAACTAACATATATATATTTTCTGGTGTTGTAATGTTATAGCCCAAGGTCCGAATTTTCACGCAACATAAAAATATCCTGCAGGCCGTTACAAATGCGCCGATTGGTGACCGTTTAAGACGGTACCTAAAATGAGCTAATGGGATGAATTTGCAAACCGTGCCCATACAATTTAAAGCATAGCAGTATGTTCACACATTACTAATGAATAAAACTGCAACTTAATATTTTCTTCTCACCACTTGTCATTTGCGCGTAAAAGAAATCCAAATACTTAGACAATCATCGTGCTTATTTTACTTTCGAATGTTTCATTATTTGTTTGCTTTTAATGTTTCTGTTTATCAATGTAAAGCGCACTGATTTCTTGTGAGAAAGAGCGCTATATAAAATTCCTATTAGTATTATTATTATTATTAGACAAAAACGCGCAAGTAGCCCTTTAGCCTCTCAGAGGCCAATGCTGACGTCACATAGATTAGAAATATAATATGAAATACATTATTGTCACAATACTCAATCGCTAAAAAAAAGGTTTCAGGTAAAATAGTGGGGCAGTTCCTTAGGCAGAAAAGCAGTAGTAGTTACGTTCTTGCGGTCACTATAAACGGGGCTAAACCGCCCTATTGAACAGTCCACGTGATTTGTGACTTGCTTCCATGAACCTATGAATTATGTCTGAAGACCCCTAACATGTGGGCACATTAATCTTGCCAACGATCCTTTCAAGAATTTGAATGTGAACATCCTCCATATTTGTTGACGTTTTATTGGGCATGGTCATGTGACCAGTAACACATTTGTCCCAAAACATTCATTTCTTATTTGTCATGATTGTGGAAACCATGAGAAAAGAGCAATTAATGCATGGGAAATGAGCGGATAGTGTAATGGGGAAAGGGTCAATTAGTGTTTTGGGACCAAAGTACCACTGGTCATGTGGACCAGGCCATTGACAAAAGTGGTACTTAACTTTTGTTGAGTAGTTATATATTGTATAACATGCTCTATGTCTGCGAGACTGTAAAAGAAAGTCGTTGGGAATACATTAATGTGAATTGGTATATTGTTGATAATATCTGTTTATTACATTCATTACACGTTATAGTTCGATAATATGAGGATTCTATTAGGGCTACAACTGCTAGGAAAAATATGGAAATAATGTGAATTGGTCTATTTTTGATAGTATCTGTTTATTACATTCATTATACGTTATTAAAGATCGATTATATGAGGATTCTACTACAAGTGCTGGGAGAAATCTGAGAATAATGCGAATTGGTATATTTGTGATAGTATCTGTTTATTACATTCATTATACATTATTAAAGATCCATGATATGAGAATTCTACTAACAAGCATTAGGACAAATATGGGAATAATGTGAATTGGTATATTTTTGATAATATCTGTCTATTACATTCATTACACGTTACAGATCGATGATATGAGGATTCTACTACAACTGCTAGGAAAAATATGGAAATAATGTGAATTGGTCTATTTTTGATAATATCTGTTTATTACATTCATTACACGTTACAGATCGATGATATGAGGATTCTACTACAACTGCTAGGAAAAATATGGAAATAATGTGAATTGGTCTATGTTTGATAGTATCTGTTTGTTACATTCATTATACATTATTAAAGATCGATTATATGAGGATTCTACTACAAGTGCTGGGAGAAATCTGAGAATAATGCGAATTGGTCTATTTTTGATAATATCTCTCTATTACATTCATTACACGTTACAGATCGATGATATGAGGATTCTACTACAACTACTAGGAAAAATATGGAAATAATGTGAATTGGTCTATTTTTGATCATATCTTGTTATGTAAAGAATGAAACACATATTCAAGGTTTTAGAATAGAAGGCTATGCCACTCTTGGAAATGTGTTGATTTGTTTGTGTGCTGTCCTCGACACCATTGTTGATGTGTCACTGTGTAGGTGAAGGGCCATAAAGACGAACTTGGCACAATTCTTTATTGAGAATGATGCTTTGTTTGTCTCACTTTGGTTCTGACCCACGCATTGCTAGGTGATTGGTATCGTAATCAACTTTGGTGGAGGGGAGTTAATTAGAAAGAGAGGAGTAATTACCCTTTGTCAATTTCATCGGTTTATAACATTCATTATACATTTAAAGATCGATGATGATTTGGGAGAAATAAGACTTAACAGGAACTGCTATACTACCAGTTTACATTTTGCTGCCATCATCCCTTACCCCGTACGCTTAAAGACCCACCACCGTTAGTGTCACAATCATGAACTTTTCATGTGTTTTCCATCTTGTAGCTTAGTAAGAAATCTAAGAAATAGTCCTAGCATAAGAGGGAATGTGACACGTGGCGTGGTGGGTCTTTAAAAATCCTGCTACACTACATACGACTCGCTGTCAACGCGATGCGATTTTGTCGATGTGAGTCACGATTCACGCGAAATTCGTGTATTGGGTCTACTTGAGGTCGGATTTTAAATAATGAGCGGAAAATAGCAGATTTTTTGGGATTTTTTTTTTTTTGAGGGGGGACCGAGGTGGGGATTTTTTGGGATTTTTTTTTTTTTTTTATTTTTTTTTTTTTTTTTTTTTTTGATAGACGGAAGTATTTTACGTGAATCTCGTCACACTCGCATCGCATTTGAGATGTGATCGTATATAGTGTAGCCGGCCCTTTAGAGAGCATTAATTTGCGGGAGATCGATTAGTCATATAAATATGACTGGAATAATAATGTCAGGCCAAAAAGCAATACTCACTCTTTAGATTGTGGCGGTGCCATAGCAGATGAGGCTTAACCGAGGCGTGGTCACCACTACACCTTACTATCTGTATTAATTAAAAAAATCGGAACATTACTGGTTTAGCACTGCCTCCGGGCATTGCCTCCAGTATTGTTCCCACCACCATCTTTGTATCTACAAATGTCCCGTGTGTGTCTGTTCCAGACCGAGAGGACGTAAAACACCATTGTTCATTCAATGTTAGGCCAACTGGAGGTCAAGTGGTCAGAAGACTGTGGCATGTATTGGGTTGTTATTTTCTTATTTTCTTCTTCTTCTTCTTCTTCGATCGCTATGACAGTTTCCTGTCAATTATGAGCGCAGATGCGTCATGCTGCCGTCCAATGCGCCTAACTAAGAAATAGTTAGGCCCAGCAAGTCCGACTTCGGTTGGAGGAAATCTTTTTGAAAGCGTTTCGTGAAGAAGAAAAAAATGAAATAAAAGGCAGGAGAATGGACCAGTGGTAAGGCAGAAGGATAGTAGGATGACAGTAAGCAAAAGGGGAAAAGGCAGAGTCAAAGAGAGTGACAGATTAGAGGAAGTTACAAGCGCAGAACGTCCAGAAGGTGGGGGAAACTATTTATACAAACGTCCCCCCGGTATCCCACGGGGGGGGGGGCGGGGGGGGGGGGGGGGGGGGGGTGTCTTATGAATAATAGTCAGTGTCGTCGAAAAAGGAATCGCGAATTAAAACTAGAATTACTAGAGTGGCACAGTGGTAGCGCGTTCGCCTCGTGTCAAGTAAACCCGAGTTCGAACCTGGGTAAAAAAACAGGGGATTTTTCCTCTCACTTTGCCCCTAGGCCTTACGATCTGAACGTGGAGTCTTTCGGGATGAGACGATAAAACCGAGGTCCCGTGTGCCCATGCACTTAGCACACGTTAAACCCAGTGACCACTTCCGCACAATGAAAAAGTTGTCATTTGGTCAAAATTTACTTCCCCCCCCCCCCCCCCCACCCCCCCCCCCTTCCTTCCTCAGTCACACTAAAAATCGCATGCAAAAAAAAAAAAAAAAAAAAAAAAAATGTTAAATGGGGTGGCGCTCCTCTGGCTGCGCTGCGACGCGCTCTCCAGGTGGGGAGCAACCCAAATTTCACAGAGACAGCCTCTGTGACTATAAAGTACCTATAACGTACCTAAATACCTAATGAAAATTATATATATATAAAAGCCACCGACAAAATCAGTACTAAAACTTGTACTAATGAAGCTATCATGTTTTGATGATTTTGGTTTTAGATTTATAAAGGAGATTCAATGCATGAAAGGTTACAACAGTTGTTTTTCTTACAGGATGCCTACTGGGAGAGATCCCCCAAATGACAGTTTCCATGGTCATCTATTTTCAGATAAGTCGTGCGTGCGCGCGCGCACACGCACGCGGGCACACGCGCACGCACACGCACACGCGCACGCACACGCGCGCGCGCGCATGCGCGCATGCACGCACGTACGCACAGAGAGAGAGAGAGAGAGAGAGAGAGAGAGAGAGGAGAGAGAGAGAGAAGAGAGGAGAGAGAGAGAGAGATGAGAGAGAGAGAGAGAGAGAGAGAAAACTTTGAAAACTTTGAAAACTTTAACTTTATTTTTCAAGGATAAAGATCTTAGGCAACGCCTAGTCTTTCAATCTGTCTCAGAGAGAGAGATGAGAGAGAGAGAGAAGAGAGAGAGAGAGAGAGAGAGAGAGATGAGAGAGAGAGAGAGAGAGAGAGAGAGAGAGAGAGAGAGAGAGAGAGAGAGAGAGAGAGAGAGACGGAGAGAGAGAGAGAGACAGACAGACACAGACAGACAGACAGACAGACAGGCAAACTAGCTAACAGAGTGGCTGACAAAAAAAAGCTGGTGTACTAAAAGACAGACAGACAGACAGACAGACATGGGACTTTCAGTTAGATTTTATATAAAATAAATATTCTCGTTTTCACACAACCGTGATAGCCAACAACGCTTTAGAAAAAAAAGAAATAAAAAGAACGAAAGAAAGGAACAGAGAAGGAAGTAAAGCAGACAGAACAAACAGAAGACAGAAATAAACAAGCGCGGATTCGCAATCGTTTGTGGCGTGCGACAATTGACAACGAAACATCATTTTAAAGAGCAGCCTCAATTTGAAGTGCAGCCTCGATTTGAAGTGCGACAATTTTGTAGACTCGATTTGAAGTGCGACAATTTTGGACCGACAGACCGACAGGACAGACAGACAGACCGACAAAGTGAGTTATAGGTTTGTGGCTTGTGCCATCATTTTAAAGAGCAGCCTCGATTTGAAGTGCAGCCTCGATTTGAAGTGCAACAATTTTGTCAGCCTCGATTTGAAGTGCGACAATTTTTGTCAGCCTCGATTTGAAGTGCGACAATTTTGGACCGACCGACAGACAGACAGACCGACAGACAGACAGACCGACAAAGTGAGTTATAGGTTTGTGGCTTGTGCCACAAACAATAAAAAGAGCAGAAAAGAAAGAGAAGAGTAAACCATATTCTAGGCCTAAGCCCCTACACGCACATGTTCGTTGCCATTTCCTAGTCCATGCTTCACAGGCAGTGAGGCAAGCGTGTCACTGAGACTACTATATTATGCTGCTTATGTCATCTGATGTGAGAATGTACTCTTATTATCGTAGTGCAGTGGAAGTACCTCCCTTATAAGACCTTCAAAAATCATCCAAAATGAGGTCTTATAAGGGAGGGGTCTTATAAGAGAGGTAATCTTAATACTTACAAAGAAGGACAATGTCTCAGAGAAGTACCGTAATTTACCGTAATAAGGCGACACAGCGCATAAGGCTTAAATTATTCTTTACGTCCTCTCGGCCGAATGCCATATGGGACATTACGTTTTATTTTTAGATATTGGAAGAGGGGGGGAGGGGAAGAAAAAAAAGAAATTTCAGTTTACTTTAGATTTTTGTTTTACTGTCTATAAATGTTTTTATCTTGAATAAAGGTCAAGGTGTTTCTTTTTAGGAGCCATGGCTCGTACGAGACTACTCTATCTTATAAAACTCTACTTTTAGATAAAATGATTGATTAAAATAAAACTTTTAGCTGTACCCCTCCTGGCGAGAGCCTAATGATTAAAATTTCAGGACCACTTTGATTTTAAAAGAACAAGTTTTAATGAATTTTTTTAAAATTCCAATGAAGGTCAAACGAGAATATTTACATATTTTTGTTTTTATTGAATTTTATTTATGAAAGCGCATAAGGCGCACCCCCTGCTTTTTAAAAAAAAATCGTAATTTGAACAAAGATAGGGCGCATACACCCGATAAGGCGCAAAGAAACCAAAGAAATAAAAAAAAAGGAAGAACGAAACGATCAGCGAAAGTAACGTCATTACAGGGCCAGTGACGGAAGTGGAAGCCTAACTATATAACTATATTTTAACGCAATGTGAGTGAACTGTTGTCGGTTTGTTGTGGTTTGTTGAGCATGGTGAGTTGTTCATTTCAACTCTCGACCCCCTTACTTTTTTTCTGTTTAGAGTATAGAAAGGGCGCATGCGCCGGATTGGGCGCAGGGGTCAAAGTTCAGTGAAAACAAAGTTGCGCCTAATAGGTCGTAAATTACGGTAGGTCTTATATGGGAGGGAGTTTTATAATGGGAGGTCTTATAAGGGAGGTTCCAATGTACTCAGTCCTTTTCTAGAATGGCTTTATATATTTATTTATTATATTATTTATTTATTTTTTTATTCGTCTATCTATTATTTATTTTATTTGTTTATTTATTTGTTCATTTATTTATTTATTTTTTTATGTTTTTATTTTTTTATTTTTGAAACCGAAAAATGGTGTTTTATGTCCTCTCGGTCTGGAACAGACACACATCTGTAGATACAAAGATACAAAGATACAAAGATGGTGGGAACAATACTGGAGGCAATGCCCGGAGGCAGTGCAACACCAGTAAAGTCCCGATTTTTGTTAACAATACAGATAGGTGTAGCAGTAACCACGCCTCGGTTAAGTATTAAAATATTTATTTATTTATTTATTTATTCATCTATTTTTTATTTATTTATTGATGTATTTATGTATTTATGTATTTATGTATGTATGCATTTGTTTATTTATTTTCATTTATTTATTTATTTATGTATTTGTTTATTTATGTATTTATTTATTCACTACAACTACATTACCAGCCATACGGAGCTACAACACAACATTTGGTTTAAATAATTCTATTCAAGTATACATATATTTCGATTAGTAGTTAGCCCTCCCTAGTCATGTCTATTAGGTTTTGAAATTAAAATTTCAGAACATTATTATTTTGTTCATTTTACATAAGATTTTCATAAGATTTTTACTATTTCTGGTTTAACTTTGTGCTGGTTTGCTTTTATTGTGGATTTTCGATTTGATGCAAAGAGGACACCATTCTCTTGTAGAATGTCTTTTTTACTCAGGTTGGCATCCACTGGACAGTCAAATTGCAGGCCGATCATGCAAACTGATGAGACCTTCTCTTAGGTCGAAACAGCTGTCTTTGCATAAGGCACTGTCCCTCCCCCCATTGGGAGAAAAAGTAAATCAGCACAATTTATATACTTTTTTTTTGAACAGGTGCACGGAACATTACTCAAAGTTAACGTTAACTGGTTTTGTTTCTGAGGTTCACAAATAAAGACATTGGACACAGAAAAGCTTTATCAAAGCAAACTATTCTGCATTTCAAATGCACTAACTTTTCAGTCCTTCAGAGTAGGGGTACGGAGCTGGCTATTCACTGAGATTTTTCTTTCATAATATTTCGATTGTCTCTATGTATTACATTAATATATGAAACGTATTTGAGAATTAAGATAGCGCTTCATTCCTCTGCTTGGCCGTCCGTCACTATTATTGTCTGTGCACTTTGTTTCTTTAAGATAGGGCTTTATATCAGTTTTCGTGTTGCCCTATCTAATGATCATTGTTGATTTTCATTTGTGACTTCGAGAAATAAAATGCTATTTAAACCAAAACATAGATAATTGAATGATAATGATGTCAATGGGGTAACAACAAGCAGACGCTTAGGGTAAGACGGGGTAAAAAGCCCATGGGCGGGTAAGAAGCCCATGCCAATTATCTCATGAAATAAAGCACATTTCAGTCAAATTTGCCCATGAGACGAATGCTGGTAAAAAGCCCATGAGCGGGTTAGAAGCTCATGCCAATTATCTCATGAAATGAAGCAAATTTCAGTCACATTTTGCCCATGAGACGAGTGTTAATGTTTAGCATTCGTCTCATGGGCAAATGTGACCGAAATTTGCTTTATTTCATGAGATAATTGGCATGGGCTTCTTAAATTAAAGACCCACCACGTCACGTGTCAAAATCACGGTTTTCACGTGTTTTCCCTCTTATAGCTGACAAGAAAACTTAAGAAATCTTCCTAGCATAAGAGGGAATGTGACACGTGACGTGGGGGGTCTTTAACACTCGTCTCATGGGCAAAATGTGATTGAAATTTGCTTTATGAGATAATTGGCACGGGCTTCTTACCCGCCCATGGGCTTTTTACCCCGTCTCCCCCCTACACAATACATGATCAACTATGGACGTGACAGAAGGTGACCACGGAAGAAAAACAAACAAACCGCATGGACATTAACGAAACAGGTATCCAATGCCAGACAAACAATCCAAAAGAACACGATGATTATAATAAGAGAGAAACGAACAGGAGGGAGAAACACAACACTTCGCAACATAATATTATATCTCTTGCGCGCACACACCATTAATCCTAATCCCAATCTTAATTTAAAACCCTTTCATCGCCACTGTCGCCTCTTGGCACCACAATGATTTAACACCCATGTCACTGAAAGGCATCAAATGAGGGTGTCTGGTATCCAGTGACCCTATGTTCTTCATTTTGGGAGGTAAGGATAGGGCCCTATTTTATGCATGTCACACTGAGAGGAATCCCCAATATTGCAGACAGAATCTTTTCTCTACCCAGGTAAGTTGTAATGGAAAGTTTTAGCTGAACAAATGGCTGGCATTGAAAGGGTTTAAATTAACCCTAACCCAACGTGGAGAAAGCCGATCAGCCGCGAGTTCAAAATAATCCAATATTGAAGAAATATCGGGTATGGGAGACTGCAGCTTCTTAAATGGATTCGTGTCTCAAAAGTAAGAAAGCACCTCCCCCCCCCCCCCCCCCCACCCCCCCCCCCCCACCCCAAAAAGGTGAAATCACCTCTTTTCCTGAAAAAAAAAGCCAATATTGCCCCCCACCCCCAACCCCCAGCCCCCTAGACTTATTAAATCAATATTTTTCTATGTAACCACCTAACCATACCTCCTACCCACCACCATGCATACCCACTTTCTGCTTGTGTTCTTCTGGCGTCCTGTACTTTTTGTTTTCCTACATTATTAATACTAGCGCAACTCCGAGTACCGGTAACGCCTAGTAACGGTAACGCCAAGTACTGGTAACGCTGAGTACAGCAAATTTGAAGCGATTCGGTTAAGAAACGGCGGAGTTATAAGGCCCCGTTTCCCGTTGGCGCTGCTCTGAGAGTGACACGCTCTCCCGATTCTCTTCCAATTTGCTGCCAGGCTTTGCCCCGACCACAGCAAGCCTGACAGCAAATTTGAAGCGATTCGGTCGAACAACGGCGGAGTTATAAGGCCCGTTTTGTGCTTCAGACAGACAGACAGACAGACAGACACACACACACACACACTTGCCTTTTTATTATGATGATAATTCTACCCTTTCTTTTCCTTCCTATTCCCATTTCCAACCCTTCTTGTCAATGTTTTTTTGTTTTGTTTTTTTACATAGTGGCTAGAGGTACGGCATTCTTGCAACACTCAGTCTATGTTTTCAGGTCTAGTCGAATTTTTCGTCAACAAAATGCATTTTCTTATTTCGCATTATTTAAAGCATCTTGGTCAGGAATAGGGTTAGGGATAGGGTTAGGAACATGTCAGAGTTAATGTTAGTAGTTTTTGATTAATCATATATTATCTGTATTGCTACAAATTTGGGACTTTACTGGTGTTGCACTGCCTCCGGGCATTGCCTCCAGTATCGTTCCCACCATCTTTATATCTACTAATGTCCCATATGTGTCTGTTCCAGACCGGAGGACGTTACCCCCAAAAAAATTAATTCAGTAGTTTTTGAATGAATGAAAAATGGTGTTTTACGTCCTCTCGGTCATAGACACATATGGGACATTTGTAAATACAAAGATGGTGGGAACAATACTGGAGGCAATGCCCAGAGGCAGTGCCAAACCAGTAAAGTCCCGATTTTTTATTAATACAGATATGTGTAGCGGTAGCCACGCCTCGGTAAAACCTCATCGGCTATGGTACCACTACAGTATTAGAACTTTTTGTGTGATTATATAAATAGTTTTTGAAGGCATTTGCGCACAATTTATGCGTCCCGTGATTGAGCGCCGTACCCGTAGCCTAGAGAATGTGAGATATACGGGCCCGTACCCCGTGCCTCTGCCTTTCTTTCTTTTTTGCACTCTCCTTACCACACGAATCTTCCCTTCCCTCTTGATTTGTTCCCTCCAAAATGGCCCCATGCAAGCCAAGTCATCCGTCCAGCCAATCTACTATGATGCGAAAAGGCCAGCATGCATTATGGATCCTGATTTGGTCAGGCCAATTTCACACCCTCAGCCAATCAGGTCGCAGCTTCGTTAGGTCGCAAGTTAGTACCGATAACTCTCCGGGGAAGGTAGGGAGCAAAGGTGTGGCGCTCCTCATTCCCTCCCTTTGATCCCAGCCTGTCCGGCAGATGGAGGGGGGTTTTCAGGCGAAGGCAGGGGACGTTACATCAGAGTTTTCAAATATGGATGCTAGCGGCTGAAAGAAGAAACGTATAGGGTGACTAAAAAGAAATGCAACCCGCGAAATCGTTAAAGATACACTGACGCACCGCGATTAAGTCCCTTTGGTTTTTTTCTGGGTAGCTGTGACCCACATACAGATGTCCCCAACTTCAAATTGAGGCTGCTCTTTAAAATGGTGTTTCGGTTTGAATTTGGGGGCATTTGTATGGGAGTGAGACCTGGTCAAAACAAGATTTATTTCCAGCTATAAGAGGGAAAACACGTGAATGACCCGTGATTTTGACACGTGATCTGGTGGGTCTTTAATAACATTGTCAATATCAAAGCTTTCATTTTGAGATTTTTGTGTGTTAGATTTTTGGAAGAAGATTCAATACACGAAATGTTGCAATAGGTTGTTTTTTTTCAATATGCCTTGGAAAGCTTCAGCCCGCTCTCTCTCTCCAAAGAGCTCAGAGCGCTTACAAAATATGAATTGAAAAATGACAATAACAACAACTATAAGAATGACAATAATTAAAACAAGAACAACAATAGGATCATTATAATAATTCATAACTGAAAATCTGTTTAACGTCCTCCCGGGTCTGGAACAGACACATATGGGACATTAGTAGATATAAAAGATGGTGGGAACGATCCTGGAGGCAATGCCCGGAGGCAGTGCAACACCACGAGTAAAGTTCCGAATTTTTAAACAGTACAGATAGATACAAACATTTTTTATACGATATCGAACAGATCAAGACAAAAACAAATGAAAAAAGTTAACGAAAAATGGCAAGCACAACACACACACACCACACACACACACACACACACACACACACCACACAACACACACACACACACAATACACACACACACACACACACAACACACACACACAAACACACACACACACACACACACACACAACACACCACACACACATAACAACACACACACACACAACACACACACACACAACACACACACAACACACACCAACACACACACTTACAAAAAACTGGGAAAGGAGAAATTGTTTCCGAGGTTCCCCGTGGGGATACCGGGGGGTCTTTCGTAAAAATAGTTCCCCAACCTTCTGGAAGTTCTGTGCTTGTAAACTTCCTTTAATCTGCCACTCTCTTTGACTCTGACTTTTCCCTTTGCTTTCTATCATCTACTATCTTTCAAAAAAAAAAAAATGACTTATTACTGGCCCATTCTCCTGCCTTTAAAAAACCCCAAATCTTCCAAATAATTTTTCTCCCTTGAGCTCCTCAGATATCGGAATGTGTCGGCTGTACGCAGCGGGGGGAGACCAGTGAAAACTGAAAACCGGACACATACGTACCTTACCCATTATGGTCATATGGCCTGGGAACGCAGAAGAAGAAGAAGAAAAAGAAGTTTTCCAAGTCCATTCTGGAATCACAGAAGAAGTGTGAGCGAATAGTGTGAGGGGGAGAAGAAAGGGGGAAGGGGGCAGCAGAAGGCAGAGGGGTGTTCTGTTTGTCTTGGGTGGTGTGAGTGGGGGGGTGTGGAAGGGTGGGGGGGGGGGGGGGGGGGGGGGGGGGGGGGGGTGGGGTTTGTCAGGGGAAGGAAAGGAATAAACGAGTTATCTCTCTTAGACTGTTCGCTCTTATCACTACTAGTAACCCAGGTATGGGATAATTGACCGAATTAATACATTCTGATTGCTGAAAAATATCACAAGTACACAGGCATTGTAAACGTGCGTACGCATTGACGCGCGCGCGCGCGCGCGCGCGGGCACCAGCGCGCACTCGCACACGCACTGCCGCCCACACACACGCACACACACACACACACACACACAATACCACACACACACACTCACACACGCACACACACACGCACACACGCACACACGCACACTCACTGAATAATTCCTTCGCATAGAGAAGATTTTTTTAATGTATAGTAATAATATACATATCTGTATTGTTTTATGCATATCTGTATTGCTATAAATTCGGAACTTTCCTGGTGTTGCACTGCTTCCGGGCATTGCCTCCAGGATCGTTCCCATCATCTTTATATCTACTAATGTCCCATTACGTGTCTGTTCCAGACTTTAGGACGTTAAACAGATTTTCATTCAGTAATAATAATTTCGGTTAGATTTCTTTTCAATTGCACATTATAATCTTTTCAAAGCAAACGAAACAATTTTCAGTTGTAGATTGTTGTTGAGGGTTTTTTTGGTCAATTAATGAGATAAACCGTTAAAAAGCTTTTTATTTAGCTGTTAGGATTTTTTTTAACATTGTTTTACATACACCTGTACCTGTTACATACATCTATTATTTTGAAAACTTTTATCCTTTACAATTACCGTTTACGAACGACTGAACTCGTTGAGATTGCCATCCTCGCACATGGTTTTGTTGAGAAGAAGAAGAAGACTTTTGATCCTATCTTGTCTCACGAAGGCTTAAAATCTCAGATTTCTTACTTTCTTTGTAGGCCGGCTGGTACAGTAATCACGAGTGCATCATTGAAACAGTTAACACGGGTAGTAACATGTAGAGTAGAAGAAACTGCCGACATGGTTTTTTTATACTTTAAGCCTCCTACATTTTACTACCCGTATTAACTGTTTAAGTCGCACTCATCAATACGGAACCAGGTTATCATATTATTCGTAGCATTGACCGCCCCGCATTTGAGTTTGTACAAACACCCCTCTCCATTTCTCACGTTTAAAGCATAGCCTGTGTATATACTAGATACACCGGCTCTGTTTAAAGCAAGCAGACACGGCGTTTAAATCAGGTCGTTGTTCCAAGGTTTTGGATTCTGGAAAATCGAGTATCTCTCTACTAATCTCTTGTCTGGCTTAACAATCTCCACTTCATCTCCCCGGCGCTCCCAACCCCAGCGATACCAGTCATTGATCGTCTGCAAAAGTTGTACAGAATACTGGAAAAGGCTGATGTGGCAAGTTGGGGAGGGGGGGGGGGGGGGGTGGTGTGGGGGGGGGGGAGGGCAGATTAACAGCTAGCCTTTTATCACCGCTACTTGACAAGCTCTCGAAACGCAGTGAACAGACCTCTTCAGGACTTCTGATTCTCGTCCGACATGTAAACCCATACCGGCTTCAAAGCGAGGGGGGAGGTGAAAGCGAGTGCGCGTGAGGGATGGGAGGTTGGAAGTCGAGTGGGGACAAGGGTTTGGTTTACATGTGTCGTGGCCTGTATTACCTGAAGGTGTACCCTTAGGGGCTTCAAAGGCGATGAGTCGGTCTATCAAAGGGGCATAAACCAAGGTGATGTCTCCAGCCCTCATCCATTGTCTCGTCTCTTTGCTTTTACTTACGGCCCCGGTGCAGAACAAGAGCGTGTAATAAGAGTAATCGCTCTCCCTGCGACATAGTAGCGATGCGCCCCCCATCTCTACTGTGTCCCTCGTCTCTACGTGTCACCAAATTCGCCTCTATGTGTCCCTGTCTCTATATGTGTCCCGTCTCTATGTGTCCCCATCTCTATGTGTCCCCGTCTCTATGGCGTCACCAAATTCGCCTCTATATGTCCCTGTCTCTATATGTGTCCCCGTCTCTATGTGCCCCCCTCTCTATGTGTCCCCGTCTCTATGTGTCACCAAATTTGCGCCTCTATATGTCCCTGTCTCTGTATGTGTCCCGTATCTATGTCTATGTGCCCCAATCTCTATGTGGCCCCCTCTATGTGCCCCCAAATCTCTATATGTCCCTGTCTCTATGTGTCTCCAATCTCTGTTTCCCCATCTCTATGTGTCCCCGTCTTTATGCTGTCCCAAATTCCGCCTCTATATGTCCCCGTCTCCTGTTTCACTCGTCTCTATGTGTCCCCCATCTCTATGTGTCCCCGTCTCTATGTGTCACCAATCCGTCTCTACGTGTCCCTGTCTTTATATGTGTCCCGTCTCTATGTGTCCCCATCTCTATGTGTCCCCGTCTCTATGTGTCACCCCCCCGTCTCTATGTGTCACCAAGTCGTCTCTATGTCCCCGTCTCTGTCTCCCCCTCCCCGTGTCCCCGTCTCAATGTGTCCCCGTCTATGTGTCCCCGTCTCTATGTGTCCCCATTTTACGTCTCTATGTGTCACCGTCTCTATGTGTCCCCGTTTCGTCTCTATGTATCCCCGTCTCTATGTGTCCCCGTCTCTTTGTGTCCCCGATTTCACCCCATGTGTCCCCGTCTCTACGTGTCGCCAATTTCGTCTCTATGTGTCATCTATGTCCCTGTCTCTATGTGTCCCCCGTCTCTATAATGTCCCCGTCTATATGTGTCCCCGTCTCTATGTATGTCTCCCCGTCTTACATCTTTAAGACCCTTTGTGTTGGTGGGGTTTTTGTAACCCTACCCCTAACCCTAACTCTAACCCTAACCCAAACACTAACCTTGCCCCTATCCCTAACCCTAACCCGTATCTGAGGGAGCACATGGAGACGGGAACACATAGAGGTACGGGGACACAAATAGAGACAGGGGCACAATGAAGGTGACACATAGAGACGGGGAACGCATAGAGACGGGGGCACAAAGAGACAAGGACACATAGAGACTGGGGCACAATGAAGGCGACACATGGAGACAAGGACACAGTCATAGAGACTGGGGCACAATGAAGGTGGCACACATAGAGACAAGACAGATAGAGACTGGGGCACAATGAAGGCGACACATAGAGACAAGGACACAGTCATAGAGACTGGGGCACAATGAAGGTGACACATAGAGACAAGGACAGATAGAGACTGGGGCACATATGAAGGCGACACATAGAGACAAGGACACATAGAGACTGGGGCACAATGAAGGCGACACATAGAGACAAGGACACAGTCATAGAGACTGGGGCACAATGAAAGTGACACATAGAGACAAGGGACATAGAGACACGGGGCACAATGAAGGCGACACATAGAGACAAGGACACATAGAGACTGGGGCACAATGAAAGTGACACATAGAGACAAGACACATAGAGACTGGGGCACAATGAAGGCGACACATAGAGACAAGGACACATAGAGACTGGGGCACAATGAAGGCGACACATAGAGACTGGGGCACAATGAAGGTGACACATAGAGACAAGACACATAGAGACTGGGGCACAATGAAGGCGACACATAGAGACGGGGCACATTGAGACAACATTTCGACACATAGAGACAAGGACACATAGAGACTGGGGCACAATGAAGGCGACACATAGAGACAAGGACACATAGAGACTGGGGCACAATGAAGGCGACACATAGAGACAGGGACACATAGAGACTGGGGCACAATGAATGTGACACATAGAGACAAGGACACCATAGAGACTGGGGCACAATGAAGGGGACACATATAGAGACAAGGACACATAGAGACTGGGGCACAATGAAGGCGACACATAGAGACAAGGACACAGTCATAGAGACTGGGGCACAATGAAAGTGACACATAGAGACAAGGACACATAGAGACGGGACACAATGAAGGCGACACATAGAGACAAGGACACATAGAGACTGGGGCACAATGAAGGCGGCACACATAGAGACAAGACACATAGAGACTGGGGCACAATGAAGGCGACCACATAGAGACAAGGACACAGTCATAGAGACTGGGGCACAATGAAAGGGACACATAGAGACAAGGACACATAGAGACAGGGGCACAATGAAGGTGACACATAGAGACAAGGACACATAGAGACTGGGGCACAATGAATGTGACACATAGAGACAAGACACATAGAGACAGGGGCACAATGAAGGCGACACATAGAGACAAGGACACATAGAGACTGGGGCACAATAGAGACGGGGACACATAGAGACAAGGACACATAGAGACTGGGGCACAATGAAGGCGACACATAGAGACAAGGACACATAGAGACTGGGGCACAATGAAAGTGACACATAGAGACAAGGACACATAGAGGACAGGGGGCACAGGAGACAGGCGACACATAGAGACAAGGACACAGTCATAGAGACTGGGGGCACACATAGAGACAGGGACACATAGAGACTGGGAAGGCACAATGACGTGGGCACAATGAAGGTGACACATAGAGACAAGGACACATAGAGACTGGGACACAATGAGGCGACACAGGAGACATAGAGACACATACACACGTAGAACAATGAGGGTGACACATAGAGACAAGGACACATATAGAGACTGGGGCACAATGAACAGAGACACATAGAGACAAGGACACATAGAGACAGGGCACAATGAAGGTGACACATAGAGACAAGGACACATAGAGACGGGGGCACAATGAAGGCGACACATAGAGACAAGGACACATAGAGACTGGGGCACAATGAAGGGCGACACATAGAGACAAGGACACATAGAGACTGGGGCACAATGAAGGCGTGACACATGGAGACAAGGACACATAGAGACTGGGGCACAATGAAGGCGACACATAGAGACAAGGACACATAGAGACTGGGGCACAATGAAGGCGACACATAGAGACAAGGACACATAGAGACTGGGGCACAATGAAGGCGACACATAGAGACTGGGGCACAATGAAGGGACACATAGACAAGGACACATAGAGACTGGGGCACAATGAGGGGGACACATAGAGACAAGGACACATAGAGACTGGGGCACAATGAAGGCGACACATAGAGACTGGGGCACAATGAAGGAGACACATAGAGACTGGGACACATAGAGAGGGGACACATAGAGACATAGGACACATAGAGACTGGGACACATAATGAAGGCGACACATAGAGACAGGGACACAATGAAGGCGACACAAAGAGACAAGGACAGATAGAGACTGGGGCACAATGAAGGCGACACAAAGAGACAAGGACACATAGAGACTGGGGCACAATGAAGGCGACACAAAGAGACAAGGACACATAGAGACTGGGGCACAATGAGAGGCGACACATAGAGACGGGGGCACAATGAAGGCGACACATAGAGACGGGGACACATAGAGACTGGGGCACAATGAAGGCGGGCACACACAGAGACGGGGACACATAGACACGGGGAACGTATTAAAGAGACGGGAGCAACAATGAAGGTGACACATAATAGAGACTGGGGGCACGTCTATCAGTATGATCCCCGGTCCCTGTCATCCACTCATCCTCTCCCCCCCCCCACCCCCACCCCACCCACCCACCTTTTCCTCCCTGGACTTGTGCACACAAGACAAGGGGTTCTGGGTTGTGTCGCAAGATGAATTGGCGAACAGCGAAGCAAAGGGCTCTGTTTTGACGCCCGCGGGCAACCATAGATGGCCTCCGCCATGGTAATAATATTGGATCATGGACACGACCCCGTGAATCAACAACAGGAGAGACAGACAGACAGACACTCGGTGTATCCGAAGTTTACTGCTCGGGTTCGACCGGTGTGGCGTTCTCAAAATGGATTTGTTCTCAACATGACTGCGCATGCATGTGCGAAATTATTAGGGATAGGGATAGGGTTAGGGATAGGTAGACACGAATGATTCACATTAGCACGCATCCTGCGCGCTATTAATGGTCTGAATGAAGACCGGTGAGCGAGGGGCAGGATAAACATCCCCAACTGGAAGAAAAAGAAGAAGAAGAAGAATAGGGTTAGGAATAGGGTAAGGGTTAGGAATAGGGTCAATTTTAGTAGGAATAGGGTTAGGGATAGGGTTAGGGTTAGGGTTAGGGATAGGTTTAGGGTCAATTTTAGTGTCGAATACACAAAAGATATAAAATTTGATGGTACGTCATGATCGATTGCGCACATGCGCAGACATCTTGAGAACAAATCCATTTTGAGAATGCCACACCCGGTAAACGTTCTGTTGTTGTTGTTGGAAGTATGGTCCTGCAGGTATGTCAAAGGACCGATAGGAGAGTGAGCTTGTTTTAACAATTTTAAACACAGTATCTCTCTGTTTTGTTGTTGCCTTTATTTCTATTTCTCTGTCTGTCTGTCATTATGTCTGTGTCTGTCTGTCTGTCTGTCTGTCTGTCTGTCTCTCTCTGTCTCTCTCTCTCCTCTCTCTCTCTGTCTGTCTGTCTCTGTCTGTCTCTCTCTCTCTCTCTCTCTCTCTCTGTCTCTGCGTCTCTCTCTCTCTCTCTCTCTGTCTCTCTGTCTCTCTGTCTGTCTCTCTCTCTCTCTCTCTCTCTCTGTCTCTGTGTATCTGTCTCTGTGTCTCTGTCTGTCTCTCTCTCTCTCTCACTCTCTCTCTCTCTCTCTCTCTCTCTCTCTCTCTCTCTTCTCTCTCTCTCTCTCTCTCTCTCTCTCTCTGTATCTGTCTCTCTCTCTCTCTGTCTGTCTCTCTGTCTGGCTCTCTCTCTCTCTCTCTCTCTCCTCTCTCTCTCTCTCTCTCTCTCTCTCTCTCTCTCTCTCTCTCTCTCTGTATCTCTCTCTGTGTCTCTGTCTGTCTGTCTGTCTTCACGTCTGTCTCTCTATCTCTCTCTCTCTCTCTCTCTCTCTCTCTCTCTCTCTCTCTCTCTCTCTCTCTCTCTCTCTCTATCTCTGTGTATCTGTCTCTGTGTATCTGTCTCTGTTCTCCCTCTCTCTCTCTGTCTCTCTACTCTCTCTGTCTCTCTGTCTCTCTCTCTCTCTCTCTCTCTCTCTCTCTCTCTCTCTCTCTCTCTCTCTGTCTCTCTCTCTCTGTCTTTCTGTCTCCGTCCCTCTCTCTCTTTCTCTCTACATCACACCCTCTTTTCTGGCGTTAAAGGGTTGTTGTTTTTAACAGGCGTACATGTTCAAGAGAAAGATAGGCACTGATAGGGAGATAATCAGACAGAAACATATATAAATAGCATTGATAAAAGAAATTTGCTTTCTTCAATCTTTTATAATGGGAACGAGGAAGATGAACACATCACAAGCTTTGTTTTTATCAACTTCAGAAATGTGTCGGCTGAATGCAGCGGGGAGACCAGTGAAAACTGAAAACCGGACACGATATACGTACCCTACCCATTATGGCCATAACCAGTATGGCCTGGGAACGCGGAAGAAGAAGAAGAAGAAGAAGAAGAAGAAGAAGAAGAAAGAAGAAGACGACGCTTTTTTTTCCATGATGCTTTTTGTTAATTAATTATGCAGCTGTTCTTTTGTAATTTATAAATGTGTTGAGTACGCCCATAAGCTTTAGCTTGTTGTACTCTTGCGCTGAGTTATATTTGTATCTGCATCAAATTGTGTAAATAAAGTTGTTGTTTTAAACCAAGAAGAAGAAGAAGAAGAAGAAGAAGAAGAAGAAGAAGAAGAAGAAGAAGAAGAAGAAGAAGAAGAAGAAGAAGAAGAGCAAGAAGAAGGAGGAGGAGAAGGAGGAAGAAGAAGAAGAACAGGAAGAAGAAGAAGAAGAAGAAGAAAGAAGAAGAAGAAGAAGAAGAAGAAGAAGAAGAAGAAGAGAAAGAAGAAGAATGAAGAAGAAGAACAAGAAGAACAACAACAACAACAACAACAACAACAACAACAACAACAACAACAACAACAGCAACAACAACAACAAGCAACAACAAGGAGAGAAAGAACAAGAACAAGAAGAAGAAGCAGAAGGGGAAGATGCTAAGTACAGTATGTGACCATTTTGTTTTCAGGCGATAAACACATGTTTATTAAACCATAAAGATGGAATTAAAAAGAACAAAAAGCCCAGCTAATCAGGCCTAATTCACTTTACTGCTGATCTGCAACGAACAATAACATTATTGACCCGAAACACACACCATACATCCACTAGTACTGCGTCCACAAACCAGACAGAAAACCCCTGAGGGGGGGAGGGGAGGGAAAGCCATGACCAATCAAAAGGTTATGGAAAGCGGGTGTTGTCAAAATAATGAAAAGGCTGACTACAACAACCATCAGCCTTGTACAATGTGTCCATTATGGGAAGGGGAGCTCTTTGGCCCCCTCCGCCCCTAAGGGCAAGCATAGTGCTTGCAAAGTGAGAGATCACTGCGCCGTAATAGAGCTCGCGCATCACACATTCAACAATGGCTGACAGCCTTAGCA
>CM065703.1:32304822-32309822 GCA_017654935.2 Phymorhynchus buccinoides | reverse complement strand
GCATACTCGTCGTGTCTGTTGCAGTGTCTGTATTACGTATGTTTATTATTTTGTACGCTTTTAAAATACATCATTTTAAAGAGCAGCCTCAATTTGAAGTGCAGCCTCGATTTGAAGTAAATTACTTGTAGCGGTGCCATAGCCGATGAGGTTTAGCCGAGGCGTGGTTACCGTTACACCTATCTGTATTAATAACAAAAAAATCGGGACTTTACTGGTGTTACACTGCCTCCGGGCATTGCATCCAGTATTGTTCCCACCATATTTGTATTTACAAATGTCCCATATGTGTCTGATTCAGACCAAGAGGACGTAAAAGCACCATTTTCGCTTGGGAGTTAAATCATCCTCTAAGTAGCACATGAATACGATTGGCAATTACACACACAACACGCGCGCACATCCTATCACACACGCACACACACACACACACTCACACACTTCACACACGACACACTCGCATCAAGGATGCATGCATAGCATACATACATTACTTTACTGCAAATTTTGTAAAATCTACAAATATGCATCATTGTCCAGAAAATTTTAAACAAAATTTAACACTAATTGTAACAACAACCTCGTACTCTTTATTCACCCACCTCTCTCTCCATCTCTCTCTCTCTCTCTGTCTCTCTCTCTCTCTCTCTCTCTCTCTCCTCCCTCAAGCTCTCATCTCTCTCTCTCTCTCTTCTCTCTCTCTCTCTCTCTCTCTCTCTCTCTCTCTCTCTCTCTCTCTCGCTCTCTCTCTCTCGCTCTCTCTCTCTCTATCGCTCTCTCTCTCTCTCTCTCTCTCAAAAATCTCATCTCGTCTCTCAGCTCGGGGCTCTCTCAAGCTCTCTCTCACTATCATCTCTCTCTCACCATCTCTCTCTCGCCTCTCATTCTCACCTTAGTCTCACTAGTACTACATACATATCATACATACATACATATATACATACATACATACATACAACCATACATACATACATACATACATACATACATACATACATACAATCGCACACACATACATACATACATACATACATACACACTTACACACACACACACATACATACATACATACATACATACATACATACATACATACATACATACATACATACATACATTCATACATACATACATACATAAACATAGATGGCTTCAGACGACCCTCTGAAACTATTACCAGCTTCGCTCTCTTCGTTCGCGGCTGGTAGTAACGAGGCTTGTACGTAAATACAAAATGTAGAAAAGGTGGGGGAGCCCTTCTTTTGAAAACCAAAAAGGGCCGACCCATGCACATGCACGAACAAATCACGTCCAACTGCAGTCGGACGGCTATCCAACCGTGACATTTGTTGTGAGGCACAATTTCTTGTGGAATTACTACTGTCTAAGTGAATCTTGATTCATTAAATTCTTTTAGTTTCTTTCACTAAATTTGTAGTTATATTAACTTGGTATTTTGATCTATGTTCTAAAAAACATAAAGAGTGCTAGCTTAGTTTCTCCTCCTTATTAGGGAGGCAATGGCAGAACCCAAGCTGATGACAGCTGTTTTGACTCTAGGGAGTCTCATCAGCTCGGCACTGGATGAGGTCTTAACCTACCAAGGTGGAACTACTCTCACCTCAACAAGAAGATTGTTCCACAAATGGGAGGTTTCTTCCGGTACAAAACACCAGCACTCAAGTAAATTAGAAATGATAAATAATCTTAAGTAAAAAGTGTGAACATAAGAATGTTCCAAAATTTAACATATGAAAAACTAATATATATAGTATGAAAGAGAAATCTCAGTGAATAGCTGAGCTCCGTACCCCTACTCTGAAGGACTGAAAAGTTAGTGCGTTTGAAATGCAGAATAATTGCAGAATAAAACTTGCTTTGATAAAACGTTTTTGTGTCCAATGTCTTTATTTGTTAACCTCAGAAACAAACTCAGTTAAATCATTAACTTTCAGAATTGTTCTGTGTTCTGAAAAAAAGAAGAATAAAGTAACATGTGCTGATGTACGTTTTCTCCCGATGGGGGAGAGAACAGTGCCCATACAGAGACAGCTGTTTCGACCTAGTGAAGGTCTCCTCAGTCTGCATATCGGCCTGCAATTTGACTGTCCAGTGGTTGTCAACTTGAGCAAGAAGAGAATTCTACATGAGAATGGTGTCCTCTTTGCACCAAACTGAAAATCCACAATAAAAGCAAATCAGCACAAAGTTAAACCAGAAATAGTAAAAAATGTATGTAAAATAACGAAAAAAAATAATTGGTTTTTGTGTCCAAATTCTGCATTACAAATGCACCAACTTTTTAGTCCTTCAGAGTAGGGGGGGGGGGGGGGGGGGGGGGGGGGGGGGGGTACGGTTAGGGCTACGGGAGCTCAGCTATTCAAAAACATAATAGTGAACGAAAAGTATAGTAGTAGGATTTCATGGAGTTAGTGTAGAGAGTAAGTGTTTCCTCAACGGAGAATACTGCCTCACTCACCACATACGTTTGTCGTTATGAGTTCGTTGTGTGCATGTATAGCCTGTCTATGACCTAATCGCACCACTTGAATTTATATGAAGGAGATCGGCGGCAATCCCACTAAAATTTCAAAGCACAGTGTCGTGATGCTCGTGATCGCTTCTGTACGCAGCTGCCTTGTGAAAAATCGCGATGCAGAAATCGTTATATTTATAGTCTCATTATGACTCGTCAGAGCAAACCAGCATAACAACATAGTAACTGCTGTTCGTACGTAATTAATGCATTAGTATGATAGCTGCTGCTGCTGTGCGCAGAATAATGACGCTAAAATAAGATTCTAAGTTTCAAGAAGTTAGGCATACGCATGAGTCTGAAGTGTCAAGTCAAGGTCGAAAAGAAGTCGTCATGCTGATGCTCTGCGAAAATGGTCGGAGCTAGATAGGTCTGTTTTTCTCCGTTTGTATGTGTACCCGAAGGATGTATGCTTGCTTGAACGGCGGTTAGTCACACGCATGATATCACTGTCAGGCGTAAAGTTATAGTGTTGGTACGATGATGCAAGTGCGCACGCTGTAGGGTCCGTGCCTGCACCGTCGAATTAGTGCACTGGAATGTTAGCTATGACGGCGTTTACGCAAAGCACCAACTGACTGTTGGACAAGTAACGTGACACTAGGTATCATCGGCTGGCCGTTACGTGTCCATTGTAAGATACGAGAGTATTATCTTACACATAGGTTGCAGTTGGTCACATACGACTCGCCCGGACTACTCACTGAGTTATGATGCTCCTCCTCTCAGCACGCTACTGCTACCACCCCAACCCTGCAGGCCCCCCACCGCTGACCCGCCCCCCGCGCCTTATATTTTTGCCCTAATAGCATATGGTATTGGTGTTGCTTCCGGTGAAAGTGACTAGCCCTGTATATTAGCGATGATAGTGGGAGCATGCCACGAAGAGGTCATATTGAGTCAACCGTTCTATGGGCGGGCTAGGTCCGGCGAGAGCTGCGGAAGTCTGGTAGGTTGGGTCGTGGACGTAGCGAGTTAAGGGTATTGTAGGTGGTCCATTTATTTGTATCGTGCTACAGTTGCGTACTTGGACGAGAGTGGAGTGCGCTGTCGTAGATGGTGTGTAGTGGTACTGTGATCAGCGCGTGAGGAGCAGGGAAGACAGTATCCGTCATCATGAAAGGTATCTGCTCATTATGCTGAACCGTGCCCTCATGGACCAGACGGCCTCCCTCTCCCATCTTGTGAACAGACTTCCGTCGTAAACTCCCCTGACCAAAGTTCGCACAGCATGTCCTCTACTTGTCTGCTTCGATCAAATCTAAACTAACCTCAAAAACCCACCCTGTCTCGTTTCCCGTCATCTTCGAAAGGCTGTCAGCTCTCTTTGCTATTGTCATATCTCTCATATGTAGAATATGCAACTCTTACCTGGTCCTAGTTATCTGTGTTGTAACTGCGATACAATAAGTGACTAGCTCCACTACGGGTGTGCTACGTCGTGCAATTGTGCGCGCTGTGAGGCTATTCGAATGTGCTATCAGAAGAGTATCTAGTGCTCTGCATAATGACTGCTTGTGGTCGCGATTGTTGTTCGCTTGTTTCCGTTCTATTGTCAGTTGTTGTAGTAGTGTGTCTTGCTTGTCTAGTTTGGTATAGTCATGATAGGTATTGGGCAAGGAATATGTAGAATGTATGGCCATGTCATTCTAACAGATCAGACAGCCGCATGGACCATACGTTCTTTATTGCTCATATGTAAAGTAAATTCAGTTGATGAGCATGAAGGGTTACGCACCGTATTTTATTCTGGGGACACAAAATGGTTGAACATGTTGAAGAGATAACACACATAGTAGTAATATGGTTCTGACAGCGCACGTAGATCGTAGCCGTGCACCGGTACAGACCCCGACAGTCGACCCCCTAGGAAGACTTATGATACATGAAAGTTGTGAGTGCGTACATAATGATTCGGATGGGCAGGATTGGAGCTGTCCTGTGTCTTCGATAACTCGGGCAAACATCGTTAGACGCGGGCGGCGCAGTGTGGGTAGAGTGTATGTATGTGAATAGTGAAGGGAGAGAGAAGAAGCAGTGTGTAGTGAGGTGAATGTAGTGTGGTAGTGTGTGATAGGAAGGTGGTGATGTGCTGGTGTGCTGCTGTGTCCGTGGTGTAGCTGAGCGTGTTGATTGATGATAAGGAGGAGGGAGGAGGCTATGGGTCAGGTAGTGAGTAGGAGCAGTAGCAGGGGTGTGGGGTGTGCAGTGTAGATGTGTGTAGTGTGTAGTGTGAGTGAGAGAGAGAGAGGAGGAAGAAGAGAGATTGAAGTACGTCGATCTGACAGTCGTAAGGTTAATAGATCTAGAAGAGCGAGAGGGTGAGCAAGATGAGAGAGATGATGATGTAGATGTAACAATGGTAGTGATTCGATAATACAGCCGATGCGTGCGTACAACGCAGCTAGCGTAGACTAGCACTCCAACTTAGCCATTGCGTTGTGAGTGTGCGTATGATGTAACG
>CM065703.1:32283439-32304322 GCA_017654935.2 Phymorhynchus buccinoides | reverse complement strand
AAAGATCCTAAACAGTATGATTATGAAAGTGTGCATATGTGCGTCTGTGGTGTGTGTGTGTGTGTGTGCGCGCGCGCGCGCAGCGCGTGTGTGTGTGGGTGTGTGGTGTGTGTGTGTGTTTCATTAAACGTTCTATCCACTTCTCTGATATTAGCGATAAGTGTGCATATGTGTGTGTGTGTGTGTGTGTGTGGTGTGTTGTGTGTTCTTTCTACCAGTTGAGTGGCCCACAATCAACACTCTGATTCTGACACATTACAGTCCAGATTCCAGGTCGGATAAAACCCCTAAACTAGTTTAGTGACCCATCAAGTTAGATTCCCTGTGGATCCCACAACGTTGATGTCGCGTCTGGACAGGAACAACTAAGCTAAAAAATCCACACAAAAACATATAAACACACCATTTTGAAAAAGTGGATTAGACTATTTCACTATCGACTGCCGTGTTGAAGAGATTGAGATGTTAACAGCTACTCGGACAGTGTTTTCCATTCTCTGATTTCCCCTTGGAAAGAAGGAGCTACGTCTTATTCAGACGTTCCAAAAACAAATATAAAATCATTTGGTGACTTCAGTTTCAGTGCCCCTGCTGTTTGATAATTCCTTCCCAGTCGAATCTCTCGCCATGAAACAACTAGCTCGCTTTCAAAGCTAACTCAAGACACACTACTTTCAAAGCTCATTCGGTTTGTAAAATGTTTCTTCTTGATCGTGTACCTGGTGAATGAATGGGTGATAATGTTTTGTTGTGACTGCGGGTGTATCAGTGAATGGAAGCGCCTTGAGTGTAAAATAATTATAAAAGGCCTAATAGGAATACTATCAATTATTATTACAAATTTTTATTCGTGCGGTATGGAATAACATGAAGTTGTTGGTTGTGTCCTCTTCTCTGTCGGTTTATTGCTTGGATGGATTCTGCGTTTGCTGCCATTGACAAGTGAGTGCTGGATTGTGACAGCATTGTGAGTATGGTAGCCTTCCAGCGATTTTCAGCTCCAGTTGATGTCCTTTTGGATGTTGATCCCCAGGTATTTGACAGAGGACACTGTGTCCAGGGTGTGGCCATGCAGATGGTATATATGAGCCAGCGGTGTTCTTCTCCTGGCCACAGGCAGGACAGTGCACTTCCCTGGGTGAAACTTCATGTTCCAGTTTTCCTCCCATTCTGCCAGGTGTTATAGGTCTTGTTGCAGTTGTTCTTGGTCCTGCTGCGTCGTCAGCGAACAGTTTTATGTTTGAGGACACTTTCTCAGGCAAGTCGTTGATGTACAGCAAGAAAAGACATGGTCCGAGGACTGATCCCTGAGGCACGCCTAACTTGATTGGTACAAATTCGGACTGAGCTCATTCTACCACAGCTGCCTGGCGTCTGTCTGGAAGGAAGTTCCTGACCCAGTGATTAACGTTTCCCCTGATTCTGTAGTGGTGCAACTTGTGGAGAAGAAGGCTGTGGTTGACCCGATCAAATGCCTTAGCAAAATGTATGACCAGGATGTCTGTCTGCTCGTTCTCCTCCAAGTTGTCCACCAGTTCGCTCACAAGCTCCAGAAACTGCGTCTCATCGGATCGATGCCTTCTAAAGCCGTGCTGCTGGTGACATAGAATGGAGTGTCGCTCTAAGTGCTCCTTGTATAGATGATGATGATATGCTCCAGCAGCTTGCGTGAGGACCACGGGTCTGTAGTTGGCAGGATCACACTGTTCTCCTGTCTTAAAAAAGGAGTAAGAAAAGCGTCCTTCCAGACAGATGGCATTTATCCAGTGGTGAGGGATGATTGGATGATGGTGGTCAGTGTGGGGGCTGCTTCATGAGTAAGCGCGTGTGTGTGCGTGTGTGTGTGTGTGTGTGTGTGTGTGTGTGTGTGTGTGTGTGTGTGTGTGTGTGTGTGTGTGTGTGTGTGTGTGTGTGTGTGTGTGTGTGTGTGTGTGTGTGTCTGTGTGTGTCTGTGTGTGTGTCTTAACAAGTCCCAAAAAGTTGATTCTTAATAACGATCTGATAAATGATCAAACATATTTATTGTGTTTTTTGCTAAAATTATACTTAACATAATTCTGAAAAGAAAATACGACACAAAATGGGACTTTGTATAAGGTACACTTACTCACAAGTGACACAGACACAGGGGGGGGGGCTTACTATTGAATTGACGGTAGTGGCGCTTGACTGCACAATTAAATAAAAGAATGCACCTGGGTATATGCATATGTGTGTAGGGGCTGTGTGTGTGTGTGTGTGTGTGTGTGTGTGTGTGTGTGTGTGTGTGTGTGTGTGTGTGTGTGTGTGTGTGTGTGTGTGTTTGCGCGCGCGCGCACGAGCGTGTGTGTGTGCGTGTGTGTGTGTGTGTGTGTGTGTGTGCGTGCGTGTGTCGTGTGTGTTTGCGCGCGCGTGTGTTAGATGACGCATTTTGAGTTGTCTACAAGTTCCTTAAGGTCACTGACCTTCTCAAAGTGTTGTCTTCAATGTGCTTGTAGTCGTTTTGGTTTTGAAAACTATCATAAACCCACATACTGTTTCATGTCTTTCGTCAGAAAGTAATCGTAGAAACAAATCTTCAACATTATGAAGATTATCAATCATTAAAGCTACGGTGCAACCTTCTCGATACATGTACTGACTTAATTGAACCAACCTCCTGTGGTCATCAAGCCATTGGCTGACCCGCACAGCGGAGATGTCAGGTCAGTTCAAACGAGACACGTGGTCCGATCTGAGGCAGCCTTATTTAGACGTAGGTTACCTAATTATGGACATCGGCTACCATATTGTGCTTCCCTTTGGGGGGCTAGGGAACTGTATGATCATTCTGATCATGATTCGTCTTCCTTCATCCTCGTCCAGTGTTTTTTTCATCGTTCTGGCTGTGTCTGATCTGATGGTCCTGATGGGTCCGTTTCAGAAGTTCCTGAAAGCTGTGCTTGATTTTCCCTACATAGAATATCAGGGGCCCTGGCGGTGCAAGGTTTACGTGATGATGATTCACACGGCATCACCTGTATCGTCATGGATGCTGGTGTCACTCACCATGCTCAGAGCTGCCTCTGTGTTGTGGCCACTTCGTGTCGGTGCTGTGTGGACCAAGAGAAAGTCACGAGTTACTGCTGGTATAGTGGTAATCGTTTTCATTGTGATGCACTGTCACTACCTGTATGGTTACGTTCTTCGTAGACATAGCTGCTATGTGCCTTCCTCAGGGCTTTACGGGTGGTTTATGTTTACGATCTTTTCTTGGATTCGTCTGCTTCAGTTCTGTTTTCTACCGTTCACATTGTTGGCAGTCAGCAATAGCGTTCTTCTGTGTACACTGGTCAGATCTGTCAGAACGAACCAACGTCTTTCTGTACAACAATCCAGCCAGGATTCCAGACAACAGAAAGTGTCTTCACTGACTGTCACCTTGATTGCTGCCAGTGTTTCCTTTGTTCTCTTAACAACACCACTTGGTATACGTTTAGTTATAAACAAATACATTGATTGGAACGACCCCATTGAAAATGGACAGTTCAATGTGTGTATTAATATCATAGGCGTGTTGTGGGTTACCAACAGTGGCATCAACTTCTACCTGTACTGTCTGACTGGCACTAAGTTCACAGCTGAGTTTCTGAACACGGTGCACGGGTGTTACAGCCTGTTTCAGAGAAAACAAAACAACGTGGATTCTGAACACGGTGCGCGGGTGTTACAGTCTGTTTCAGAGAAAACAAAACAACGTGGATTCTGAGCGCGATGCGCGGGTGTTACAGCATGTTTCATTGAAAAAAAGAAAAGAACTTGGATTATGAGCACGGTGCACGGGTGTTACAGCCTGTTTCAGAGAAAACAAAACAACGTGGATTGTGAGCACGATGCACGGGTGTTACAGCCTGTTTCAGATAAAACAAAACAACGTGGATTCTGAGCGTGATGCGCGGGTGTTACAGCATGTTTCATAGAAAAAAAGAAAAGAACATGGATTATGAGCACGGTGCACGGGTGTTACAGCCTGTTTCAGAGAAAACAAAAGAACGTGGATTCTGAACACGGTGCACGGGTGTTACAGCCTGTTTCAGAGAAAACAAAAGAACATGGTTTCTGAACACGGTACACAGGTGTTACAGCTTGTTTCAGAGAAAACAAAAGAACATGGTTTCTGAACACGGTACACAGGTGTTACAGCTTGTTTCAGAGAAAACAAAACAACAACATGGTTTCTGAGCACGGTGCACGGGTGTTACAGCCTGTTTCAGAGAAAACAAAACAACATGGATTCTGAACACGCACTGTGAAGAATATAACAATGACGTTCCACCTCGCAGTGGATTTGCCGATCATTTTACAATGCATAGGATAGAATAACAATAAGTGATTGCTGTGTTGCTTTTCATTTGTTTCTTTATTTTTCTTTATTAAGCTAACATAATGAATTTCATGTCAACAGAATCTTGAAATACCAAAGGAAAGTAGACTGAATCAATTGCAAATTTAAAATTAAAAAACAATCGATGACTTAGAGTCAAAACGGACTATCTCCATATAGTCCATTGACTTATTTTGGAACTTAGTGCATAACCTAATAACTTGCATTAAAAAAGACTGAAAAAACATAAAGAGCATAATTCCCATCTTAAATTATGTTGAGTCTTTTTCAATACAAGTTTATAGTTTTTGCAATAAGTTCAACAAAATAAGTCAGTGGACTATCTGGAGATAGTCCGTTCTGACTCTAAGGCATCATATTTTCTCTGTTTGTCTGTTTGCATTTTGCTGACACAGTGTTGAAGGTTTGGTAATGTTCCTTTCTGGGGCCTGTCTTGGTATGAAAGTACGGCAGGCCTACATTTGTAAACTCCTTTTAGTTGTGTGCTCTAATAGGGGTTGGGTGTTTTATCCTTTTTTTGCTTTCTTTCTTTCCTTTTCGAGTGGGGTGGAGGAGTTCTTTCTTTCTTTCTTTCTTTCTTTCTTTCTTTCTTAATGATACCCTAATGGGGTTTGTCTTTATTCCTTTACTGAATGTTTCTTTCTTTCTTTCATCCCTCCCTTGCTTTCTTCCTTCCTTATATTCTTTCTCACTTCCTCCTCCCTCTTTTCCATCATTTATTCCTACTCTCTCTCTTTCTTTCTTTCTGTCTTGCATTCTTCCTTTCCTTCTTCCCTTCCTTTCTACCTCCCTCACGTTCTTTCTTCCTTCTTTCCAATCGCTCACTTCTTACTTATATTCTTTCTTCCTTTTTTCCCCTTCCTTCAGGCAGTTTCTCTACCATATTTCTTTCTTACCTTCTATCACTCTCTTTCTTTCATTCTCCTTTCTGCCCCCTTTCTTCCCTACCCCCTTCCTTCCTTCGTTTCTTATGCCACATTTTTTCTGTCTTTTTTTTAGTTCCCGATCGAAATTTCGTGAACAATTGGTTTTGTTTGGTCCATCCGTGCATGCGTCCGTCCGTGCGTTCGTCCGGATACCAAACCCAGATAAACATGCAGAGGAACTTTGCACCCGCTCGGGCTCAGTCCTGTCTTTCTTTCTATCTATCTTGATCATGGTACTCTTCGTTCTTTCTTCCGCTTCCTTCGTGCAGGTGCAGTGCACAGCTGTACCCAGACACCATACACTTACCCAACCCTAACCTGGCCAAGGATTCGGAGCACTTCCTCTACCACTTGGGACTGAGCACCGCTTTCACCGACTTCAGCAAAGTTTTCGGTGATGTGAAAGTGAGCGAACATGTTGCACTGTCTTGTTTCGGCTGCTTCCATTTCATTTAGGCCTACACAAACGCATATGCACGCACAATCTTACACACAGGCACACACATATTGTGCACTTGGGACTTCGTAATAAGTACTTGGGACTAAGTATTTCATCGACTTCAGCAAAGTTTTCGGTGGTGTGAAAGGTGGGTGAGGCATTAGTGCTACTACTCAATGCACATAACTTCCAGAAGGAGGGGGAACTATTTTTACGAAAGACTCCCAGGTATTCCCACGGGGAGAGACTCGTGGAGGGGGCGGGGTTGTCTAGCTCCCCGTATGGAGGAACGAGGCATCTTCCCACTGCCCCATGTCTAAGTCAATTGTTATTTGGCTTGGAGTGAAAAAACAGTCTATGTGAAAAATAGCCTGTTCTGGGGAAAACGCAGTGCTGGAAAAAATAACCTGTGAGCTTACAAATTGAATAAATGTCGCAGGGTTGAGGCAGTTTGGTTTGGCGTGTGTTACTACCAGTTATCCCACCCCATACACACACAAACACACATTCTTTTCCATAATAATAATTCAGCGAACCATCTGCAGTTATAGACATTTGATTCCAAGTCATCGTTGAATAAATATGAGAAAAAAATCTGAATAATTATAGCATTCGTGTCATTAATTGTTTGTTTTAAGAAATAGTTCATGAATCAATGCCACTGGTAAAGAATTGGTCCTTAACTTGTATATATAACAGTCTTTTCGATCGTGCATGTTAGCTGCTTTATTGACTTCACACACAAACAAAAACACGTGCGCAAACGCACATGCAAGCATGCTCAAACATACATGAACGCACACTCGGACAAAAGCGCAGTTCGGTCTGACACACATATGTGTGCGCACATAAACACATACACACCACATACACACGCACTCACACACACACACACACACACACACACACACACACACACACACACACACACACACACACACACACACACACACACACATATATATTCAAAGGAAAAATTACAGCTTTTAACTAGGATTGGGGATACTCACCATAAGCAAAACCTTTGTTGAACAGTGGTAGAAGGAATTTAATGTGAATATGAGTGACGTGACGGAATAAATCTGACGACAGACCATCAGGACCCGGTGCTTTGCCTGATTTGAGTTTGCTCAAAGCATTCATGATTTCTGCATCAGTAATCGCACCATTCATGTTTGAGTTTACACACGTTTCACGAGAATCAACATCATGTAAATTTAGCCTATCTTCAACTTCTTTATAAAAAGTTGGACCATTTGAGCTTCTTGCAAAATGAAAGAGCGATTTGAAATAATCCAACCATGATCGAGAAGATATGACACTGGATTTATTAGATTCCATGCAAGTGAGGGCAGCTCAGAATTACGGCCAAAACGAGTCCTTCTTACTTGCCTTTCAATCACGATTACAAGATATTATTTTCCAGAACTGGCATGATTATCTCTCAACTCAGCCAGATTACTTGGACTATCATCCAATTATTTGTAGAGCTGGCTATGTAAGTGAAATAGAACCGGTAGAAATTCGGAGAGCAATTTGTCTTTTAAGATCAAACAGTTTACCTTTAACCCTTTCACCGCCAATGTCGCATTTTAGCACCACAGTTATTTACCACCTATGTCACTAAAAGGCATCAAATGGAGTCATACGCTATGGAAAAGCACTTGTCAATCCATTGTGTACTCAGTGTGATGGTCAGCAAACAAGATCTATATGGAAAATCCCTATATCCCTCTGTATTATCACAGATTTCCATCAAATTTTAAAGCACAGCTATTGTGTAAAAGATTTCAAATGTAAACACACTATGCAAAATTCAAATGTCTGTATTGGTCTGTATTACTAAATTAATGCTTAGAAATGAGAAAATTATGTAATCTTTCTGTGCGTGTCAGTTTGTTTATTCTTGCTGTTACTATGGGCATATGGCCTGCAAAAACGAATTAATCATATATTTATTGTTGTTGTTATTGTTACACACACACACATATACACACACGCATACACATAGACACATGCACACAATCATTCATACACACATGCACACACACACACATACACACATACACGCGCACATACACACACACACACACACACACACACACACACACACACGCGCACACACGCGCACACACACACGCACACACACACACACACACACACACACACACACACACCACGATGCAACACAGAATGTACACCAAGTGGATATTGAATGATAGGAAAATATTGTCATGGGGGGGGGGGAGTCAATGTTTGATTCTATTATGAGAGAGTGTTTTATGAAAGTGCATTCATGAGTGTGGCAGTGTATGTGCACATTACATGCGTGGACTACGTACATGTAAGCCTATATGGGTTTTTGTGTTCATGCATTGACATAATCTACAGGCATAATGTGTGGGAGTAGGCCTATCTATGTATGTGCGACTGTGTTGGTGTGCATACTAATGTTTGTGTAAGCGCGTCAGTTTGCGAGTGTAACTGCCGGTGTAATTGTTAAAACGGGCCTTTCCTGATGTTGCAGTACTTCCAGGATTGACCCAATATCTGTATAAATAAAAATGCCCCATAATAATGCACATGTACCAGGTTGGAGAACGCATTTTGTTCTTCTTGTTGTTGTCAAATCTTCGTTATTAAAATCACCCCCATTATATAACACTTTGACCAGTTCGTGTGTGTGGGAGGCACCGCCAAAAGGATGTCCGGCGTGGCACGCCACCTGGCAAGGGAGCTAAGTCTGTCAGAGGATGTGACGTCACTTCTGGAGTCCTGCGGGCACAAGACGGAGCGATACTCCTTGTTCAAAGTGGGGCCTGTGCTGGTGGCCAGCGTGAGTACGATAAGAACATAAATGGGTCATAGAGTACCAAGGGGGGTTGCGTACCCCTCAAAATGACGCAAACAATGACGCATTTCATGACAATGTTTACGATTTCAAATCTTTACGATTTCAAGTGTGGGTATGTACGTGCGTACACCAACCAACGCACAAACATGTTAGTACTCTATATCATTATTATAATTATGTTACAGTTAATTCACAAAAGTAGGAACTTTATCAAATTTCCCGGGAAAAAAATCACTGGTTTAAACGAAATTTATTTGAAGACTTACGCAGCAAAGCAGTTGCTCCTTGTTCTAGGTGGGGCCTGTACTTGTGTCCAGCGTGAGTATGATTAGAATCGTTGGCTACAGATCTATATGTTACAATAAATTCACAAATGTAGGAACTTCACAAATTTCCAGAAACGAAATCATTGGTTTAAACAAACATTATCTAAAAACATGCACAACAGTAAGGCAGCAACACAAATTAAAGGAGTTGAGTATATATACAACGAGCTAGAAGCTTATGCAAAGGGAAAAAATCATCAGACCCTAAATTTGTAAACTTACTGAGGGGGCCCTTGCACCAGCTCTCGTGCTGCAGTCAAAGGATTGGGCTGGCCTTGGGGACCTTCCTCAACGCCAGCTGTGTCCTCAAATCCCTTTGGCCGAGAGAGTGGGGATTGTACCCTGGGCAAGGTATCTCCACTATTAATGAAGTCTCGCCCAGCTCGCAAGAATAGTAGCTGTCCCCTCTGCTATCTGGCAGTCATGGTCGGAAACGACTGACTGGCATACGTACTGTTTCACTTAAGATTTTTTTTTAAATCCAAGAAATTACAGAATTTCCTAAAATTGAAAGGTTAATATAGTACATGTAGTACGGCTGGACAGCAGCTGTTATGACAAGATGGCGGCTATTATATGACATAATAGCCGTCATCTTTGAATATAATCAAACTAGTGAGTACTAAATGGATGCTGCCCCAAGATGGCGACTGGGCCTCTCTTGAAAAGGAAAATGGCGACAACTGACACCAAGCCATAGATTGTAATGTCATTATATCATATTACTGGCGTTTGTCTTTCCTCGCAGCATGGCATTGGAGTTCCCTCCCTTTCTGTTCTCCTGCACGAACTGTTCAAGCTGCTTCACGTGGCCGGATGTTCCGGTGTGACGTTCTTCCGGATTGGAACATGCGGGGGTGTCGGTAAGCAGGTGTTTTTTTTTTCTCTCCTGTAGATCTCTTTACAGTAATGCGCTAAATAAGTTTTCTGAAATAAATGCATATCTATCACTCTGTCTCTCTTTATATCTCCATCTATATGTCTACCTATCTCTACATAGGGCGTATGTCTCACACATATGTGTGTTTTAAGTCTGTCTACATTAGTGTGTGTGTGTGTGTGTGTGTGTGTGTGCGATGTGTGTGTGTGTGTGTTGTGTGCGCGCGTGTGTGACGATATATCACATGTTAATAATGGTATTATTATGCACATATGTGTGAACAGGGGTGGAGGAAGGCACTGTGGTGATTTCTGAAGGGGCACTTAACTCTGAACTGCAGCCTGAATACACATGGGTCAGTTCTCTCCCTTCTCTCATTTTGTTTGTCCGTGTCTGTCTGTCTCTGTCTGTCTCTCTGTCTGTCTGTCTGTCTCTGTCTCTGTTGGATCTGTTTTCTGCTTGTTCTGTGGTTACAGCCTTTCAATGACGTCTTCTTTTGTTTTGCCTTATAGTTTTCTTCAAAGGGATGACCCCCCCAAAAAAAAATCCTCATCAAGAACAATAATGTTTAACGATCAACATCATCATCATCATCATCATCATCATCAATGTTCAACGATCATCATCATCATCAATGTTCAACGATCATCACAGTCGTCGTCGTCGTCGCGTCGTTGTAGACATCATCATCATCATCATCATCTTCATCATCAATGTTCACGATCATCATCATCATAATCATCAATGTTCAACGATCATCATCATCACCGTCGTCGTCGACATCTTCATCTTCATCATCATCATTGTATGTGTCCTTGCATGCATGTGGGTTGTGGTTTGCATTGTGTGTGTGTGTGTGTGTGTGTGTGTGTGTGTGTGTGTGTGTGTGTGTGTGTGTGTGTGTGTGTGTGTGTGTGTGTGTGGTTTTACGTGTGTGCGTGTGTGTGTCTGTATGTGTGTGTGTATGTATGTCTGTGCGTGCGAGCCTGCGTGTGTAGGTGTGTGTGCGTGTAAGTTTGTGTGTGTATGTCTGTGTATGAGTGCGTGCGTGCATGTGTGTGTGTGCGTGCGTATGTGCATGTGTGCGTGTGTGTGTGTATGTATGCACGCGTGCTTAAACATGCACGTGTCTGCACGTGCGTTTCTAATATTCACAGCACTCTGTTGGTCAAGCCATCCACCGACCAGTGGTCGTGGACCTGGACCTGGCACGTGATCTTCAGGCATGCGCACAGCCAGAGGACAACTTCAGCACCATTTTGGGCAAGACGTTCTGCGCAGACGACTTCTACGAGGGTGGGTATCCAACGGAAGAAATATTAAGTCCAGGGGTTAAATAAGCTCTCTTCTAATGCTCTTCTGAGCTTTAGCTTTTAGCGCTATTGTTCACTCTATTGTTTCGTCCTTTAAGGACCTGCCTACTGCTACGATTTGGCCGTAGCAGCTACGAAAAATAAAGCTTTGCTACGGAGCTACGGCAATCTTAACGTTGCTACGGAAAAACCAAATTGCCGCCGCATTTTATTTTTGCTTATGCCGTTCCCGGTTTTGTCGGTTTCTAAGAGCAGACGCCGTGTGACGCGCGATAACCTAGTCACTTCCGTTTTTATCAAAGTGACTGCGCATGCGTTCTTATTACTTTCTCTGGAAAAAATGGCGGTCTCCAGCAGCAGTAGCGATTCGGGAGATGCTTCAAACGAAAATAAACCAGAAAACGAAACTCATCTGGCGCACCATCTTGTTCTAATAAAAAACATGGGCTGGCGCACAAGTTTTTAAAATAGCTTACACGGAGGAGTGGCCTTGCATCGTCAGAAGTTGACTCGGTGCGAACCGGAACCATGCTCGCTGCAGTGCAACCTCTGCCATGCGGACTTCTCTGTGAATCATGGCGGTAGAGACGATTGCCGTCAACACGTTCAATCGGCGAAACATATTAAGCAGTGCGTTTCGGCTCAGGAAGAGAACAAATCGATTGCCGTTGTTTGTGGATGCTACGGAAAAATTTGCCACGCTACTGAAAATTGATGGCTGGGCTACTGATTGGGAAAATTCCAAGTAGGCAGCTCTCTTCTAATGCTTTTCTAAGCTTTAGCTTTTAGCGCTATTGTTCACTCTATTTTTTCGTCCTTATATACTTTTAGCTTTTTTGAAATATTAGTTTTTCACTTCACAGAAATATTCTATATTTAGGCTAAATGTCAAATCATCAGCATGGCAAGAAGCGAACAATAGCATGTGAGCTCGTGATTGTTTTCCTCAAAAGAAGGCAAAACATGCAATAAGCACACGTTCAGAACTTCAATAATAACAATAGGGGAACATGGTTCAAGAAAACGTTACAACAACATAGATATGAGGAACATGAGACAAAGTAGAACAGACCATATTTATGTTAGAATAGACCATATTTATGTTAGAATAGACAATGTCATTAGAGTAAGACGTGTGTGTGTGTGCGTGTGTGTGTGTGTGTGTGCGTGTGTGTGTTGCCTATTATGTACCAATCTGTCAGATCTCCGACTTACTTCCATATACGGCAAATTCTCGTGCATGTGATTTTTAAATAAAAGATTTGGTGATTATTTTTTGTTTGTTTTAAATCCATCTTTGTTTTCAGGCCAGGCCCGTTTGGATGGTGCCCTGTGCACGGCCAGTCCTGCCCAGAAGGATCAGTTCCTGCACCGGCTGTGGGGTCTGGGTGTGCGGAACATCGAGATGGAGTCTGCAGGCTTACTGGCCCTGTGTCACGCCGTGCGCATCCGAGGTCACTTGGCTTGTCTTTATGTCTGCCCCAATTGTTTTTCTATGAGTGTCCCTTTTCTCTATGTTTTCCCATGTATGCGCACCACGTCTGTTAAAATGTCCGTGCGCTAGCCCTTTTATCGGTGTCCATGTCCTTTTGTCCATTTGTCTGTTCTTTGTTCTGGTGGTGGTTCTGGTTCTGGTTCAGGTTCTGGTTCTGGTTCAGGTTCTGGTTCTGGTTCTGGTTCTGGTTCTGGTTCTGGTTCAGGTTCTGGTTCTGGTTCAGGTTCTGGTTCTGGTTTTGGTTCAGGTTCTGGTTCTGGTTCTGGTTTTGGTTCAGGTTCTGGTTCTGGTTTTGGTTCTGGTTCTGGTTCAGTATGTTGAATGAAAGTTGGGTTTAAATGTCCCCTTGGCAAGGGCTGCAAAGAGCGCGTGTGAGACGAACCATCAATCAACCACCACAACTATCATTCAGTGCTCAGAGCAGATCCTGGAGGGTACTGGACAATACCCGGGTCTGAGTTAAATTGTGTTCAGTATATGTTAAAGGGGCATAGGCCTACTTTTTTTTATGTAGGCCATATACTCAACAGAATGGGAGAGCGCACTAAAGGGACAGCCACGCGTCCACTAAAATTGCACGACTGTACGATACGATTCGATCACGTGGTCTCCAAGAACAAATGTGATTCGCGCTTCCAGATCACGTGATCGAATCGTATCGTACAGTCGTGCTTTAGAGTTCACTTAAATAAAATGATTACGCTGCTTGTAATTCATAGTCGTCTGTATATCTGTCCGTTCCTACGTCCGTCCCTCTGTCTTTCAATAAATATGTCTGTCTCTATGTCTAGGGGAAGACGGGGTAAAAAGCGCATGGGCGGGTAAGAAGCCCACCCCAATTATCTCATGAAATGAAGCAAATTTCAGTCTCATTTTGCCCATGAGACGAGCGTTAATGTCTAGCATTCTTCTCATGGGCAAATTTGACTGAAATTTTCTTTATTTCATGAAATAATTGGGGTGGGCTTCTTACCCGCCCATGCGCTTTTTACCCCGTCTTCCCCTATTGCTATGTGTATGTTTGTCCAAGGTTTTGTACTTTGCTGTGTCCGCGTTCGTCTCTCTGTCCGTATCTATGACTGTGCGTCTTTCTTTTTTGTGTGTGATTAATCATTATAAAGTTCGTCCATCTGCCTGTTTGCCCATGGATCTGTGTATTTCTTTGCCTGAGAGTTCGTTCTGCATGAAGAGATGGGATCTGCTTCCTGGTTTATCTCAACGCAATGCTGTGTCTGTGTATATGTATACCTGTTTATTTGTTTATCTCTCGTGCATGCATGCACGCGCGTAAGAGCGTGCGCGCGCGCACACACACACACATATACAAACATACACACACACACACACACACACACACACACGCACACACACACACACACACACACACACACACACACACACTCACACTCACACTCACACACACGCACGCTCTCTCTCAGTCTCTCGTCAGTCTCCAACTTCCCCAATCCCCTCTGGTTCTCTATTTCTCTCTTTCTCTCTCTAAGTCTCTCTCCCTCTCTCTCTCTCTCTCTCTCTCTCTCTCTCTCTCTCTCTCTCTCTCTCTCTCAGTCGCTCATCAGTCTCCACCTTCCCCAATCCCCTCTGTCTCTCTCTCTTTCTCTCTTTCTCTCTCTCTCTCTCTCTCTCTCTCTCTCTCTCTCCCTCCCTCTCTCTCTCTCTCCCTCTCTCTCTTTCTGTTCCCTCGATGACTGCTGATCACCTGATTGCTCAATGGTGATTGATCCTTGCACTACACAGCGGCGGTGGCCTGTGTGTGCCTGGTGAACCGCCTGGAGGCCGACTGCCCCAAGAACAACAGCCAGCTCCTGGAGGAGTTCCAGACCAGACCCATCCGCCTAGTGACCAGATACATCAAAAGCCAGCTGAAGAACCACAGCACGGTGCAATAACATTAATGGGTTAATTGTGGGTTGATAAGGGGTTAATAGTGATGAATCACTGTAGGAATAAAATAAATCAAAAACCAGCTGAAGAACCACAGCACGGTGCACGGACATTAATGGGCTAATTGTGGGTTGATAAGGGGTTAATTGTGGGGTTAGTTCATAAGGGATGAATTGTGATGAATCACTGTAGGAAAAAATTAAATCAAAAACCAGCTGAAGAACCACAGCACGGCGCACGGACATTAATGGGTTAATTGTGATGAATCATTGTAGGAAGAAAATCCCAAAACCAGCTGAAGAACCACACCACGGTGTACGGACATTAATGGGTTAATTGTGGGTTGATCAGGGGTTAATTGTGATGAATCACTGTAGGAATAAAATCCAAGAACCATCTGAAGAAATCACAACACAGTGCACGGCAATCAAAAGGTTAATTGTGGGTTGATAAGGGGTTAATTGTGATGAATCACTGTAGAAACAAAACTCCAAGAACCAGCTGAAGAACCAAAGCACGGTGCATGGACATTCATGGGTTATTGTGGGTTGATAAGGGGTTATACACTCTGTGTGTGTGTGTGTGTGTGTAGTGTGTGTGTGTGTAGTTTTCATTAAAACTTACAATCTGCAACCAAACGATGTTCAAGCCATATGCATGTAGGTCTATAATAGAGTTGGGATACAGCCTAAACCCGGAATGTGTGTTTATGTGTGTTTGCGTGTGTGTGCGTTCATGCACACACACACCACACACACAAACACACACACACACACACACACACACACACACACACACACACACACACACACACACATGCTGATATGATGTCACCGTCGCGCTATTCGTTCAACGTTCTTATGCCTTGGTGAAGGTCGAAATACACGTTGGTATTATTACCTTGCATTTGAATGTTTATCGTGTGGATGTTAGCATGCTTGAATTATGCTTTGCAGAAGTTAGCACACTTGTATTATTATATTACAATATTAATCATGGATAAACGGAGTTTAATGATTGATAAGTTGTAATCGTGGAAAAATGAAGCCCATGTTAGCCAGTTTTAGATTTACCGCTTGGTTAGCAAATTTATGTTGAGAGTTTGCGTGTCAGCTTGAGATTTGCCTTTTTGAGTTCCAGTTTCTTTTCCAATTTATGTTGAGTTTGGTTGCCAGTTTGAGCTTTGCCAGTTTTGTTTGCCCATTTCTGTTGAGCTTCTTTGAAAGTTTGAGTTTTGCCAGTTTGAGTTTCAGTTTGTTTGCCAATTTCTGTTGAATGTGCTTGCCAGTTTGAGTTTTGTCAGTTTGCGTGTATTGCGTAAGCAATAAGTGTTAAGGAGTTGAGTAAACATAATCATTTTCTTGATGACCCCCCTCTCTCTCTCTCTCTCTCTCTCTCTCTCTCTCTCTCTCTCTCTCTCCTCTCTCTCTCTCTCCTCTCTCTCTCTCTCTCGCTTCTTCTCTCTCGCCTCTCTCTCTCTCTCTCTCTCTCGGCCTCTCTCCTCTCTCTCAAGTCTCTCTCTCTCTCTCTCTCTCTCTCTCTCTCTCTCTCTCTCTCCCTCTCTCTCTGTCTCTCCTCTCTCTCTCTCTCTCTCTCTCTCTCTCTCTCTCTCTCTCTCTCAGCATGACGCATCTGCGCTCATATGACAGGAAACTGTCTGCACGATCGCAGCAGAAGAAGAAGAGTCATGTCTCATAGTTTAAAAAAATAATTGTTATGTCATGTTGTTATGCTATGTTTGATCAGTTCAATGTTTGTCGAATGTAATGTCCCAGTTCAGAAAATAAAACGTGGCAGCAACAACAAAAAGGTAACGAAAGAGTGATTATGCGTATGTTTTATAAACATTAAGCTAAAAGAGTACCTTTTCTTTATTTCAAAACTGTGTCTTCTCCTATATGCAGTCAACACCAAGCTGACATGGATCAGAATGACAGAATAAATCCACACTGAGCTGACATGGATCAGACTGACAGAATCAGTCTACACCGAGCTTACATTAATCAATCATTCAGAATATATTGTTTTTAAAAAGATAAAGAAAATCTTTGTCTGGCATGCACATAAAACATAAACATAATAAGAAACATATCATTTACAAACTCTCATCCAAAATCCAACTTTCCGCACATTTGTCCTTGTATAAATGAATAAATAATTAAATATAGTATTAAATTACAATGCAAAATAAACACTAGGAAGTACACACACCGCAACACACACGCACGCACACACACACACACACACACACACACAACACACACACACACACACACACACACACTGACTGAAGTGGCTGAGAAGGTTGAAGGTGAGGACTGGCTCCACTGTGGCTCCGTAGAACAGACCCAGCAGTCTCCGGCACACCCCAAACTTATTCAGCTTCCTCGGGAAGAAAGGCACTTGTTGCCCTTCTTGAGGAGGGCCTTTGAGTTGGCGGACCAGTCAAGCTTGCTGTCGTTGATGGATCCCAGGTACTTGTACTGGTCCACCATCTCCACCTGCTCTCCCTTGATGACCAGTGGAGCTGGCTTAGGTGGTTTCCTGCGGAAGTCGACAACCATCTCCTTGGTATTGGCCACGTTCAGGAGGAGATGGTTGTCATCACACCAGCCAACGAGTGCCTCCACAGCGCCCCTGTAGGAGTTTTTGCTGGTTGTGATGACGCCGGTCAGCGAGGTGTCGTCCAAACACTTCACCTGGAGGGTTTCCTCAGCAGTGCAGCGGCAGTCAGAGGTGTAGAGCGAGTAGTAGAACATGCATGTTTTGAGCAGCATGACCAAAGTTTATTTATTTTTTTAGCAAAATAACGGGTGGAGCGCGTCATTTCCGGTGATGACGTTACTTCCGGGGCTGTGCCCAACGCCAGCGAGTAATGAATCATAAGAAAGGGTCCGGTGAATCGTAAATGAGCGTCGGTCACCCGGAATGACATAAAAGAGGGGCTAAAGGGGGTGGTATTAAGGGTTGCAGTGAACCGTAGAAAGTGGCTAAACAAATGTTTCCGGGAGATGTTAAGTATATTCAAGAAGCATTTAAAGATGTGACGTCCGAGGCCTTCGGGTATTTATTGATCGATTTGAAGCAAACCACAGCAGATCATTTACGGCTAAGGACTAGTATATTTCCCGGAGAGCGCCATATAGCGTACGTACCGAAATAAAGTATGTCCGCCAAAGCAATGAAAAATTTGGAACTTCTAAAATTGTTGACTAAGTGCAAGTCCAACGTGGCAAAGGCTATCATAAAAGCGGCGTATAAAGATCTGATCAACACTCTCGCGGAGTGTAGTCTTAATGTGCTGAAAGGTAACATGCCTTTATCAAAATATCAGAAAAAAGGGTTACAAAAATATTTAAAAAATGTAAGAATACTAGCGAAGAAAAATAAATCCGTGAAGGCTTGTTTTCGGCTCTTTTAGGACCCGTGATAGGCTTAGCTAGTCATTTGTTTACGTCATTTTGGATGGCGAAAAAAATGATGCTAGTTGATCCTAGAATAATGGAAATATTGCAATCTACGCGCAGATCACCCATGCCAGACACATTGTTGAGTACAATATCAACGTTGGATGGGGACATGAAATAAATATTAGAAAAAGACGATATAGAGTTGTCAGAAAAGATCAAAATGTACAATCAAGTTCTTCATCGATATTTGACTATGACCGATCATTTCCATAATCAACCACTTGGAAAAGTGGAAATCCAACGTGAACAACAACATCATCAACAACATCAACAACAACAACATATCGCTCAAAGCGACGGAGTGAAAAAGATAGGAGAGAGAGTATTGGATAGCGTTCCTCGAAAGATGAAAAGAACGGCTGAACCTTTGTTGACCCACATTAATGATGACCCGCATTTGAGCTGGAACGAAAAAGGAGAAATCCTATGTGAAGGGAGAACCATAGGGGGTTTTAATATTTCTGATTTAGTGAATGACGCATTACGTTTTCGTAAAACAGCCCCCGAGCCTCGAGGCTGGGAAGTCTTTATGAGAGCGTTTAAAAAAGGCAACGTGGCTAGACTTAATAGGAAATGCGGGAAGACGAAAGTGGATGGAAGAGGGGAAGATGGTAAAAGAGACGAGGAAGAAGGAGAAGGAGGAGAAGGATCGGCAGTATTTTAAAGAAAGTGTTCTCCTTTATTAGAGCAAAGAAAGAGGACGAAGTTGGTGTAACGAAGAGATCGAGGGGAAAAAATCATAATAATGATAGGATTGAAACGTTTTCCTTACAAGGACGATTGCTCTTTATATCATTATTATTATCAATCTCAAGTAGGGAGAGGAATACCCGTGTTTGTGGGAGGTTCTAAATCTATGCGAGGAGGTGGCTTGGGAAGCATGTTAGGAGAGTTATTTAGATCATCCGTCCCATTATTGAAATCGGGTGGGAAAGCTTTATTAAAAGAAGGGGTTAAAACGGGGTTAAATGTTATGCAAGGCATACTTTCGGGGGGAAATATTAAACAGGCTGCTATGAAAAGTAGACAAGGGGGTGAGCGTTTATTACAGAAAGCGCTCGCTGTTTCACAACCTAAAAGACCGAAAAAAGCGAGCGGGAGAAAAAGAAAAGCAACGACAAGAAGAAGACGGAAGCTCCCTCAAAAAGGGAACATATTTAAAGAAGCCGCTATGGCGTTATTTCATCCTTAATCTTGCGAGAGCGTAAATACGGGGTTTGATTTGTTTCAAGTTCCTCCTTCTCAAACTTCTGTGGATGAGGGGCAGTATGTGGAATGTCATCCTTTGGCCACTCTCACCGGGTCTATGGCCCCCATCGCGTTCAACTTGGCGAATTCGGGTAGCGAACTGCTAGATATGATGCACTCTCTTTTGCACGTGAGAGTCAAGGTGGTGAATGGGGATGGCACTAATCTGGCGGCTGATGCTAACGTGGCTCCCATCAACAACTGGCTTCACAGTCTGTTTTCTCAAGTGGACGTGAGCTTGAACGACACGCCGATCACCCCCAGCAAGAACACTTACCCTTACCGGGCCTACATAAAAAACACCCTGAACTACGGTACTGAAGCAAAACACAGTCATCTGACGGCTTCCGGGTACTAGGCTGACATGGCTGGACACATGGAAGCCACTCAGAGGGTGGACAACGACGGGTTCGTGGCTCGCAAAGCTTTGGCGGCTGGCAGCGGGGAGGTGGATTTAATCGGCCGTCTTCACACGGACATCATGATGCAGAACAGGTTTCAGAGACAGAATACCTGAGTACCAGAGAGGACGTCCAGCAGCCTATGTCATCAACACTGACCCTTTCGGGGCTTCCGGACAGCACTGGATTACTGTGTACTTCGACGGCAGAGTTCGGGAAGAGTATTTTGATAGTTTCGGTCTTCCTATCATTCACGAAGACATCAGACAATTTATTAGCAAAACCTGTTATCGTTGCAGTTATAGCGACACGTTATTACAGGACCCTGTAAGCGTAGTGTGTGGTTATTATTGTATCTATTACATTTTATGTAAAAGTAGACGGTGGTCTTTGAGACGAATGTTATCTTTGTTTAATCCTTATTACACCCTCACCAACGACAGAAAAGTAGTGCGTTTAGTGGAAGAAAAGTGCAAGAGGTTTCGTTACGCCCTTCACCATCATCATCATTAGGTTCGCATAAAAAGTGACTGATTAAGAACTTTCTCGTTGGTCATCACCATGAAACCTCGTGGCTCCGAACTGTATCTTTTAGGACGAAATATTTACGCCAGCGTGAAAACGTGGCGAAAACTGTAATAAGAAATTCCACCATTCATTTCACACCGCACTTGGCGAAAAAACTGTAAAGCTTCACATTCCAGCTTACAAGTTGGATGACCACTAACGTGGAAGGAAGCAACAAGGTCAAGCCTACAAACAGAGGAGTGTGCCTTGTTCGCTAAAGAATTAGAGAGAGCTGATAAAAATGAAAAAAACAAATTGGTCAAGAATGTAATAAGCAGGCGTCCGACCTCATTCATTATGCCTGAAAAACGAGACAGAGGAGCCCTATCACTCGCAACGAGGCTAGAGGAAGAAGCCAACAACAAAACACCAACAACGACAACGAAAGACGTCATGGGCCACCGAGAAAGCGAAGGCCACGGTTTCAGCGGAGAAAAGGCGAATCCCACGCCTTTTCACGCCTTCTTCCAGTCATCGCTAGACGGGGAGGATGGGGGGGGGGGGGGGGGGGGGGGGGGGGGGGATACGGGGCGGGTTTTTTAGATTTTAATTGTTGGGGTACGATGTCTCTATTTCTGCTACTATCACATGTCTATCCTGCATTGTTGCGGTTCTATGAGTTATGTCAAGCCTAAACTCGACTACCTGCACAAGGGAGATTTCGCCTTTCTTTGTTCTGTATAATGTTTAGTTCCC
>CM065703.1:32275491-32282939 GCA_017654935.2 Phymorhynchus buccinoides | reverse complement strand
TTCACATCACCGAAAACTTTGCTGAAGTCGGTGAAAACGGTGCTCAGTCCCAAGTGGTAGAGGAAGTGCTCCGAATCCTTGGCCAGGTTAGGGTTGGGCAAGTGCACGGTGTGTGGGTACAGCTGTGCACTGCACCTGCACGAAGGAAGCGGAAGAAAGAACGAAGAGTACCATGATCAAGATAGATAGAAAGAAAGACAGGACTGAACACGAGCGGGTGCATGCTTATCTGGGTTTAGTATCCAGACGAACGCACGGACGGACACATGCACGGATGGACCAAACAAAACCAATTGTTCACGAAGTTTCGCTCGGGAACAAAAAAAAAGAAAGACAAAATGTGGCATAAGAAACTAAGGAAGAAAGGGGGGCAGAAAAGAGAATGAAAGAAAGAAAGAGAGTGGTAGAAGGTGAGTAAGAAAGTAATATGGTAGAGAAAGTGCCCGAAGGAATGGGGGAAAACGAAGAAAGAATATAAGGAAGAAGTGATCGATTGGGGAGAAGGAAGAAAGAACGTGAGGAAGGTAGAAATGAAGGGAAGAATGAAAGGAAGAATGCAAGAAACAAAGAGAGAATGCAAGAAACAAAGAAAGAGGGTAGGAAGGAATGATGGAAAAGAGGGAGGAGGGAAGTGAGAAAGAATATAAGGAAGGAAGAAAGCAAGGGAGGGATGAAAGAAAGAAAGAAAGAAAGAAAGAAAGAAACAGTCATGTAAAGGAACAAAGAAAAAACCATTATGGTATCATTAAGAAAGAAAGAAAGAAAGAAAGATAGAAAGAAAGAAAGAAAGGAAGAAAGAAAGAACTCCTCCACCCCCCTCGAAGAGGAAAGAAATAAAGCCAAAAACAGAGATCAGACACTCAACCCCTAGAGCACACAACTAAAAGGAGTTTACAATGTAGGCCTTCCGTACTTTCATACGAAGACAGTCCCCAGAAAGGAACATTACCAAACCTTCAACACTGTGTCAGCAAAATGCAAACAAACAAACAAAGAAAAGAGGATGCCTTAGAGTCAGAACGGACTATCTCCAGATAGTCCATTGACTTATTTTGCTGACATTATTGCAAAAACTATAAACTTGTATTGAAAAAGACTCAACATAATATAAGATGGGAATTATGCTCTATGTATTGTTTCAGTCTTTTTTAATACAAGTTATTAGGTTTTGTACTAAGTTCCAAAATAAGTCAATGGACTATATGGAGATAGTCCGCTTTGACTCTAAGTCATCGATGTTTTTGTGTTGTTGTTTTTTTGCAATTGATTCAGTCTACTTTCCTTTGGTATTTCAAGATTCTGTTGACATGAAATTCATTGTTTGTTTAATAAAGAAAAATAAACAAACAAATGAAAAGCAACACAGCAATCACTTATTGTTATTCTATCCTATGCATTGTAAAATGATCGGCAAATCCACTGCGAGGTGGAACGTCATTGTTATATTCTTCATAGTGCGTGTTCAGAAACCATGTTGTTTTGCTTTCTCTGAAACAGGCTGTAACACCCGTGCACCGTGTTCAGAAACCATGTTGTTTTGTTTTCTCTGAAACAGGCTGTAACACCCGTGCACCGTGTTCAGAAACCATGTTGTTTTGTTTTATCTGAAACAGACTGTAACACCCGTGTACCATGCTCAGAATCCATATTGTTGATTTGTTTTCTCTGAAACATGCTGTAACACTCGTGCACCGTGCTCAGATTCCATTTCGTTGTTTTTTCTTCGAAACAGGCTGTAACACCCGTGCACCTTGTTCAGAAACCATGTTGTTTTGTTTTCTCTGAAACAGGCTGTAACACCCGTGCACCGTGCTCAGATTCCATGAAGTTGTTTTGTTTTCTCTGAAACAGGCTGTAACACCCGTGCACCGTGTTCAGAAACCATGTTGTTTTGTTTTCTCTGAAACAGGCTGTAACACCCGTGCACCGTGCTCAGATTCCATGTTGTTGTTTTGTTTTCTCTGAAACAGGCTGTAACACCCGTGCACCGTGTTCAGAATCCACGTTGTTTTGTTTTCTCTGAAACAGGCTGTAACACCCGTGCACCGTGTTCAGAAACTCAGCTGTGAACTTGGTGCCAGTCAAACAGTACAGGTAGAAGTTGATGCCACTGTTGGTTACCCACAGCACGTCTATAATATTAGCAGACATTGTGAACTGTCCGTTTTCAATGGGGTCATTCCAATCAATGTATTTGCGTACTATTAAGCTTATAGCAAGAGGTGTTGTCAGCAGAACAAAGGAAACACTGGCAGCAATCAAGGTGACAGTCAGTGAAGACACTTTCTGTTGTCTGGAATCCTGGCTGGCTTGTTGTACGGAAAGACGTTGGTTCGTTCTGACAGATCTGACCAGTGTCCACAGAAGAACGCTATTGCTGAATGTCAACCATGTGAACGGTAGAAAACAGAACTGAAGCAGGCGATTCCAAGAAAAGATCGTAGAAGTAAACCACCCGTAAAGCCACGAGGAAGGCACATGACAGTTATTTCTACGAAGAACGTAACCATACAGGTAGTGACAGTGCATCACAATGAAAACGATTATCACTATACCAGCAGTAGCCCGTGACTTTCTCTTGGTCCACACAGCACCGACACGAAGTGGCCACAGCACAGAGGCAGCTCTGAGCATGGTGAGTGACACCAGCATCCATGACGATACAGGTGATGCCGTGTGAATCATCATCACGTAAACCTTGCACCGCCAGGGCCCCTGATATTCTATGTAGGGAAAATCAAGCACAGCTTTCAGGAACTTCTGAAACGGACCCATCAGGACCATCAGATCAGACACAGCCAGAACGATGAAAAAAACACTGGACGAGGATGAAGGAAGACGAACCATGATCAGAATGATCATACAGTTCCCGAACCATCCAAAGGGAAGCACAATATGGTAGCCGATGTCCTTGAATAGGTAACCTACATCTAAATAAGGCTGCCTCAGATCGGACCACGTGTCTCGTTTGAACTGATCTGACATCTCCGCTGTGCGGGTCAGCCAATGGCTTGATGACCACAGGAGGTTGGTTCAATTAAGTCAGTACATGTATCGAGAAAGTTGCACCGTAGCTTTAATGATTGATAATCTTCATAATGTTGAAGATTTGTTTCTACGATTACTTTCTGACGAAAGACATGAAACAGTATGTGGGTTTATGATAGTTTTCAAAACCAAAACGACTACAAGCACATTGAAGACAACACTTTGAGAAGGTCAGTGACCTTAAGGAACTTGTAGACAACTCAAAATGCGTCATCTAACACACGCGCGCGCAAACACACACGACACACGCACGCACGCACACGCACGCACACGCACACGCACACACACACACACACACACACACACACACACACACACACACACACGCACGTGCGCGCGCGCGCAAACACACACACACACACACACACACACACACACACAGCCCCTACACACATATGCATATAATCAGGTGCATTCTTTTATTTAATTGTGCAGTCAAGCGCCACTACCGTCAATTCAATAGTAAGCCCCCCCCCCCTGTGTCTGTGTCACTTGTGAGTAAGTGTACCTTATACAAAGTCCGATTTTGTGTCGTATTTTCTTTTCAGAATTATGTTAAGTATAATTTTAGCAAAAAACAATAAATATGTTTGCTCATTTATCAGATCGTTATTAAGAATCAACTTTTTGGGACTTGTTAAGACACACACACAGACACACACAGACACACACACACACACACACACACACACACACACACACACACACACACACACACACACACACACACGCACGCACACACACGCACGCACACACACACACACACACACACACACACACACACACACACGCGCGCGCGCGCGCGCGCGCGAATACTGAAAGAGCTTACTCATGAAGTAGTCCCCGCACTGACCACCATCATCCAATCATCCCTCACCACTGGATAAATCCCATCTGTCTGGAAGGACGCTTTTCTTACTCCTTTTTTAAGACAGGAGAGCAGTGTGATCCTGCCAACTACAGACCCGTGGCCCTCACCTGCGTCTCATGCAAGCTGCTGGAACATATCATCATCTATACAAGGAGCACTTAGAGCGACACTCCATTCTATGTCACCAGCAGCACGGCTTTAGAAGGCATAGATCCGATGAGACGCAGTTTCTGGAGCTTGTGAGCGAACTGGTGGACAACTTGGAGGAGAACGAGCAGACAGACATCCTGGTCATACATTTTGCTAAGGCATTTGATCGGGTCAACCACAGCCTTCTTCTCCACATGTTGCACCACTACGGAATCAGGGGAAACCTTAATCACTGGGTCAGGAACTTCCTTCCAGACAGACGCCAGGCAGCTGTGGTAGAATGAGCTCAGTCCGAATGTGTACCAATCAAGTTAGGCGTGCCTCAGGGATCAGTCCTCGGACCATGTCTTTTCTTGATGTACATCAACGACTTGCCTGATAAAGTGTCCTCAAACATAAAACTGTTCGCTGACGACGCAGCAGGACCAAGAACAACTGCAACAAGACCTATAGCACCTGGCAGAATGGGAGGAAAACTGGAACATGAAGTTTCACCCAGGGATGTGCACTGTCCTGCCTGTGGCCAGGAGAAGAACACCGCTGGCTCATAGCTACCATCTGCATGGCCACACCCTGGACACAGTGTCCCCTGTCAAATAACTGGGGATCAACATCCAAAAGGACATCAACTGGGACACCCATGTCGAAGACATAACAGTAAAGGCGAACACAATGCTTGAGTTCCTGTGTCACAACTTAAAGTTCAGCTCAATTGAACTGAGAGAACGAGCGTATCTGGCATTAGTCAAACCCCTGCTCGAGTATGCTTGTTCTTTTTGGGACCCTTGCACGAAGAAGCTTGTGGATAAGATCAAAGCTGTACAGAGAAGGGCGGCTCGCTTCGTGCTCAACCGCTACCACAACACCTCAAGTGTGAGCGACATGCTGGCCCATTTGGGTTGGCCCAAGCTGGAACATCGCAGGAAGGCGGCACGGCTGACAATGCTGTACAAAATCCAGCACTCACTTGTCCAAGTCAGCAACAGCAGAATCCATCCAGCAATAAACCGACAGAGACGAGGACACAACCAACAACTTAGTGTTATTCCATACCGCACTGAATACAAACGTAGATCCTTCTTTCCCAGGACAATCAGAGACTGGAACAAACTGTCTGAGGTAGCTGTAACAGCTCAATCTCTCGACACGTGCCAGTCGAGAGTGAACTAGTCTAATCCACTTAAAGGTTTTTTTGTTATGTATGTTTGTTGTTGTGTTGTGTTGTTGTTGTTTTTAGCTTGGTTGTTCCTGTCAGACGGGGTATCACGTTGGGGATCCACAGGGAGATCTAACTGGCTGGGTCACTAAACTAGTTTAGGGGTTTTATCCGACCTGGAATCTCGACTGTAACAGTGCCAATGAATCAGAGTGTTGATTGTGGGCATTCAACTGGTAGAATAAAATACACACACGCGCACACGCACACGCGCACATACACGCATGTACGCACATGTGCACACACGCACGCGCACACGCACACGCACACACACATGCACACTTTTATAATCCTACTCTTTAGGATCTTTATTAGAATTCATTTGCTTGGTCCTGTAAAACAATGCACAGAACTCCCATGTGATTCTCAAACTCTCTGTTCTGAATTTGCTGTCAGTCAAACAGTACACATAGAACTTGACTGCAGCATTGCAGTACACCAACATAAACCCGGCATCGAACAACACCAAGGCCCGGCCACCTTCAATGGGATCACTCCAGTCAATGTCATCATGTAAGATCAGGTACGAAATGTGCGGTGTTGTCAGCAGAACAAAGGAAACACTTGCCATGATCAAGGTGACAGTCAGTGAAGACACCATCTGGGGTCTGGAATCCTGGCTGGCTTGTTGTACACAATGGCATTTTATCATTGTAACTGATCTGAACAGGTTCCACAGAAGGACACAGTTGCTGATGACTAATATCACGAAAGGTAAGAAACATAGCTGAACAAGGCCAGTCCAAGGCCAATACAGCTTGAAGTTGTACATGCTACAATATCCCTTCTGAACTGAATATTTTCTTAGAAAGTGCCAATTAAAGAGAATGACAACCATGGTCACTATGTCAGCCGCCACTCTTGATTTCCTCCTTGTCCACACTGCACTGACATGGAAGCAGAGATGCACAGAAGCAGCTCTGAGCATGGTGAGTGCCACCAGCATCCATGCTGACAGAGGCAGTGTGGTATGATAAATCAGTCTGTTGATTTTACACAGCCAAGTGCTGTGAGCCTTGAAGTACGTCACATAAGATCTGCTGTAAAGCCAGCGTTCCAAGGGCCCTACTATCAGCACCAGCTGATCAGACACCGCCATGATTGTGAAGAACACACTGTACGTAGATGAAGGAAGACGATGGATTATCAGACAAATCATACCGTTTCCTAAAAAACCGAGTGTCAGTACAGCGGGGTCACCAATGTTCCTGATAAATTTAACAGCAATCTTGTAGGGTCGGTTCAGATCATCCCAGGTTGGCTCATTCTGTGCTGAAGGAACTGGACTTTTCACTGTGCTGGATGCTTCCAGGTCCGGCCAACTGAAGGCACCTGAACTCGGTCTAGTTGCCATCTTGGAGTGTGTTCGGTGTGCATGAGCTTTAGACACAGACTTTGATAAATACAAACACTACAGTCAGTGTAGTCGTTAAAACATGTAGGCCCGAATGATGCAGATCCGTGCATTGGATGATTTCTTCTTCTTCTTCTGTGGTGGTGACCAACTTCTTTATACAGAAGTAATTGTACGCACTTTAGGGGGTGACCATAGAAAAAGAAGCGGAAGAGGGGAAGAGAGAAAAGGGCACACACATTACATTATCAGGGTTTTTTAAATGGCTACACACGTCACCCTATTAGATTTGCTTGGGTTCAGCTTCAATATCTAGGGTGAAATATGTCATCCCTGAAAAGGGGTTTAGTAGCAAACCAACCATTAACCATTGTGCAAATCGGATGAAGATGTTAACATGTTGTTTGTTTAATTTATTTCTACGCGTGTGTGTATGTTTGAGTGAACAAGTGAGGGAGTTACAATATATATTTTACTAGATGAATGTTTATAAGAAAAATCTTACTTTTATTACATCATTTATATAATGTCTGTAAATGGTGTTGCTTAGGATTCTGATTTTGTTTTCACTAAAATCTCTCTCTCTCTCTCTCTCTCTCTCTCTCTCTCTCTCTCTCTCTCTCTCTCTCTCTCTCTCTCTCTCTCTCTCTCTCTCTCTCTCCCCGTGTGTGTGTGTGTGTGTGTGTGTGTGTGTGTGTGTGTGTGTGTGTTATACTACGTTATGTGTTATGTTTTTACACTAATTGTTCATGTATTATCTTATAATAGTTGTGTTCGATAATAAAAGATGGGGCACAGGGGTGAGTGGA
>CM065703.1:32257991-32267991 GCA_017654935.2 Phymorhynchus buccinoides | reverse complement strand
CAGCACAAAGTATTAATTAGATATAAATAAGGAGAGGCTGGATCCCTGAGCCCTCTCTCTATCGAAAACCATGGGGAGTACTGACCATTTACTGAAATACATGTGGAAATTTGAAAATAGAATGTTTTAATCCATTTAGTGATGTCTGGTCCAAACTTTAAAATAATAAGACATGTATGTAGGAATGACCAAGAGACACTGTCAAACGCCTTCTCAAAATCTATTGAAAGGAACGTTCCTGGAATATTTTCTTTTTCAGTATACAATAGCACATCATACCCTTTAAAAATCCTCTACTTTGACTTTCATGCATGATGCTTTGAAGCACACTCTTAAGGCGGCTAGCTATGCAAGCAGACGCAATTTTATAAGTGGTGTTCAACAGAGAGATGGGTCGCCAGTTTTTAATGAATCGTTTTGGTTTACCATCTTTAGGAATACATATTATTGTTCCTTGTCGCTGGGTGATGGATAACTGACCTTTAGCAAATCCCTCATTGATCGAGTGCACAAGGAACACTCCAATATCAACAAAGAAGAACTTTACAAATTCTACAGTAAACCCATCGGGCCCAGGGCTTTTGAATTTTTTCATGTTCTTTAAAGCAATGGCAGGTTCTTCTAGTGTGATCAAACCCTCTATTGAGTCACTCTCCTCATCAGACAACACTGGAGCACCAGGAAGTTCTTCTGAGATCTTAATATCAGTCACATCGCTAAAACTGCATACATTTTCATAAAAATGTTTAATTTCAGAAAGAATATTTTTTTGATCTGATATGACTGATCCATCTTCTTTTTCCAAAAAGGGAATTTACTTATAAAGAAAATTTCGGTTTTCAAGATTGCAGAAATATTTATTAACCTTTTCACCTTGATTTAACCAGTGGACCTTTGAACGTATTGCCACACCTTCAATTCTATGATCCCTGATTTCTTGGAGATCAGTTTTTAAATTTTCTAGGTGAGGAATATCTGTTTCATGTAAATTTTGTTCAAGATTTTCAATGTTTGTTTCAAGCTCATGTTCTCGTTGTGTTTCTGTCTTTTTGTTGTGTGTACTGTATGATATTGTGTTGCCTCTGATTTCTAGCAATAGAGTTTCATAAAAGAGTTGATCGTCAATTTGGAATGACAAATGTTCGTTATTAATATTACCAATATTATCTAGATTATAAACTGGCAATGCATATTGTTTTTTAACCTCATTAATGACTTTTTTAATTTCTGCAATGTATTGCTTGTCTTTTAATAAACTGTTATTAAATTTCCAGAAAGGTCGGTCCCGTTTGAACTGCTCTTTTTTTAAAATAATGTAACAACAGAGTGGTCTGACCTATATCCAGGATCAATGTTAACTTCATTAACCTCTGTCAATAATTCTTCTGATATGATAAAATAATCAAGTCTTGCTTGTTTAAAGGAGTTACATTTCCGCCATGTGTACTGTCTTTTATCTGGATACATTTCTCTGTAAACATCAAACAGATTATATTTTGTCATTATATTTGTTTATTTTTTCACGCATTCTTGGGCGATTTCTGACGCTGGCACAGTTTCGAGCATCTATGTTCATATTTAATGCACAGTTCCAGTCTCCATTAATTATAACATGTTGGTTGCCAATGTGTTCGCAAACTCTATTAAAAAAGTCAGGGTTGTCACCACCACTGGGCTCGTAAATTTATTTTTCAAATATTCATTATAATGTAGCATCCATGCTGGTCTTTAACAATATCAAACAAATTATACTCAAAATTATTATTGAAAAGCACAGCTACACCATTCTTGTTAGTTTCCGAGCCATTAAACCAAACATTATAGCCCCAACTAGCTCTGATGAAATTCTCAGAGTCTTTCTTTAAATGTGTCTCTTGAAGACAATAGATATGAGCCTCTTTTTTTCTCAAAAAATCAAAAACATCTTCTTTTTTCTAGAGTTATTCAAACCATTACAATTTAAAGAACACATTTCAAATGAGCCATCATTAGCCATCTTGTTTTAAAAGGTAGGAGCAAAAATAGTAAGCAAGTGATGAATATGAAAGAAAAAGCTCAATGAGTAAACAAAAGGTATGCTGAAACAACACAGCACAAATCTTCAAGTACAGAACTTGTGTATCCTTGCACTCATCTCTAACTGAAATACTATCCGGCATTTCTTTCCATTGCAACAGTCGTGCTTCCAAAACTGTCCTTGTTATTATCAGACTTTTATAGACGCAAAGAGAAAAAATACTTGACCCATCCACAGTTACACACACAGGAATACTACCATGCCACAGTGACAATGTGTGTATGTGTGTGTGTGTGTCAAGTCAAGTCAAGTCAAGTCAAAATGTCAAGTCAAAATAAGCTTGATCTTTTTTGACCTGTCGTCATAAAAATAAGAAAAACAATTAACGCAAATAAGCTACTGTGTGTAAAAGCTTTTTTACATCCTGTCGTCATAAATAAATAAGAAAAACAATTAACGCAAATAACTACGTGTGTGTGTGTGTGTGTGTGTGTGTGTGTGTGTGTGTGTGTGTGTGTGTGAGTGCGTGCTCGTGTGCGCGCACATGTATGTTTGTATTGGGAGTATATGTGTATGCCCGCATCTGTTGGTGTGGGCGTGTAATTTTGCATTCTTATGTTGTTGTTTTTAGTCGGCTCGTCTTAATCATCTTAGGAATGTCTTGTCTATTGTGGGTATGTGAATCATTTACATGTATATTGTTTATGTATGATCCTATTAAAAATGCTTTATATAGTTATTATGTTTTAACACGCAAGATTTAACTATCTCCGAATGTGTAGTCTATTGTAAGTTTGTAAATCATGTCATCTTACGTTTTCATGTGTTCCTAGCCGGCTGAATCATTTACTCTCGTCAATATTCTTTTGTTGGTGTGTTTCCAGTAGTGCTTGAGTTGCTGTTTTGTGTCTGTGTGTTCGTGATGAACTGCACATTATTTTGGGCTGCTTTCTGTGCCTCTCTGCCTCCGGACATGAGAGTCATTTGGTTTATTTTCTTGACGAGACTGGTTGGCTTGTTGGATTCTCCAAGCCAGCCATGTTTCCAGCACCGGCCAAACAACGCCATGCCTAAATTGCCTACCATCCTTTTTCTTCAGTCTCCCTCTTCCTTCCCTCTCCCTGACCACTACACGCACGCAACACGCGTGCGTGCGCCACCACTCTGCGAGCCCCCCTCTCCCCCACTGCAGTACAGCCGCAATGCTTACTGGCTGTACAACCTTCGACCCCTGACTCTGCCCTTGTTGCCACGCTACGTCATCTGTGTATAGGGATTAATCTTCCACGCACGCGAGGCTGCAGAGGAGGAAAAAGGAAGCAACGGAAGATTTCTGTCGTCTGCTCAATTCCTCGCCCTCCCCCTTCACCTACCAAACGGATGAGTATTTCTAACTTACTTACTGTTCCCGTTGCTTCGCACACAAAAGATGCTAATTTTATTGTTGCCCAGTTTAACCCCCGTTCCGTTGGCGTCCCACAGAAACGTTCTTCTATTAATTATTTCATTGTAGAGAACGATGTTGATATCTTCTGCATCACTGAATCCTGGCTTCTGCCTTCGGGTGATGAAGCTAAATGCGCTGATCTCTCTCCCCCTGGCTACAAAACCATCTCCTATCCTCGCTCTTCACGTGGTGGAGGCATTGCCTTTGTCGTGCGTGACTCACTGTGCCTCCATCTCACCTCTACCTCCCTCTTCCCCTTTCCACACTCCTCCTTTGAACTGGCCCAGCTCTCCGTTACTCTCCGTCAGCACTGCCTACAGCTTTTCTGCCTCTACCGCCCCCCTCCCAACAAGAAAAACAAACTTTCGGACTCCCTCTTCCTCGACGAGTTTCCCTCTTTGCTGGAGCACTGCAACACTATCAGCGGTGTTCCAATCATCATGGGAGACTTCAACATTCATGTTGATGTTCCCACTGACCCCCTCACCCTCCGCTTCACCGCACTGCTGGATGACTTCGACCTGCACCAGGCTGTGACCTTCCCCACCCACCAGAAAGGTCACACCCTTGACCTGGTTATCGTCAGGCGTGACGACGAAGACGTCCTGCGGTCCACTGCTCCTGACTCCTTCCTGGACTTTTCTGACCATCTCTGTGTTCTTTCCTGCCTCCGTTTATCTCGCCCTTCATGCCCTCCTGTGTATGCTGAGACCAGGAAGATCTCCTCCATCGACATCACTGCCTTCATGTTTGACCTCAGGGCCAGACTTGACTCATCTCTACAGCCTTCTGCCGACCAGCTCCACCACCTCCTGACCAGTCTACCCGACCTCCACGCCCCTGTCATTCGTCGCAAGATCTCCAGTAGGCCTCCATCACCGTGGTATGCTTCTGTGGCACCTGAGGTGACTCAGGCTAAACAAGAACGCCGCCGTGCTGTGTTTTGTGGTGCGTGTGTGTGCGTGTGTGTGAGTGTGTGTGTGTGTGTGTGTGTGTGTGTGTGTGTGTGTGTGTGTGTGTGTGAGAGCATGAATGTGTGCATGCATGTGTGCTTGTGTGTATTTTGGTTTTGTGGGTTGTGTGTGCACGCATGCGTGTGTGTGTCTGTGTGCGTGTCTGTGTGTCTGTCTGCGTGTGTACGTTGTGTGTGAGGGTGTTTGTGTATGTGTGTTGGTGTATGTGGTCAGTCCATGCGGCTCGGTTGCTGTGGCTTACCGAATGGGGTATGAACGAGTTGGCGTCAATAATTGTGTTTGTTTATGTGTGTGTGTGTGTGTGTGTGTGTGTGTGTGTGTGTGTGTGTGTGTGTGTGCGTGTGCGTGCGTGTGCGTCATCATCATCACCATCATCAGCTCTACACCACAGTTAATCACTCGCTTATCTTTATGCCTTTCTTGGGTCCTTTCTTTTTCTGTAGTTGCTTCACCTTTTTTCTGCACAAATTTGTGATTGTTTATCAATTGTTCAAACTCCTCTGGAGAGCGATCCCTTTTTTAGTAGGAACGTACATCTTTTCATCACCGGCATCGTTGTCGTCGCCGTCGTCATCGTTATTTTCAGATCGATCCTCTTCGTCACCGCCAACCAACTTGTACCACCTGACATGAATAAGGGAACTGTTTTTTCCATTCATTAATAGCGATGAAGGTGTTTCGATCGCCTATTTTCAAACACTCCTGCCCATTTTGAGAAATGATCGGTGTTGTAGTTGTTGATGAAGTGGACGGCGTTGTTGCTGATGTTGTTGCCATCTTTGTCTTTTTCTTTTCCGCTTCTTGCTTAGTTTCGAGGCTGGGTAGAAGAAGAGAAGTTTTGGATACTTTGCTTGGTCGTTCCTTGTTGTTGTTGTTGTTGGTTGTTTGGTTCCGGCTGACCAGTAAGCGTGCGAGTGATAGCTCCTCCTACTTCTTCACTCAACACTTGTTGCTTGAGAGTGTCCTTGGGGTCTCCTATAAGCCGTGCCGTGTCAAGTCCATCAAACGCTGTCCCGAAGTAAGTGAATAGGCGTTCTTTCGAAAGGCATCATAAGGCAGCTGTGTCCTAATTGGTTTTCATAGCCATTTGCACACCCTTCACACTGTTCTACCGATACGGCGTAGATCAAATCCTCCAAGATTTGTTTGTATTTTCGGTAGAATTCTTCCATTTTGTTGTTGAAGGGCTTGCTTTATGTTCGCTGCGAGAAAGGGGCTTCTTCTCTTTTCACTCCGCATCTCCCGGGTTTTCTTCTCTCATACGCTTCGCCAGTGACTCGCCCACTTCAGCGCTCAGAATAGTAAAATCCAGAGCGCGTCTTAAATCACTGATCGGTTGCTTCGTTACTAGCTGATCGAACGCTCTGTCAAAATACACGTCGATCTTTTGGCACTTCATCATCTGACACATATGACTCGGCATGTTGGCGTACTTCTCCCGATACCACTCGCATTTCTCTAAGGACATACGCTCGATAATATCTTCGATTTTGTTCTGGCATTTTCTGCAAAAGTCTTCCATCTTTTTTTGTTTGTTTGTTTCGCTCGATGAGAGGAAACGCAACCTTCTTTTTCCTCTTTTTTAGTCCTTGAATAACCCACCAACGCATAATAATAATAATAATAATGACAACTTACATAGCGCTTTTTCTCCTTACGGGGCTCTAAGCGCTTCACAAAAAAGTTAAAAATCTGAGTCAAGCAGAAACAACAACAAAACAACGCACTTATCATAAGGAACAACCCGAAACGAAATAACAATAACTACATTTACGTCACCCCCCCCCCCCCCCCACCTCCCCTAGAATCCAAACCATTACAAATAGCGTTTTCCACGCAAAAGGCATTTTCTTACACTACCCCCCCCCCCCCCCCCCCCCCCCACCCCCCCCCCCATCCCATCTAGCGTGACTGGAAGAGGCGTGAAAGGCGTGGCTTCGCTTTCTCGCTGAACCGTGGCTTCGCTTTCTCGCTGGACCATGACGTCTTCGTTGTCGTTGTTGTTGTTGTTGTTGGCTTCTTCCTCTCGCCTCGTGATAGGGCTCTGTCGTTTTTCAGGCATAATGAGGTCGGACGCCTGCTTATTACATTCTTGACCAATTTGTTTTTTCATTTTTATCAGTCTCTCTAATTCTTTAGCGAACAAGGCCACTCCTCTGTTTGTAGGCTTGACCTTGTTGCTTCCTTTCACGTTAGTCATCAACTTGTAATGATGAATGTGAATCTTTACAGTTTTTCGCCACGTTTTCACGCTGGCGTAAATATTTCGTCCTAAAAGATACAGTTCGGAGCCACGAGGTTTCATGGTGATGACCAACGAGAAAGTTCTTAATCAGTCACTTTTTATGCGAACCTAATGATATGATGGTGAAGGGCGTAACGAAACCTCTTGCACTTTTCTTCCACTAAACGCACTACTTTTCTGTCGTTGGTGAGGGTGTAATAAGGATTAAACAAAGATAACATTCGTCTCAAAGACCACCGTCTACTTTTACATAAAATGTAATAGATACAATAATAACCACACACTACGCTTACAGGGTCCTGTAATAACGTGTCGCTATAACTGCAACGATAACAGGTTTTGCTAATAAATTGTCTGATGTCTTCGTGAATGATAGGAAGACCGAAACTATCAAAATACTCTTCCCGAACTCTGCCGTCGAAGTACACAGTAATCCAGTGCTGTCCGGAAGCCCCGAAAGGGTCAGTGTTGATGACATAGGCTGCTGGACGTCCTCTCTGGTACTCAGGTATTCTGTCTCTGAAACCTGTTCTGCATCATGATGTCCGTGTGAAGACGGCCGATTAAATCCACCTCCCCGCTGCCAGCCACCAAAGCTTTGCGAGCCACGAACCCGTCGTTGTCCACCCTCTGAGTGGCCTCCATGTGTCCAGCCATGTCAGCCTAGTACCCGGAAGCCGTCAGATGACTGTGTTTTGCTTCAGTACCGTAGTTCAGGGTGTTTTTTATGTAGGCCCGGTAAGGGTAAGTGTTCTTGCTGGGGGTGATCGGCGTGTCGTTCAAGCTCACGTCCACTTGAGAAAACAGACTGTGAAGCCAGTTGTTGATGGGAGCCACGTTAGCATCAGCCGCCAGATTAGTGCCATCCCCATTCACCACCTTGACTCTCACGTGCAAAAGAGAGTGCATCATATCTAGCAGTTCGCTACCCGAATTCGCCAAGTTGAACGCGATGGGGGCCATAGACCCGGTGAGAGTGGCCAAAGGATGACATTCCACATACTGCCCCTCATCCACAGAAGTTTGAGAAGGAGGAACTTGAAACAAATCAAACCCCGTATTTACGCTCTCGCAAGATTAAGGATGAAATAACGCCATAGCGGCTTCTTTAAATATGTTCCCTTTTTGAGGGAGCTTCCGTCTTCTTCTTGTCGTTGCTTTTCTTTTTCTCCCGCTCGCTTTTTTCGGTCTTTTAGGTTGTGAAACAGCGAGCGCTTTCTGTAATAAACGCTCACCCCCTTGTCTACTTTTCATAGCAGCCTGTTTAATATTTCCCCCCGAAAGTATGCCTTGCATAACATTTAACCCCGCTTTAACCCCTTCTTTTAGTAAAGCTTTCCCACCCGATTTCAATAATGGGACGGATGATCTAAATAACTCCCCTAACATGCTTCCCAAGCCCCCTCCTCGCATAGATTTAGAACCTCCCACAAACACGGGTATTCCTCTCCCTACTTGAGATTGATAATAATAATGATATAAAGAGCAATCGTCCTTGTAAGGAAAACGTTTCAATCCTATCATTATTATGATTTTTCCCCCTCGATCTCTTCGTTACACCAACTTCGTCCTCTTTCTTTGCTCTAATAAAGGAGAACACTTTCTTTAAAATACTGCCGATCCTTCTCCTCCTCCTTCTCCTTCTTCCTCGTCTCTTTTACCATCTTCCCCTCTTCCATCCACTTTCGTCTTCCCACATTTCCTATTAAGTCTCTAGCCACGTTGCCTTTTTTAAACGCTCTCATAAAGACTTCCCAGCCTCGAGGCTCGGGGGCTGTTTTACGAAAACGTAATGCGTCATTCACTAAATCAGAAATATTAAAACCCCCTATGGTTCTCCCTTCACATAGGATTTCTCCTTTTTCGTTCCAGCTCAAATGCGGGTCATCATTAATGTGGGTCAACAAAGGTTCAGCCGTTCTTTTCATCTTTCGAGGAACGCTATCCAATACTCTCTCTCCTATCTTTTTCACTCCGTCGCTTTGAGCGATATGTTGTTGTTGTTGTTGATGATGTTGTTCACGTTGGATTTCCACTTTTCCAAGTGGTTGATTATGGAATTGATCGGTCATAGTCAAATATCGATGAAGAACTTGATTGTACATTTTGATCTTTTCTGACAGCTCTATATCGTCTTTTTCTAATATTTATTTCATGTCCCCATCCAACGTTGATATTGTACTCAACAATGTGTCTGGCATGGGTGATCTGCGCGTAGATTGCAATATTTCCATTATTCTAGGATCAACTAGCATCATTTTTTCGCCATCGTTTAAAGAAACAAATTACGTAAACAAATGACTAGCTAAGCCTATCACGGGTCCTAAAAGAGCCGAAAACAAGCCCCCTCCTTGGTGAAGCACGTATTTTTTAGCCTTCACGGATTTATTTTTCTTCGCTAGTATTCTTACATTTTTTAAATATTTTTGTAACCCTTTTTTCTGATATTTCGATAAAGGCACGTTACCTTTCAGCACATTAAGACTACACTCCGCGAGAGTGTTGATCAGATCTTTATACGCCGCTTTTATGATAGCCTTTGCCACGGTGGACTTGCACTTAGTCAACAATTTTAGAAGTTCCAAATTTGTCATTGCTTTGGCGGACATACTTTATTTCGGTACGTACGCTATATGGCGCTCTCCGGGAAATATACTAGTCCTTAGCCGTAAATGATCTGCTGTGGTTTGCTTCAAATCGATCAATAAATACCCGAAGGCCTCGGACGTCACATCTTTAAATGCTTCTTGAATATACTTAACATCTCCCGGAAACATTTGTTTAGCCAAATGAGTAATTTGAGAGGCGTCTCTCGTTTTGCTCGATGCCGTTGCCTCGCGCACTTCCTCACCTTTCTACGGTTCACTGCAACCCTTAATACCACCCCCTTTAGCCCCTCTTTTATGTCATTCCGGGTGACCGACGCTCATTTACGATTCACCGGACCCTTTCTTATGATTCATTACTCGCTGGCGTTGGGCACAGCCCCGGAAGTAACGTCATCACCGGAAATGACGCGCTCCACCCGTTATTTTGCTAAAAAAATAAATAAACTTTGGTCATGCTGCTCAAAACATGCATGTTCTACTACTCGCTCTACACCTCTGACTGCCGCTGCACTGCTGAGGAAACCCTCCAGGTGAAGTGTTTGGACGACACCTCGCTGACCGGCGTCATCACAACCAGCAAAAACTCCTACAGGGGCGCTGTGGAGGCACTCGTTGGCTGGTGTGATGACAACCATCTCCTCCTGAACGTGGCCAATACCAAGGAGATGGTTGTCGACTTCCGCAGGAAACCACCTAAGCCAGCTCCAC
>CM065703.1:32215491-32252991 GCA_017654935.2 Phymorhynchus buccinoides | reverse complement strand
ACTAATATTTCAAAAAAGCTAAAAGTATCTAAGGACGAAAAACTAGAGTGAACAATAGCGCTAAAAGCTAAAGCTCAGAAGAGCATTAGAAGAGAGCTGCCTACTTGGAATTTTCCCAATCAGTAGCCCAGCCATCAATTTTCAGTAGCATGGCAAATTTTTCCGTAGCATCCACAAACAACGGCAATCGATTTGTTCTCTTCCTGAGCCGAAACGCACTGCTTAATATGTTTCGCCGATTGAAAGTGACGGCAATCGTCTCTACCGCCATGATTCACAGAGAAGTCCGCATGGCAGAGGTTGCACTGCAGCGAGCATGGTTCCGGTTCGCACCGAGTCAACTTCTGACGATGCAAGGCCACTCCTCCGTGTAAGCTATTTTAAAAACTTGTGCGAAAGGCCGATGTTTTTTATTAGAACAAGATGGTGCGCCAGATGAGTTTCGTTTTCTGGTTTATTTTCGTTTGAAGCATCTCCCGAATCGCTACTGCTGCTGGAGACCGCCATTTTTTCAGAGAAAGTAATAAGAACGCATGCGCAGTCACTTTGATAAAAACGGAAGTGACTAGGTTATCGCGCGTGACACGGCGTCTGCTCTTAGAAACAGACAAAACCGGGAACGGCATAAGCAAAAATAAAATGCGGCGGCAATTTGTTTTTTCCGTAGCAACGTTAAGATTGCCGTAGCTCCGTAGCAAAGCTTTATTTTTCGTAGCTGCTACGGCCAAATCGTAGCAGTAGGCAGGTCCTTAAATGACGAAACAATAGAGTGAACAATAGCGCTAAAAGCTAAAGCTCAGAAGAGCATTAGAAGAGAGCTTATTTAACCCCTGGACTTAATATTTCTTCCGTTGGATACCCACCCTCGTAGAAGTCGTCTGCGCAGAACGTCTTGCCCAAAATGGTGCTGAAGTTGTCCTCTGGCTGTGCGCATGCCTGAAGATCACGTGCCAGGTCCAGGTCCACGACCACTGGTCTGTGGATGGCTTGACCAACAGAGTGCTGTGAATATTAGAAACGCACGTGCAGACACGTGCATGTTTAAGCACGCGTGCATACATACACACACACACACACACATGCACACACACACGCACACACACACACATGCACGCACGCACTCATACACAGACATACACACACAAACTTACACGCACACACACCTACACACGCAGGCTCGCACGCACAGACATACATACACACACAGACACACACACATACAGACACACACACGCACACACGTAAAGACACACACACACACACACATGACACACACACACACAACATTGATGACACACACACACACACACACACACACACAATGCAAACCACAACCCACATGCATGCAAGGACACATACAATGATGATGATGAAGATGAAGATGTCGACGACGACGGTGATGATGATGACGTTGAACATTGATGATTATGATGATGATGATCGTTGAACATTGATGATGAAGATGATGATGATGATGATGATGTTACAACGACGCGACGACGACGACGACTGTGATGATCGTTGAACATTGATGATGATGATGATCGTTGAACATTGATGATGATGATGATGATGATGATGATCGTTAAACATTATTGTTCTTGATGAGGATTTTTTTTTTTATTGTTGTCATCCCTTTGAAGAAAACTATAAGGCAAAACAAAAGAAGACGTCATTGAAAGGCTGTAACCACAGAACAAGCAGAAAACAGATCCAACAGAGACAGAGACAAACAGACAGACACGGACAAACAAAATGAGAGAAGGGAGAGAACTGACCCATGTGTATTCAGGCTGCAGTTCAGAGTTAAGTGCCCCTTCAGAAATCACCACAGTGCCTTCCTCCACCCCTGTTCACACATATGTGCATAATAATACCATTATTAACATGTGATATATCGTCACACACGCGCGCACACAACACACACACACACACACACACACACACACACACACACACACACACACACACACACACATCGCACACACACAACACACACACACACACTAATGTAGACAGACTTAAAACACACATATTTGTGAGACATACGCCCTATGTAGAGATAGGTAGACATATAGATGGAGATATAAAGAGAGACAGAGTGATAGATATGCATTTATTCAGAAAACTTATTTAGCGCATTACTGTAAAGAGATCTACAGGAGAGAAAAAAAAAACACCTGCTTACCGACACCCCCGCATGTTCCAATCCGGAAGAACGTCACACCGGAACATCCGGCCACGTGAAGCAGCTTGAACAGTTCGTGCAGGAGAACAGAAAGGGAGGGAACTCCAATGCCATGCTGCGAGGAAAGACAAACGCCAGTAATATGATATAATGACATTACAATCTATGGCTTGGTGTCAGTTGTCGCCATTTTCCTTTTCAAGAGAGGCCCAGTCGCCATCTTGGGGCAGCATCCATTTAGTACTCACTAGTTTGATTATATTCAAAGATGACGGCTATTATGTCATATAATAGCCGCCATCTTGTCATAACAGCTGCTGTCCAGCCGTACTACATGTACTATATTAACCTTTCAATTTTAGGAAATTCTGTAATTTCTTGGATTTAAAAAAAAATCTTAAGTGAAACAGTACGTATGCCAGTCAGTCGTTTCCGACCATGACTGCCAGATAGCAGAGGGGACAGCTACTATTCTTGCGAGCTGGGCGAGACTTCATTAATAGTGGAGATACCTTGCCCAGGGTACAATCCCACACTCTCGGCCACAGGGATTTGAGGACACAGCTGGCGTTGAGGAAGGTCCCCAAGGCCAGCCCAATCCTTTGACTGCAGCACGAGAGCTGGTGCAAGGGCCCCCTCAGTAAGTTTACAAATTTAGGGCCTGATGATTTTTTCCCTTTGCATAAGCTTCTAGCTCGTTGTATATATACTCAACTCCTTTAATTTGTGTTGCTGCCTTACTGTTGTGCATGTTTTTAGATAATGTTTGTTTAAACCAATGATTTCGTTTCTGGAAATTTGTGAAGTTCCTACATTTGTGAATTTATTGTAACATATAGATCTGTAGCCAACGATTCTAATCATACTCACGCTGGACACAAGTACAGGCCCCACCTAGAACAAGGAGCAACTGCTTTGCTGCGTAAGTCTTCAAATAAATTTCGTTTAAACCAGTGATTTTTTTCCCGGGAAATTTGATAAAGTTCCTACTTTTGTGAATTAACTGTAACATAATTATAATAATGATATAGAGTACTAACATGTCTGCGCGTTGGTTGGGTACACACATACCCCCCTCACATACAATCGTACATACATTGAAATCGTAAACATTGTCATGCTTCACGTCATTGTTTGCGTCATTTTGAGGGGTACGCAACCCCCCTTGGTACTCTATAACCCATTTGTGGTCTTATCGTACTCACGCTGGCCACCAGCACAGGCCCCACTTTGAACAAGGAGTATCGCTCCGTCTTGTGCCCGCACGACTCCAGAAGTGACGTCACATCCTCTGACAGGCTTAGCTCCCTTGCCAGGTGGCGCGCCACGCCGGACATCCTTTTGGCGGTGCCTCCCACGCACACGAACTGGTCAAAGTGTTATATAATGGGGGTGATTTTAATAACGAAGATTTGACAACAACAAGAAGAACAAAATGCGTTCTCCAACCTGGTACATGTGCATTATTATGGGGCATTTTTATTTATACAGATATTGGGTCAATCCTGGAAGTACTGCAACATCAGGAAAGGCCCGTTTTAACAATTACACCGGCAGTTACACTCGCAAACTGACGCGCTTACACAAACATTAGTATGCACATCAACACAGTCGCACATACATAGGCCTACTCCCACACATTATGCCTGTAGATTATGTCAATGCATGAACACAAAAACCCATATAGGCTTACATGTACGTAGTCCACGCATGTAATGTGCACATACACTGCCACACTCATGAATGCACTTTCATAAAACACTCTCTCATAATAGAATCAAACATTGACTCCCCCCCCCCCCCCCCTGGGTGTGTATGACAATATTTTCCTATCATTCAATATCCACTTGGTGTACATTCTGTGTTGCATCGTGGTGTGTGTGTGTGTGTGTGTGTGTGTGTGTGTGTGTGTGTGTGTGTGTGTGTGTGTGTGTGTGTGTGTGTGTGTGTGTGCGTGCGCGCGTGTGTGTGTGTGTGTGTGTGTCTATGTGTGCGTGTGTATATATGTGTGTGTGTGTAACAATAACAATGTATGTAGCAATAACAATATGTGTAATTGTGTTTGTATATATATGTGTGTAACAGCAAGTGTAACAAACTGAAACGCACAGAAATATGAATCATGATTCATTTCTAAGTTTTTGCAGGCCATATGCCCATAGTAACAGCACATTTGAATTTTTAACAAACTGACACGCACAGAAAGATTACATAATTTTCTCATTTCTAAGCATTAATTTTAAGTAATATACAGATCTGCTATTTTGCATAGTGAGTTTACATTTAAATTTTTACACAATAGCTGTGCTTTAAAATTTGATGGAAATCTGTGATAATACAGAGGGATATAACAAAATCCATGTGTAGATTGGGGATTCTTCTGTGACAGATAGATCTTGTTTGCTGACCATCACACTGAGTACACAATGGATTGACAAGTGCTTTTCCATAGCGTATGACTCCATTTAAAGGTAAACTGTTTGACCTTAAAAGACAAATTGCTAAGCGAATTTCTACTGGTCTTTGGAATTGCTCTCCGAATTTCTACCGGTTCTATTTCACTTACATAGCCAGCTCTACAAATAATTGGATGATAGTCTAAGTAATCTGGCTGAGTTGAGAGATAATCATGCCAGTTCTGGAAATTAATATCTTGTAATCGTGATTGAAAGGCAAGTAAGAAGGACGCGTTTTGGCCGTAATTCTGAGCTGCCCTCACTTGCATGGAATCTAATAAATCCAGTGTCATATCTTCTCGATCATGGTTGGATTATTTCAAATCGCTCTTTCATTTTGCAAGAAGCTCAAATGGTCCAACTTTTTATAAAGAAGTTGAAGATAGGCTAAATTTACATGATGTTGATTCTCGTGAAACGTGTGTAAACTCAAACATGAATGGTGCGATTACTGATGCAGAAATCATGAATGCTTTGAGCAAACTCAAATCAGGCAAAGCACCGGGTCCTGATGGTCTGTCGTCAGATTTATTGTGTCACGTCACTCATATTCACATTAAATTCCTTCTAATTCACCAATATGGGAAATGGTCACTGTTCAACAAAGGTTTTGCTTATGGTGAGTATCCCCAATCCTAGTTAAAAGCTGTAATTTTTCCTTTGAATATATGTGTGTGTGTGTGTGTGTGTGTGTGTGTGTGTGTGTGTGTGTGTGTGTGTGTGTGTGTGTGTGTGTGTGTGTGTGTGAGTGCGTGTGTATGTGGTGTGTATGTGTTTATGTGCGCACACATATGTGTGTCAGACCGAACTGCGCTTTTGTCTCGAGTGTGCGTTCATGTATGTTTGAGCATGCTTGCATGTGCGTTTGCGCACGTGTTTTTGTTTGAGTGTGAAGTCAATAAAGCAGCTAACATGCACGATCGAAAAGACTGTTATATATACAAGTTAAGGACCAATTCTTTACCAGAGGCATTGATTCATGAGCTATTTCTTAAAACAAACAATTAATGACACGAATGCTATAATTATTCAGATTTGTTTTCATATTTGTTCAACGATGACTTGGAGTCAAATGGTCTATAACTGCAGATGGTTCGCTGAATTATTATTATGGAAAAGAATGTGTGTTTGTGTGTGCATGGGGTGGTATAACTGGTAGTAACACACGCCAAACCAAACTGCATCAACCCTGCGACATTTATTCAATTTGTAAGCTCAAAAGTTATTTTTTCCAGGACTGCGTTTTCCCCAGAACAGGCTATTTTCAGATAGACTGTTTTCACTCCAAGCCAAATAACAATTAAATTAGACATGGGGCAGTGGGAAGATGCCTCGTTCCTCCATACGGGGAGCTAGACAACCCCGCCCCCTCCACGAGTCCACGAGTCTCTCCCCTTCTGGAAGTGGGGAGTACCGCTGGCGACAATATTTCCATCTCTTTCGTAGTTTCTGACCCTCTTTCTCTCCAGATCCCTAGGTATAAGCTTCCAACTGTTGGTCGGCGCTCTTTTGCTTCTGGAAGTCAGCGACCGACTCTCTCTGCTTTCAAAGCTAACCTCAAAACCCACCTGTTCCCCCGTCATTAAAGTCCTCTCTCTTTCTCTTCTCTCTCTTGCCATTAGCACTAATGCAAACTCACCTCTACCCGTGTGTGATCGCTTTGTATTGCGTTTGTGTTTGACAATGCACCGAAAAAGATTCAGCGCCGTTTGCTGTATGTTGTTGTTGTTTTGTAATGCGTCGAAAACTTTGCTGAAGTCGATGAAATACTTAGTCCCAAGTACTTATTACGAAGTCCCAAGTGCACAATATGTGTGTGTGCCTGTGTGTAAGATTGTGCGTGCATATGCGTTTGTGTAGGCCTAAATGAAATGGAAGCAGCCGAAACAAGACAGTGCAACATGTTCGCTCACTTTCACATCACCGAAAACTTTGCTGAAGTCGGTGAAAGCGGTGCTCAGTCCCAAGTGGTAGAGGAAGTGCTCCGAATCCTTGGTCAGGTTAGGGTTGGGTAAGTGAACGGTGTCTGGGTACAGCTGTGCACTGCACCTGCACGAAGGAAGCGGAAGAAAGAACGAAGAGTACCATGATCAAGATAGATAGAAAGAAAGACAGGACTGAGCCCGAGCGGGTGCAAAGTTCCTCTGCATGTTTATCTGGGTTTGGTATCCGGACGAACGCACGGACGGACACATGCACGGATGGACCAAACAAAACCAATTGTTCACGAAATTTCGATCGGGAACTAAAAAAAAGACAGAAAAAATGTGGCATAAGAAACGAAGGAAGGAAGGGGGTAGGGAAGAAAGGGGGCAGAAAGGAGAATGAAAGAAAGAAAGAGAGTGATAGAAGGTAAGAAAGAAATATGGTAGAGAAACTGCCCGAAGGAAGGGGAAAAAAGGAAGAAAGAATATAAGTAAGAAGTGAGCGATTGGAAAGAAGGAAGAAAGAACGTGAGGGAGGTAGAAAGGAAGGGAAGAAGGAAAGGAAGAATGCAAGACAGAAAGAAAGAAAGAGAGAGAGTAGGAATAAATGATGGAAAAGAGGGAGGAGGGAAGTGAGAAAGAATATAAGGAAGGAAGAAAGCAAGGGAGGGATGAAAGAAAGAAAGAAACATTCAGTAAAGGAATAAAGACAAACCCCATTATGGTATCATTAAGAAAGAAAGAAAGAAAAAGAAAGAAAAAGAACTCCTCCACCCCACTCGAAAAGGAAAGAAAGAAAGCAAAAAAAGAGAAAAAACACTCAACCCCTAGAGCACACCACTGAAGGGAGTTTACAATGTAGGCCTATCGTACTTTCATACGAAGACAGTCCCCAGAAAGGAACATTACCAAACCTTCAACACTGTGTCAGCAAAATGCAAACAGACAAACAAAGAAAAGATGATACCTTAGAGTCAGAACGGACTATCTCCAGATAGTCCACTGACTTATTTTGTTGAACTTATTGCAAAAACTATAAACTTGTATTGAAAAAGACTCAACATAATTTAAGATGGGAATTATGCTCTTTATGTTTTTTCAGTCTTTTTTAATACAAGTTATTAGGTTTTGCACTAAGTTCCAAAATAAGTCAATGGACTATATGGAGATAGTCCGTTTTGACTCTTAAGTCATCGATGTTTTTATTTTATTTTAATTTTGCAATTGATTCAATCTACTTTCCTTTGGTATTTCAAGATTCTGTTGACATGAAATTCATTATGTTTGCTTAATAAAGAAAAATAAAGAAACAAATGAAAAGCAACACAGCAATCACTTATTGTTATTCTATCCTATGCACTGTAAACTAATCGGCAAAACCACTGCGAGGTGGAACGTCATTGTTATATTCTTCACAGTGCGTGTTCAGAATCCATGTTGTTTTGTTTTCTCTGAAACAGGCTGTAACACCCGTGCACCGTGTTCAGAATCCACGTTGTTTTGTTTTATCTGAAACAGGCTGTAACACCCGTGCATCGTGCTCACAATCCACGTTGTTTTGTTTTCTCTGAAACAGGCTGTAACACCCGTGCACCGTGCTCATAATCCATGTTCTTTTCTTTTTTTCTATGAAACATGCTGTAACACCCGCGCATCGCGCTCAGAATCCACGTTGTTTTGTTTTCTCTTAAACAGACTGTAACACCCGCGCACCGTGTTCAGAATCCACGTTGTTTTGTTTTCTCTGAAACAGGCTGTAACACCCGTGCACCGTGTTCAGAAACTCAGCTGTGAACTTGGTGCCAGTCAGACAGTACAGGTAGAAGTTGATGCCACTGTTGGTAACCCACAACACGTCTATGATATTAATACACACATTGAACTGTCCATTTTCAATGGGGTCGTTCCAATCAATGTATTTGTTTATAACTAAACGTATACCAAGTGGTGTTGTTAAGAGAACAAAGGAAACACTGGCAGCAATCAAGGTGACAGTCAGTGAAGACACTTTCTGTTGTCCGGAATCCTGGCTGGATTGTTGTACAGAAAGACGTTGGTTCGTTCTGACAGATCTGACCAGTGTACACAGAAGAACGCTATTGCTGACTGCCAACAATGTGAACGGTAGAAAACAGAACTGAAGCAGACGAATCCAAGAAAAGATCGTAAACATAAACCACCCGTAAAGCCCTGAGGAAGGCACATAGCAGCTATGTCTACGAAGAACGTAACCATACAGGTAGTGACAGTGCATCACAATGAAAACGATTACCACTATACCAGCAGTAACTCGTGACTTTCTCTTGGTCCACACAGCACCGACACGAAGTGGCCACAACACAGAGGCAGCTCTGAGCATGGTGAGTGACACCAGCATCCATGACGATACAGGTGATGCCGTGTGAATCATCATCACGTAAACCTTGCACCGCCAGGGCCCCTGATATTCTATGTAGGGAAAATCAAGCACAGCTTTCAGGAACTTCTGAAACGGACCCATCAGGACCATCAGATCAGACACAGCCAGAACGATGAAAAAAACACTGGACGAGGATGAAGGAAGACGAACCATGATCAGAATGATCATACAGTTCCCGAACCATCCAAAGGGCAGCACAATATGGTAGCCGATGTCCTTGAATAGGAAAGCTACGTCTAAATAAGGCTGCCTCAGATCGGACCACGTGTCTCGTTTGAACTGACCTGACATCTCCGCTGTGCGTGTCAGCCAATGGCTTGTTGACCACAGGAGGTTGGTTCAATTAAGTCAGTACATGTATCGGAAGGTTGCACCGTAGCTTTAATGATTGATAATCTTCATAATGTTGAAGATTTGTTTCTACGATTACTTTCTGACGAAAGACATGAAACAGTATGTGGGTTTATGATAGTTTTCAAAACCAAAACGACTACAAGTAGCACATTGAAATCTACTGCTTTGAGGTCAGTGACCTTAAGGAACTTGTAGACAACTCAAACTGCGTCATCTAACACACGCGCGCGCAAACACACACGACCACAGGCGCACGCACACACACACACACACGCACACACACACGCACACACGCGCGCGCAAACACACACACACACACAGCCCCATCACACATATATGCAGAGAAGCGAATGCGCGCAGAAACACTTGCATGAGACATGGAATTAAAACAAATATACCCAGGTACATTCTTTTATTTAATTGTGCAGTGAAGCGCCACTACCGTCAATTCAACAGTAAGCTCCCCCCTGTGTCTGTGTCACTTGTGAGTAAGTGTACCTTATACAAAGTCCCAGTTTGTGTCGTATTTTCATTTCAGAATTATGTTAAGTGTAATTTTAGCCCAAAACACAATAAATATGTTTGATCATTTATCAGATCGTTATTAAGAATCAACTTTTTGGGACTTGTTAACACACACACACACACACACACACACACACACACACACACACACACACACACACACACACACACACACACACACACGCGCGCGCGCGCGCGCGCGCGAGTACTGAAAGAGCTTACTCATGAAGCAGCCCCCACACTGACCACCATCATCCAATTATCCCTCACCACTGGATAAATGCCATCTGTCTGGAAGGACGCTTTTCTTACTCCTTTTTTAAGACAGGAGAGCAGTGTGATCCTGCCAACTACAGACCCGTGGCCCTCACCTGCGTCTCATGCAAGCTGCTGGAGCATATCATGATCATCTATGCAAGGAGCACTTAGAGCGACACTCCATTCTATGTCACCAGCAGCACGGCTTTAGAAGGCATCGATCCGATGAGACGCAGTTTCTGGAGCTTGTGAGCGAACTGGTGGACAACTTGGAGGAGAACGAGCAGACAGACATCCTGGTCATACATTTTGCTAAGGCATTTGATCGGGTCAACCACAGCCTTCTTCTCCACAAGTTGCACCACTACGGAATCAGGGGAAACGTTAATCACTGGGTCAGGAACTTCCTTCCAGACAGACGCCAGGCAGCTGTGGTAGAATGAGCTCAGTCCGAATTTGTACCAATCAAGTTAGGCGTGCCTCAGGGATCAGTCCTCGGACCATGTCTTTTCTTGATGTACATCAACGACTTGCCTGAGAAAGTGTCCTCAAACATAAAACTGTTCGCTGACGACACAGCTATATACAGGATAGTGGCCTCCCAGCAGGACCAAGAACAACTGCAACAAGACCTATAACACCTGGCAGAATGGGAAGAAAACTGGAACATGAAGTTTCACCCAGGGAAGTCAACTGTCCTGCCTGTGGCCATGAGAAGAACACCGCTGGCTCATAGCTACCATCTGCATGGCCACACCCTGGACACAGTGTCCCCTGTCAAATACCTGGGGATCAACATCCAAAATGGCATCAGCTGGGACACCCATGTCGAAGACATAACAGTAAAGGTGAACAAAATGCTTGGGTTCCTGTGTCACAACTTAAAGTTCAGCTCAATGGAACTGAGAGAACGAACGTATCTGACATTAGTCAAACCCCTGCTCGAGTATGCTTGTTCTGTTTGGGACCCTTGCACGAAGAATCTTGTGGATAAGATCAAAGCTGTACAGAGAAGGGCGGCTCGCTTCATGCTCATACGCTACCACCACAACACCTCAAGTGTGAGCGACATGCAGGCCCGTTTGGGTTGGCCCAAGCTGAAACATCGCTGGAAGGCTACCATCTCACAATGCTGTACACAATCCAGCACTCACTTGTCCAAGTCAGCAACAGCAGAATCCATCCAGCAATAAACCGACAGAGAAGAGGACACAACCAACAACTTCGTGTTATTCCATACCGCACTGAATAAATTTTTTTAATAATAATTGATAGTATTCCTATAGCGCCTTTCTATAATTATTTTACACTCAAGGCGCTTCCATTCACTGATACACCCGCAGTCACACAAAACATTATCACCCATTCATTCACCCAGGTACAAGATCAAGAAGGAAACATTTACAAACCGAATGAGCTTTGAAAGTAGTGTGTCTTGAGTTTAGCTTTGAAAGTAGAGATAGTTGGTTCATGGCGGAGATCGACTGGGAAGGAATTACAAACAGCAGGGGCACTGAAACTGAAACTGTGGTCACCAAATGATTTTATATTTGTTTTTGGAACGTCTGAATACAGACGTAGCTCCTTCTTTCCCAGGACAATCAGAGAATGGAACACACTGTCCGAGGTAGCTGTAACATCTCAATCTCTCAACACGTGCCAGTCGATAGTGAACTAGTCTAATCCACTTTTTACAAAATGGTGTGTGTATATGTTTTTGTTTTGGGTTTTTTAGCTTAGTTGTTCCTGTCAGACGGGACATCACGTTGGGGATCCACAGGGAGATCTAACTGGCTGGGTCACTAAACTAGTTTAGGGGTTTTATCCGACCTGGAATCTGGACTGTAATAGTGTCAATGAATCAGAGTGTTGATTGTGGGCACTCAACTGGTAGAAGAACACACACACACACACACACACACACACACACACACACACACACACACACACACACATGCACACTTTATCGTCTAATATCACGAGAAGTGGATAGACGTTTAATGAAACACACACACACACACACACACACACACACACACACACACACACGCGCGCGCGCGCGCGCGCGCACACACACACACACACACACAGATGCACATATGCACACTTTCATAATCCTACTGTTTAGGATCTTTATTAGAATTCATTTACTTTGTCCTGTAAAACAATGCACAGAACTCCCATGCAATTCTCAAAATCTCTGTTCTGAACTTGCTGTCAGTCAAACAGTACACATAGAACTTGACTGCAGCATTGCAGTACACCAACATAAAGCCGGCATCGAACAACACCAAGGCCCGGCCATCTTCAATGGGATCACTCCAGTCAATGTCATCAAATAAGATCAGGTACGAAATGTGCGGCGTTGTCAGCAGAAGAAAGGAAACACTTGCCATGATCAAGGTGACAGTCAGTGAAGACACCCTCTGGGGTCTGGAATCCTGGCTGGCTTGTTGTACACAATGGCATTTTACCATTGTAACTGATCTGAACAGGTTCCACAGAAGGACACAGTTGCTGATGACTAACATCACGAAAGGTAAGAAACATAGCTGAACAAGGCCAGTCCAAGGCCAATACAGCTTGAAGTTGTACAACCTACAATATCCCTTCGAAACTGAATATTTTCTTAGAAAGTGCCAATTAAACATGACAACTATGGTCACTATACCAGCTGCCAATTGTGATTTTCGTCTTGTCCACACAGCACTGACATGGAAGCAGAGAATCACAGAAGCAGCTCTGAGCACGGTGAGTGACACCAGCATCCATACTGACAGAGGCAGCGTCGTATGATAAATAAGTCTGTTGATTTTACACAGCCAAGTGCTGTGAGCCTTGAAGTACGTCACATCAGATCTGCTGTAAAGCCAGCGTTCCAAGGGCCCTACTATCAGCACCAGCTGGTCAGATACGGCCATGATTGTGAAGAACACACTGTACGTAGATGAAGGAAGACGATGCATGATCAGACAAATCATACCGTTTCCTAAAAAACCGAGTGTCAGTACAGCGGGGTCACCAATGTTGCTGATAAATTTAACAGCAATCTTGTAGGGTCGGTTCAGATCATCCCAGGCTGGCTCATTCTGTGCTGAAGGAACTGGACTTTTCACTGTGCTGGATGCTTCCCGGTCCGGCCAACTGAAGGCACCTGAACTCGGCCTAGTTTCCATCTTGGAGTGTGTTCGGTGTGCGTGAACCCAGATTGGATGGAAGTTCAGTTTAACGTCGCGTATCGGCTTTCGCCATGTACGACGGGCTGAACAAACCAACCAGGATATAAACAAAAATTTATATTCCTGAATCACTGTCTTAGCCAAAAGGCAGAGAAGCGATCAGAATCCAGATTTTTTGAAATAATGCTTAACGCCCTCTTTAGCCTTTCGGCCATGTGGGGCAGTAACGTTTTACCTGGGGATATAACAAGAGAAAAGGGGGGGGGGGGGGAGGGGAGGGGAGGGGGGAGGGGAGTGATTCGGAGGATCTCAGCACACCAAGTGAAGGCAGACCCACAGACGGGGGGATACGCGAGACATCCTCGCGTCACCCTCGACTATGGGGCCGCCCCCTCCCGGAGGGAGATCGGCTCACGGACCACTTGGGAGGGGAGGGGAAGGGGGAGTAGACACCCGGAGGTACTCAACCTTGAAAAGGGAGACCCGCGCTCAGGATACTATGGGGGAAGGGATGGGGGGGAGGTGGGGGGGAAGGGGGGGAGGGGAGGGGAGGGGGGAGGAGGGGGGGTGAACAAAAGTTAACTTATTACTTGGCTTTTGTTTGTAACCGGGCTCGCATTCTACAGACTGACCTATAAAATCCACCTAAAACGTTATTGTTTATAAAAATTCCACTGCTGAGCATCGCATCTTCCAAAATTTATCATTAAAATTTCCAGGACCACTGGTTAAAATTAGACTTTTTATTAATAAAATCTTTTAAAATATCGCGGAAGGTCTGTTAAAATCAGAGAAGAAACAAACTATATACAATACATATTTATTTATTACGATTTATATAATTCCGTAAAATAAAGTATTATAGAAGTTGATATGTGTGTGTTTGTTTATGGGAGGCTGTGAAAAAAAAGAAAAAGAAAAAGAACAGCAACTAAATCGGAAAAAAAGGGATGTTGGGCCGGGTTCGAACCTCTGACCTGTAGTGTGAGTGTGCAGTGTCTGGTCATTTCGGCTGTTGCTTTATCTATTATATACAGGTTAAAATAATCTCTTTATTGTTCTAACTAATCCCGCAGAGGGCGGTCTCCCATCTAAAACGTGGGGTTCCCTATACCCTAAAATACTGCGGATTAAAAAAGAGAAGAATTGAAATAGTAAATTTTTAAATATATACAAGTATGTACATCCGACATGCCTTTATACAGCCATTTCTTCGACGGTAAAATATATACATTGTTAAAACCGAGTTCGAAGAATTAAAAGGCATGCATTAACGGCGAACTTTGTATAAAGTGATCAGGTGAGTAGTGTCTAAAAAAAGGTGGGTTAAAATGGTGGCTTGTGTGGCTGAGGAGACGAAATATTTCGTGCATTTAGTGTTTGGTGGGGGTGAATTTTATGAGTACACAGAATCCAGATTTTGGGCACTTTTTATATATATGCTCGAGAGCCGGACCGCAAGGACAGCAGTCACTGGACTCGGCCAGAATGGCTCTGTGGGTGGCGAGAGTGACCAGATCTGTCTTTGTTTGGTTTAGTCCAACACAGATATCTATGCCACTAATCACTAAACCCTGGCATGTTGCATATGAGAAGAAAGAGAATGAACTAAGCTCTATTCTGACTACTAATATAATAAGGAAATCTAACTATATAATATAATAATTATGAAAAACCATGTATTTTAGAGCCCACTGAAACAGGTTCAAGCTACTAAATAATTAATTTATCTAAACTCATACCACATTACACCGATCTTTCCTAATGGATTAATACACTAAAGTAATACCTTTCTATGCATATACTATGTCACTATGTTAGATGACACAGTTAAAATATAATTAGCATTCAATATCCAGTAACAAAAACAAGCCAGCCGAAAACCCGGTTTTAGGACCGAGTCCACACCGGTGGTCAGACGGACTGTGACGTTGACTCAGCGTCGGTGTAGCTTTCGTCAATGTTCTGTTTTTGACGTCAAATAAAAGTAGCTAATTTGTTTGTAGGACATTGAAAGAGTTGTTTAGTAACAAAATTATGAAAGGATGGCTTTGATAAAATAGGTTTTATAAAGATAAGAGGTGACATAACTTGGCCGGTTAGATTGCCAGATTTTAGGATATATCAGCCATTCAATGTCTTAATTAACAAACTAATAAAGTGATTGGCATAACTACAATAAGATTTTATTATTAGAATGACAATCAAAGAGAAGAAAAAGGCTAAATTATAAGTTTATTATTACTACTAGTTGGCCTGAGATTTGAGGGGAGGCCGTTGGAGATTTGAAAAGCCGGGTCGCATGATACGATTTGAAAAGTGACGTCTAAAAATAGATATGATGTCATATAGCGAGGCGCGCGCGACTTGGAAAAAGGGCCTAGGCACACTTGTCGTATGCTAAATAGTATTGCGTGACAGGTAGGCCTTATGAAATACGGCACACTGTCACATTTGTATATAAAAAAAGCGCTTAGAGCTTTGATGAATAAGCACTATAGAAATGTTCATAATAAATAAATATAAAGTGTCTTAATGTATAAGTTAATGTTAGTCTCATTTATAATTTAAATTATCAAATAGTTTAATCATTTGTTAAATAATTTACAAATATTTAAAACATTTTCAATAGAGAATCAGAAAGGTGCATCGCGACATGGAATCCAAATCACGGAAACAATACAGTTCAAATACAGAAAATACCGTGAAACACACTGGATATCTTGTGCCAAGGTTAGCATGGTCACTAAATGTTCAATGTTATCCTTATCCCGTGGTAATATCATACACATGATTACTAGCGGCTACAGCAACACGACACGCTTAATGTCAAGGAGGTCAGGTAAGCCTATAGGCTCATGAAAACAGACACAAAACAGGATAGGTAGGGAGGGAAGAGCAGGAGGGGTCAGAGATCACTATCCTCCTAGAAAGAACCGAACAGCGTCCATAATCAGATAGAACAGATCAGGTCCTGACTAATATTCCATTTTTCAATTTCTGTTGATAGGCAGGGATCCACGTCTTCATCTTGGCATGAATGGCACGTTCTTCACCAGTCATTTGTTTGCTGTCTCTTTTGTATGTATGAGAGAGAGGGGGGAGCGAGAGGGAGAGAGAGAAACAGATTTAGAGATAAAAGATAAAACAGAGGCAGAGAGAGAGAGAGAGAGAGAGAGAGAGAGGCCCCTTGGCAGTGTCGCTCTGTCAGTGCATGACTTTTCCTCGGTCTGTTGGCCTACATCCACGTGCAAATGTGTATGTGTGTGTGTGTGTGTGTGTGTGTGTGTGTGTGTGTGTGTGTGCTCATGCGCACGTGTGTGTGTGTGTGTGTGTGTGTGTGTGTGTGTGTGTGTGTGTGTGTGCTCGCTCTCTTCCACAGATGCTGTTTTTTTCTGTTTGCAAGTAAAACACTAGGGTGACTTATGACCCATCACAGAGAGTGGTTCATCTGTTGTCCCGTTCTCTCCATTCTATCGTTCACCGAGCCTGTGATTTATTACACTCATGCTGTCACGCTTGGCGCAGTGGGTAAACCTTACAGGATGTCACACCAACTCTTAATACTTCTTCATTTTCAACAAATATTACAATTTTAGCAAGTGTATTGGACTTCTTGTTACATTCTATTCTCTACGTTTTATTCTTCAAGCTTGGCTGAGATAGACCTTAGCTTGAAGATGAAAACATTCGTTTTCTGAGTGTTCTCAACAACACTGGCCAATAAAGTTCTATATAAAATTAAAATAAACAGAATGGTGGCTTCATACAATTTGTTAGAAAGTAATAATAAATAGTAAAATGGCTTTTCATGGCAGAATGTAGACATGCCTGGAATTTGCGATCAAAAGTCTGATGTGGTCGAGAGTCAAGAGAAGATAGTTGTTCACTATGTAGTTGATTTAAACAAGAATTTATTCAAACAGTTTCCATACAGTAGCAGCAACATCAGCTTGAATCAGGGTACAACACGCAAAGCCTATATACATGGTACTCGTTTAGACCAAAAGTTACATGGCACTGGCTGCCAGACAAAGTACAACGAATAACAACAAAAATAACATCAACGAGAACAACGTAATAACAATCAGCGATAAAAAGAACAATAAGAAAGCTTGACCTAAAACAACAATGTAAAGCAGGTAAGATTATAAGATTTCAAGGGCAAAAGTAAGACACAGTAGAAAACCAGCACCAGGACACCCGCTTCTCATTAATATAATTGTACAGCAAGTTGCAATAACCAGGGAACATGTTGGCTAAACTAAGAAAAGAAAATGGAAATAGAAAGCGGATAAACGGAGACATGACTAACTGTACATATAATTCCACATGAGCAGCTGGAACAATTCATTAATGTAGTTGTGGACTTGTGGTGACTAAAATGATCTATTTCATAACGTCACGTTTACAATTCGCTAAACAATCAGACAGGCATCTGTTTTGAGATCCCCTCTGTGCTTCAAGACATCACTCACTCCACCCTTGACCGGCTTGGTCGTCGGGGTGCCATGCTGGATTGGGTGGTCAGCCTCCGCCACTGATCACGATCCTCAGCCAGGCGTATGAGGGTGTTGGTGTTGCGGTTGGTCCAACGTTTGATGGTGTACAGGACTTTCTGTGTCTGCCTTGCCGGCGTTTTCCTTGGATGGTGCCCTGGAGAATCGTTTTGGCCTTTGTGTTGTGACGTGTCACATGACCGTACCAGGCAAGTTTGCGGCGCTTAACAACTGCTAGGAGTGGCTCTTGTCTGCCTGCGAGGGTGTTCACTTTTTGCCTGACATACTCGTTTGTCTTGTGCTCTGTGTACAAGATGCGAAGAAGTCTCCGGAAGCACTTATGTTGAAACGCTTCTAGTCTGCGTTCGCAATCTGCCGTCAGAGTCCAGCTCTCGCAACCGTACAGGAGGATGGAGACCACAAGGGATTTGCATAGTTTGATCTTTATTGGAAAGCTGACGGTGGTGCTCTTCCAGAACTTGTTCAGTTTTGCCATGGCAGTGGCAGCAAGACTTAATCTGGTTCTGAGTTCTTTGATGGAGCTGCCATCAGTTGTAAGTGTGGAGCCAAGGTATTTGAAATTGTCCATTTGTTCTAGTGTTTGGTTGTGGAGCATGATATGTGTTGCTGTTTCCGTTTTAGAGCTCTTCACCAGCATTTTGGGGGGTTTCAGAGCTGATATCCATGCCATAGTCTTTTGAAGCTTTCTCCAGTTTGGTAGTTAACTCCTGGAGCTCTGGTTCGCTGCCTCCCGTGAGGTCAATGTCGTCAGCAAAGCACAAATTGCAAAGCGGCTGTCTGTTGATGGTGATGGAGTGGTGAAAGTCTGACAAAGTTTCCTGCATGATATTTTCCAGGTAGACGTTGAAGAGTATTGGGGGAAGAAGGCATCCTTGGCGCACCCCTATTGTTGTTTCAAAGAAATCAATCCCTATTGTTCAGAAGAAGTGCACTACTAGAGTCGTTGTAGAGTGCCTTGATCACTTCGATGATGTTGTCAAAATTGAAGTTTTCCAACACCTGCCACAGGCCTTTGTGCCAAACCCGATCAAATGCTTTATTGAAGTCAATGAAGTTGTGGAAGATGTTTTTCAATGAGTAGTCTGATGTTGAAAATCTGCTCAATAGTGCTACGCTTCGGACAGAATCCTGCTTGTTCTTCAGCCAATATTTCCTGTGTCTTGGCCTTTAGTCTGTTTAATATGATTCTTAGCATTCTTTGCTTGGGTAACCTATCAAGCTGATGGTTCTGTAGTTTTGGCATTGCTTCAGATTTCCTTTTTCTGGTAGCGGAATCATCAAGGATTGGGTCCAATCTTTTGGCCTTTGTTTACTTTCCCATATCCGTTGGCAGATGGTTGTCAGTGCTTTCATGACTTCTGGACCCCCGTGTTTAAGCAGCTCACCAGGAATGTTCTCCACTCCTGGTGCCTTTCCTCCTTTCAGTGAGCGAATGGCTTCTTCCACTTCTTTTTGAAGAATCGATGCATCACTTGCTGAATCGTTTGTACTGGTGGTGTCTTTCAGTATGCTGGCGTCTGATTTGATCTCATAATTGTATCGTTCTTTACAATACTCCGTCCACCTTTTTAGTACTGCTGTTTCATCGGTGAGAAGGGAGCCATCTTTGTCTTCTATCAGAGATGTTCTTGGTTGTTTTGATGTGGTTAACATCTTCAAGGTGTCGTATGCTGCTTTGCTATTGCCCTTTTTCATCTCATTGTCAATGGTGTCACACTGTTCCGTTATCCAGTTCTCCCGTGCTTCGTTCATTTTTGTCCTGATGTCTTTATTCACCTTTCTATGTTCTTCAGCTGCCTCATGGTCAATTGTCTACGTCTTCTTCTGTTCTCTCCTGGTATCGCAGAGATCCAGTATGTCGTTGACATGGTTGTTGATAAACAAGTGTTTGAACGAAGATTGTTTAATACAGCTTTATAATGTGACACATTTAGATGCTATAAACATACATATCTTACATTGCGATCGTAACTATAAACATTTCACGTGCCATTGCAGGTTTATCAGCAATGCATTATCAATGCAGAGGGTGATATTGTTTGTACAAAGCATGAGTGCTCGACCTGCAAGCTACACAATATCACTCGATCATAAATGGTAGTTAATGTATCTAAAACGGCATCTGAAACTTTTGAGGATTGTTTTAAAAGCCAATGTGGTATACATGGTATCTAAACAGAACCACTTCAGACGGTGTCACTGTTGGTACTTGTATTATTGATCGAGATTTACTGTAGGTGAGGCAGAATGTGTCAGAGCCATTAGTGAGGATACTGATCACTGCATAATGCACTATTTCCCCAAGAACGCTGCTGTGATGTACTCCGTTTGCGTTTTTGTAGCTGTTATTACTGTGTAACCTCTCGCCTTGGCTTAAGGTTCTACTCTTAAATTCTTTGTTTTGGTATTTAGTTGTGATAAGTTTATAATTAAGAATGCTTAATAATACCTTTAATTTTGTTCATTATTACATTAGTTGGTTTAAATGCAGTCTTCATCTATTCAGTCAATTGTGAAATGTAAATTTAAGGAGCATGGTATAAGCTTCGAAGCTTGTTGCTCGAATTGTTTTTGTGTGTGACTATGTTTGAAATGAATAAACATTTGTTTAAGCCAAGTAAATATTTTGATACATTAGACAAAAATAAGTTGTTTGAAGTGAGAATTTTAAAATCATCGATTGAAGGATTTTCAGGTAATTGGAAATTGGGTACGTACTGCCTCATAAGGGGACAATGAAACAGTATATGGAATGTTGAAAGTTTCTTCCCACATATACATCTTGCCGTCTTAACATGCTTACATCTTAAAGAATTATATTTAAGTCTAAAACAAAAACTAGAAATTTATCTCGGAAAATGATTTAACGAAGAAACGTTGCAAGAGTATGATTTTACATTACAACCCACACTAGTTTTGATGTATTTTTCTGAAAGACTATAACATTCCTTTACATATAAAGGAATATTTATATTTTCCTCTTCTGGCTACTCTGTCTGCCCATTCATTTTCATAAATACCACAATGTGATGGAACCCAAGTAAAGGTTACGCTAGAACCCTGTTGGATGAGAAAATGAATAAGATGATGAATTTCGATTAGTAAGTCAGATCTGTCTCTAAACTTTATAGAGTTTATTGTAATTAAGACACATTTAGAGTCAACACAAAACATAATTTGAAACATAATCGTAGGAAGATTAACAATATATCACAGAGCCATAAGAATGGCTACCAACTCTGCCGTGAAAATAGAATGTCCTTCACCTTTGTGAAATGATGTTTCTTTCCTTAGTCCAAGAATTACAAATCCAGCACCCGCTACATTACTGTCAATCAGAGAGTCATCAGTATATACACCTTTAAATGGTTAGGATAACTTGAATGAATATGGGAACAAAATGAGAGAGCCAGTAGATGAGGATTATCACTCTTTTTAAATCGTCATTTGAAATGTCAAAGTCTGCTCTGTTAAGTTCCCATGGAGGAATAGGAGATGTAATTGAACGTTTAGATACATCTTTACTTTTCAGTCCTGATCTGTTTTGAATATCTGAAGTATAAGTGACTATTGTTGTCAAAGATTTTCTATTCCTTGCTTTTTTCAGAAACTGGAGATCTTCTTATAATGTACTTAGCTGAAGACAGTTCTCGGTACTCGTTTAGAGGAAGAACACCCAACTCCCTATAAGTAGCAATAGTTGGAGTATGAACTGGAACTCCCAAAGCTAATTGTATGTAAATTGCCTATGAGCAAATTGGCGTTTTATATTTGTAGAAAACTTAGACTCAATACTTTGTAATTTTTTAAGTAGATATTTAGGAGCAGAAAAATAAACTTATCGGACGTAGGTCAACTTTGATCTAACCAACGCTGTCGCAAGATGAGTCCTAAAACTGTTTGTCTTTAACCTAATCATGTTTGCTTATAATTTTAAGCATATTTAAGCTTTTTCCACCTTTGTTTTCAAGATGAACTTTCATGTCGACTTTGATGTAAAATATATAGCTAAGAATTTTGTTATTTCTTTAAATTGTAACTCAATTCTGTCGATAAAGAAACTTGGTAATCTTCGAGGGTCTCCAGCGCTAAATGCCATCATATGACTTTTTTTTCTACAGATAAACTGAGACCATTCTCTATCATGAAAATAACTTATCTTATCCAGTTCAGACTAATAACAGTTTTGAATATGCTTCAATTTTCTGTTCGAGATACTCTTCATCTTTACATACAACCATATGAAAATGTCATCAGAATATTGAACTACTTTAATATTCTTTGACATCTTCTTTGAAAGGTCTCACATCAAGGTTTTGAATAGAAACGAAGCGATGGTGGATCCTTGAGGAACTCCCACATGTAAATCTCTTTGTGGCGAATATACATTTTCAACTATTGTTAGAATTTTTTTACAAGATAAAGCAGCTGTTCATTGCACATAAAATTGAGCTGCTTAGTTCAATCTATAAATCTTAGATAAACACTACAACCAAGCATTTCTTCTGAAAAATCTATTGTTTATGAAAAGGAACTCATGTCAAGTTGGCTTGAAAAGAAAGTCCTGAAAATAAAAGTTCCTCCAGAAACAGTTGTGTTCTCCCAGAAATTCCCGCCTTTTAAAGTTTAAGCAGCAATTGAGCATGCTACATCAGCAGTCCTGATTGCAGGCTCGTTTAATGTCAAAACTCGTTGCCAACACATTTTGCCTATGAGCAAATTGGCGTTTTATATTTGTAGATAACTTCACTAAGTGTGTGTGTGTGTGTGTGTGTGTGTGTGTGTGTGTGTGTGTGTGTGTGTGTGTGTGTGTGTGTGTGTGTGCGTGCGTGTGCGTGTGCGTGTGTGTGTGCGTGTGCATGCGTGCGTGTGTGCGTGTGTGTGTGCATGCACGTGTGCGTCTATGTGTGTGTTCGCCAGCACGCACACGCACGCACGTGCGCCTGCGCTCATGAAGTACGTGAACACACAGGGGAGGGGGGAGGGTATGCTTTTGTTTTGTTGTTTATCGATAATAAAAAAAAATCGTCTAATATTATTAAAGGTGAAAAGACGCAAAATAAAACTACTGAACTGAACTGAACTGAACACACAGAACCTCAGTTGATCTTTCTTTCTTGTCCTCAAAGACCTATCCTTCTGATTCTAGGTGTTCGGGAGAATTTAAAGAAAAACTGCTGCAGTGAATTGAACCCAGGGTCTGTTTGGTATTTTCGTATTGGTATTCGGTATATTCCAGTCACAGAGACTTATCTCTGTGAAATTCGGGCTGCTCTCCCCCGGAGAGTGCGTCGCCGTAAGCTCAGTGCCTACCCATATGTTTTGGGGGTTTGGGGTGGGGGTGGGGGGGGGACAGGGTGGGGGGGGGGGGAGGGGTAGGCTTGGGAAACCTAGCTATCAACCTAATCATACCAGGCAGCAGGATTTCTCCCTGCTCATGTTGATTATGAGGTGTGCGCAATATCAATGATCCAGCGGACCACCTGGAACAGTCTATGTGGGGTTGGTTAAAAATCATAAAAAAATTCCAATTTACTTGCATCAGTATTATGCAGTTTTACTATCATAAGGCACAGATTTCCATTCCGCTAACACGCACTGTCGGAGCGTCTGCAGTACATCTGCACCGCTCCATTGCAGCCGGACAGACACACAGACAGACAGATGCACCCACAGACAGTGAATATATTGTTTTAGCATAGATTGATGTGCAGAAACACTGAGATGGAAATTGTAGTAGTAGTAATGGTAGTAGAAGAAGTACATTGTAGTGAGAGAGGTGTTTTCCATTTATCTATCTGTTTGTTTGTTAATTCGGTTGGCTACTTTTCTATTCTGTTTGTTTTTATTGCTGATGCTGATGCTCTGCCTACCATGTCGTTGCTATATTACTGTTAATCGTTGTTTCTGTTGGCGATTTTCCTGTGTCTCAATGTTCATTTATAGTATTAGTTATGTATGCATGCTTAGAACCAAGGACAGAATGGAAGACTAGGCCCAGCCTAAATTCTTATCCTTGTAAAATAAAGTTTCTGAAGTCTGAACTCTCTCTCTCTCTCTCTCTCTCTCTCTCTCTCTCTCTCTCTCACCCCAGCGGGGTTACAAAATCAGTTAAATAATCTCAAAAAAACATTAAAATTTTTTGGTTTATAAGTAAATTTAAGTAAAACAAAAATCATGATTTGCAGGAAAGGATGATATATAGCTAAAACAGAAAAATGGTTTTATGATGGTAGGGTAATATAAATTGTGAACAGTTATGATCTAGGTTTTTTGCTTTCGACAAAGTTATCATTTGTTTCTGCTCTAGAAGAATTATTTTGCTGGCAGGGCTAAAGGGAGGGTAGTTCAAATTGTCAATACAATGTGGAGCCTTGGTAATATGGACAGAACTGTATTTTGTTTAGCTTTTTGATGCTCAAATTAAACCCATGTTGTTATATGCCTTAGAAGTGTGGGGTAGTTTTCGCTTTAAGACAGTGGAATCAGTTCACCTATTTGCATGTAAAATATTCCTTAGTGTAAGCCCCCAAACACGATTATTTGTGGTGCCCTTGAAATATATCCATTGTACATTGATAGTTCAATTAGAGCAATTCGTTAAATGCCATTGTCTAGAATCCCAAAGCAAGCTTATCTCATGAGTGTCAATAGGATGTCAAATAACACATATGTTGAAACAAATAAATTAAAGAACTGGACAGACGCGATTAAATTATGTCTAGATATGTACAGATTTTCAGAGGTTTGGATCTATGGTGGAGTTGGTGATGTAAATGCTTTCGTTGTGTTACTTAAACAGCGTATGATTGATTGCTTTAAACAAGACTGGGCAGACAAACTCAACAGCAGTGACCGTTTTAAAACTTATCGTTCTTTCAAATCTTTATTACAACCAGAAAAATATTTATCTGATTTAACTATTAGTAAACTTAGATAAGCTTTTGTACAGTTTCGTTTTGGAATGAATGAACTAAAAGTCAACCAGCGATATAAAGATATTTCGAAACATCGTACATCATGTAGCAAATTAGAAGATGAACTGCATGTATTGTATGGTTGTCCAATGTATAACGACTTGGGACGTAGATAATTGTGCAAATATAATAGAATGATGGAAACTATAAGACCTCCCTTACTAAACTGTTTATTGCAAAGTGAAAGTTGTTTAATCAAAGAATGAAATAGTGAGGCCAATAGAGGAGATCGCGAAATTGAACAACGGGTAAATACTCTCTTTTCTAATTAACTCCCCTCCACCAAAGTTGATTACGATAGCATTCACCTAGCAGTGCGTGGGTCAGAACCAAAGTGAGACAAACAAAGCATCATTCTCAAAAAAGAATGTGCCAAGTTCGCCTTTATGACCCTCCACCCACACAGTACACATCAACAATGGTGGAGAGGACGACATACAAACAAATCAACATCTATACAAGAGTGGCCGCCTGGGCGGTCAAAGGTCACGCGAGCGAAACCGAGGCTCAGGAGGAAAGCTAGTTTCAGGAAGACGTTGTCAGTGTTGGATTTTGTTAGTTTTCAATCAATACAGTAGAACCTCCCCTATAAGACCTTCAAAAATCACCCAAAATGAGGTCTCATAAGGGAGGGGTCTTATAAGGGAGGCAATTTTAATACTTACAAAGAAGGGCAACGTCTCAGAGAGGTAAGTCTTATGTGGGAGGGAGTCTTATAATGAGGTCTTATAAGGGATGTTCCACTGTACTGTATGGTGCTTTGACTCCGTTTACGCGTTTCAAACTTGTAACAAAATAAAGATCAAACTTTCGCCTTCTCCTTAGTGTGATTGTTTATTTTCTGTGAAAAAGATATTTTGTTTAAGAGCAGCAGAAAGTGAATGAACCAATCGTCAAGTTTTCTTGGCTGTGGCTTGAAAAAAGCATTTCACTGATCTAGTTCCAACTACAAAACTTATTACACAGCCGTTGATCCAGGGCCTGTATTCACGTTGAGATAGCATGAGACTTAGCATGATGCTAACTTAGAAGCTCTTCCAAAAGTCCTATTAAATCCTATAGGACATTGGAAGAGCTTCTAAGTTAGCATCATGCTAAGTCTCATGCTATCTCAACGTGAATGCCCAGGCTGCATACTCTAAACTAAAAAAGAAGATTCAGGCTTCTCTTTTGTCAAACTTGAAAGAAGAATGTCAGTGAATAAAGCCTATAAGAAGTAGCTATTCTCCCTTTAGTGGGAAAATAAAATGCAGGCTGTTCAGTAAGTGTGCGTACGAATCATTTGGTCCGCCCCTGGGCCTACGTTGCTGTAAATCTAGGTCTATCTGGGACTGGACTTTTTACTTATACTATCAAAGTTGATATTCATTCACACTGCCACACAAAACGTATTCGTTCAGATTTTGATAGGAGAAACACAACATCATAGGATGAGAGAGAGAGAGAGAGAGAGAGAGAGAGAGAGAGAGAGAGAGAGAGAGAGAGAGAGAGAGAGAGAGAGAGAGAGAGAGAGAGAGAGAGAGAGAGAGAGAGAGAGCGTGTTTGTGCGTGTTTGTGTATGGAAGCGTGTGTACACGTGTTCTTTATGTGTATGCGTGTGTGTGTATAAATTGTGTGCGTGCGTGTGCGTGCATTAGTGTGCGTTTGTGTGCTTGCGCGTGCGCACGCATCATTTTAAAAAAAGAAAGAAAAACATTACCCAGTGTACGTGTCTTATCAGGGATGAACACATGTCCGAGTTGCATGGTTTTGATTACAGGCCATTCAACTTGCGATTACCAGCCGCGAACGAAGAGAGCGAAGATGGTAATGTTTTCAGTGGATTCTGTGCCTGACTGGCTATCTATCTATGTTAACACGATAACGTTTGAACGAAGGGACCTAGGACGCTCACTTACAAGGATAAGAATTTATGTTGGACCTAGTCCCTAATTGGTTCTAAGCATGCAACATGTAACTAATACTATAAACGAACATTGATGATAATAATAATAATAACAGTACATTTATATAGCGCTTTACCTCAGATGAGCCCAAAGCGCTTTACAATCAATTATTCATCAACAGATAACAAAAAACAACATTCAAGAGTGACACCAACCACCAACAGTGCATATGCAAAGCAACTCTCTCTCTCTCTAACACACACGCATACACACACGCACACGCGCACACACACGCACACACACACACACACACACACACACACACACACACACACACACACACACACACACACACACACACACACACACACACACACACACACACACACACACACACACACACACACACATAAACACACAATTATTGACGCCAACTCGTTCATACCCCATTCGGTAAGTCACAGCAACTGAGCCGCATGGACTGACCACATACACCAACACGCAGACACAAACACCCTCACACACAACGTACGCACGCAGACAGACACACAGACACGCACACAAACACACACACATGCGTGCACACACAACCCACAAAACCAAAATACACACAAGCACACATTCATGCTCTCACACACACACACACACACACACACTCACACACACACACACACACACACACACACACACACACACACACACACACACACACACACACACACACACACACACACACACACACACACACACACACACACACACACACACACACACACACGCACGCACGCACACGCACCACAAAACACAGCACAAACCTCTTAAATCAATCTTCCCTCACGTGCACACAACGATAGACAACTGATCAAATATTTAGGGCGCAGCAGGAAAAAGATGGGTTTTAAGAGAGGTTTTGAATGAGGAGACTGAGACACAGAAAGATCGTTAACCCCTGGACTGCCAGAGAAAATTAAAGAAAAACATCATTGGGCAAACCATGCCATGAAAAAGACAACTGATAGAGCCAATCTGGCAAAATGGTCTGGGGATATAACTCTCTTGACTGTGTTAGAGCAAAAGCCAGCATATCAGGGTTATTCCTCTTCATCTGATGACATCATCAGTGATGTCATCAGGTCAGTACGTAATACGTTGGTGGCAGTCAGAGGTTTAATAGAAACAACAACAGTAGCAGAAATCTAACAACGACATGGTAGGCAGAGCATCAACATAAATAATAAGAATAAGCAAAACAGAAAACCAACCGACCAAATAAACAAACAAACAAATAAATGATTGACAAACACTACTTCCACCACAATTTACTTCTTCTACTACCATTACCACTCCTACTACTGACTGCTACTACCACCATCACCACCACTACTACTATTTATACTACAGCTACTACTACTTCTAATACTACTATTGCTACAACTACTACAACTTGCTACAACGAGAGAGAGAGAGAGAGAGAGAGAGAGAGAGAGAGAGAGAGAGAGAGAGAGAGAGAGAGAGAGAGAGAGAGAGACAGAGAGAGAGAGAGAGAGAGAGAGAGAGAGAGAGAGAGAGAGAGAGAGAGAGAGAGAGAGAGAGGGAGACAGAGAGGCAGACAGACAGACAGACAGAGAGAGACAGAGCAAACAATTCAAAGAAAAGAAAGACATACCGAACAAAAGCAAGTAAAGCAAAGGTGTAGGTTCGCCAAGTAACCCCCTCACCCCCTCCCCACTCCCTCTCCCAACTCACTCTCCAAAATACTAAGCCTATCTATTCTCACCGGGAAATGCTCACTAAGATTAATTAGCAAGAAGCGACGGCTTGCCTACAATCATCTTGATCATTCAAACAAGTCGGGACTTTGCAGGTATGTTTTGCGGTACCGCCAGGATCGTCCCACCATCTTTATTATGGCCAAAAATGTCCCACGCGTGCCTGATCCAGGTCGGAGGACGTTAACCGGACTTTCACTCTCTCACGCTTTTGCCTTGCTCAGGGAATGGTCAACTTAGGACGCTCATTTCACCGCCAGGGGGCAATCAAACCAGTAGGGGCTTAGCGCGTAATATTCTTAGTTGGGGTAGTGAGAGAGAGAGAAAGAGAGAGAGAGAGAGAGAGAGAGAGAGAGAGAGAGAGAGAGAGAGAGAGAGAGAGATGAGTCCCTCCCTCTCTCTCTCTCTCTCTCTCTCACTCCTCTCTCTCTCTCTCTCTCTCTCTCTCTCTCTCTCTCTCTCTCTCTCTCTCTCTCTACCCCACAACTAAGAATATCACGCGCTAAGCACTGGCTTGATTGCCACCTGGCGGTGAAATGTGCGTCCTAAGCTGCTCATTAAAGCGATAGGGTTAGGACTAGGTTAGTGTTCGTAATTTCATAAAACGGAAAGAACTTAGCAATTAAATAGCCTAGAACATGAAGAGGCGATAAATTCCTATGGTACATCAAACCTCTATTTTAGGAAATAAAGAAAAAATAACCACAGGGACTCTTATTCAAAAAACACAGAGTTCAAAACGGTAGGTTTCTGTCCCTTTTATTTGAAAAAAAAAGCACAGACGTTTCGGAGACTAACTCCGTTTTCAATGTGAAGATAATGAGAGCCAAAGTGTTGGCGAGAGATTTCAATATTTTAGGACTTGCAAAACGTCACCAAAAATGGGTCGGTAAAAGGTGAAGATGTGCCTTTCCAGTTTTAACACACTTTTATTCCTTCCTCTTTCATTCTTCCTCTCCACAGTTCCTTCTATCACACACACTTCCATCCATCAACATTTTTTTTAATATTATATATATATATATAGTACAAAGGAACGAAGGTTAACATAGCAATTGCCTTTCAAAAGAGAGAAGGGTTTCAATGTTTAACAAACAAAGCAACAACAACCAAAAATTAGCAAAAAAACTCATAGACAATCACATATCAGGCATAAATGCTTTCTCCTGCCTTTTTGCCCAAGCATTCTTAACAGAGGTTTTCTCCAGCCGAAGACCTATTTCTTAATAAGGCGCATAACGGCAGCATGACGCATAGTTATGCGCTCATATGACAGGAAACTGTCTGAGCGACCAACGGAGGAAGAAGAAGAAGAAAGGAAGAAGAAGAAGAAGAAAGAAGTCGGGTATATAAGGGAAAGGGTTAGAATCAGTTATTCTTTTTTTCTTTTCTTTTTTTTTTACTCCTCCCCCTTCTCTTTACATCCCCAAGTAAAATCTCAATGCCCCACATGGCCGAAAGGCCGAAGAGGGCGTAAAGCATTATTTTCTCTCAGTTACTCTTATCATAGATTTCCTCTCCCTGCCAGACATGTAAATAGCAAACTGCTAAATATCTCTTAAATAAACACTTTTATCACTATAAATTTAGATTTTACACAAAAACTCAACTTGTTTCTATTAAAGTTTCTATTATAAAAAAAAAATGAAAATAAAAACAATTTCTACTTTGAATTTTTCTCTACCAAATTTTTACAATTTAAAAAAAAAAAAAAAAAAATCTGTATTCTTGATCAAAATCTTTTTTTTCCCAGGATCTTTATAATTTCAAGTGCCCCAAATGGCCCTTTGGCCCAGAAGGCGTTAAAGCTCTATTTCTCTCTCTCTCTCTCTCTCTGTTACTCTTTTACCTTTACTTGTGGCGGTGCCATAGCCGATGAGGTTTAACCGAGGCGTGGTCACCGCTACAGCTAGGGGAAGACGGGGTAAAAAGCGCATGGGCGGGTAAGAAGCCCACCCCAATTATCTCATGAAATAAAGAAAATGTCAGTCAAATTTGCCCATGAGACGAATGCTAGACATTAACGCTCGTCTCAAGGGCAAAATGAGACTGAAATTTGCTTCATTTCATGAGATAATTGGGATGGGCTTCCTACCCGCCCATGCGCTTTTTACCCCGTCTTCCCCTACAGCTGGATACTTATAATTCGACACATGCTTAAGTCGACTTTTGCGTGTAAGTCGACGGATTTATCATTTCCCGGCCAAAAGTGCTCTTTAAGAGACTTTGATAACAACGGATATCTCGACAACGTATAACTCGACGTTCGTCTATGTCGACGAGATTTTTTCTAAACGTCAAACGGATAAGTCGACTTCCTGACTTCCTGACTTTTGTTTTTTCCCCCTGACTTCCTGACTTAAGTCACACCATTCTTCTTCTATTTTGATCTGTCTCTTTTTTAATGTGTGCGCGCGCGTGCCGTGAATGTGTGTGTGTGTGTGTGTGTGTGTGTGTGTGCACGCGCATATGTGTATGTGTGTGCATGTGCGTGTGTGTGACGTTTGCAATTATGCTTGACAGTTTTATTGTAGTGTGACGTCAACAATTTCCGGTGGGAGAAAATAGGGACGTTCGCGTACTGTAAAATACCGAGTTTAAGCCCCCACCCCCACCATCCTTTGCACAGTTTGAGGCCCCAAACAGGGGGTGGGCTTATACACGGTATTTGCCCTTGTGCTCGAAACATAATTGTAAAAGGAAAGATACACAGCCTGTTACAGGGTGCTGCGGATTTGTTTTTTACCCTAAAGGGCCTGCTACACTACATGTTGCATCCCCAATGCCCGGTGAATCCATTCACGCAGGCACATGCGCGCGCACACACACACACACACGCACACATACGCACGCACGCACGCACACGCACACGCACACACACACACACACATACATAATTATGTCACAGTAGAAATGGGAATCCAGCAGGATTCGGAATCCTACTAGTACAAATCGGAATTATGATTTCTACTAGTACAAACTGGAAAGTTTAATGGTGTGGTTGTTTTTTCTTCTTCAATTCTTGTACGCTTATATATATATATATATTCCTGGTATAAAAACGCCTACCTACCTACCCCCTATACACACACGCGCACGCACGCACGAACACACACACAAAGAGTATAAGTCAACATTATCTTCTGAAAGTGTCTGTGAAGTCGAGATATCCGACTGACGGATAAGTCGACATTTTGTTTTGAAAACGTCGAGATATCTGACTGACGGATAAGTCGACTGACGCATAACTCGACATAAAATCAATTGCCGCTGGCACGTCGACTTAAGCGTATTCGACTGTATCTGGGTTTTTTTTAAATCGGGACTTTACTGGTTTCGTACTGCCTCCGGACATTGCCTCCAGTATTGTTCCCACCATATTTGTATTTACAAATGTCCCATATGTGTCTGATTCAGACCAAGAGGACGTAAAACACCATTTTGGTTTTCAGTTTCGGGTAATCAATGCCCCACATGGCTGAAAGGCCGAAGAGGGCGTAAAGCCTTATTTCGTCAGTTTCGGGCCCGAGGCGTGGTTACCGCTACACCTATCTGTATTGCTAAAAAGTCGGGACTTTACTGGAGTTGCACTGCCTCCGGGCATTGCCTCCAGTATCGTTCCCACCATATTTGTATTTACAAATGTCCCATATGTGTCTGTTCCAGACCGAGAGGACGTAAAACACCATTTTTCATTCATTCAGTCTCGGGCCTAGATCATTTCCGTCCATACTAGGCAGAGGCTCGGGGTACGGACCCATATCTCACATTCTCCAGGCTACGGGCACGACGCTCAGTCACGGGACGCATAAATTGTGCGCAAATGTCTTCAAAAACTATTAATATTAACTCTGACATGTTCCTAACCCTATCCATAACCCCTATTCCTTACCAAGATGCGCAAAATACACGACATTTTAAAAATGCATAATTTTGTTGACGAAAAGTTCGACTAGGAAGAGTTACTATCCCTGAACATGGTTTGAGTGTTGCGATAATGCCGTAGGATTAGGATTAGGATTAGGATTTTGGGACTCAAAACATAGCCGTAAGGCTTTCCTGTCCCATCTTTCATTTTATTTAGTTATTTGTCTCCTTCTGTCGCACACTCAGTTTTTGTTAATATTATTCATCGTAATCATACATAGGGGAAGACGGGGTAAAAAAAAGCGCATGGGCGGGTACGAAGCCCACCCCAATTATGTCATGAAATGAAGCAAATTTCAGTCACATTTTGCCCATGAGACGAGCGTTAATGTCTAGCATTCGTCTCATGGGCAAATTTGACTGAAATTTTCTTTATTTCATGAGATAATTGGGGTGGGCTTCTTACCCGCCCATGCGCTTTATACCCCGTCTTCCCCTAACTGCCTTATAGTCATTCCATTAGTCGAGAAGGTTTTTAAAAATGTTAGTATTCTGTGCTCTTTTCATGTTAGGTGGTAACTTATTCCACACAGGTGAAACTCTGTTAGTAAAATAAAATTTTCTATTATTAGTCCTGCAATGCCACCTCTAGCCACTGCTTAAACTAAGTAAAACTACACATTTGACGAAAGAAAATTTAAAAACTTACTGTTTCGCAGTTTCTTCCATGATGTTTACTTCTCGTCAAAAATTAAGCGCCACCGTCTGTCTTCCGCCGTTTCAGTAATACTCCGTTCGTTTTGAATTTCCAACGTTGATCTGTAGATTAATGGACCCAATACTAACATTGGCGACCGAGTCCTTTTACTCTGTACTTGTTTTGCAGTTCAAGCCAGTCACAAAACGCATTAAAGATACACAGACGCGCCACGATTAAGTCCCTTGGTTTTTTCTGAGTAGTGGTAGTGTGTTAGCTGTGACCCACATAGAAATGCCCCCATGTTCAAATTGAGGCTGTTCTTTAAAATGATTTATTTCTTTCAATCTGGGGGCATTGAGACCAGCTGGTCAAAACAAGATTTATTTCCAGCTATAAGAGGGAAAACACGTGAAACACGTGATTTTGACACGTGATCTGGTGGGTCTTCAACATCTCCCCTCCCCCTCCTCCTCCATCTCACTTCCTCTTCTGTTGACTGAACGGTCGTTTACTCTGATAAGATAGACCAAAAAGCCCGAATATACTGAGAGTGAAAACTCCGCAGCGCACTGAAGCCGTGTTTTGCGGTGGTTTTTTTTTACTCCCACCTTTTCACCTTCACTACAGGTAGGGATCATTGTGAACTCACTCGCTGCTATGTTACCATACTTAACTTAATGGTCAGCTCATTGGCCGTGGGCCCTCAAGAGAAGAAGAAGGAGAAGAAGAAGAAGAAGAAGAAGAAGAAGAAGAAGAACACTTCCCACCTTTTCACCTTTTCACCTTCCGTAAGAAAGTTGGCTTCATTCTAAGCAAGGTTTGTAGGGTGCGAAGTAATCACTCTTAGCATATTCAGGCTTTTTGGATACTGTCAATCGCCACCCTCGTTCAACCCCCCCCGCCCCACCCCCACCCACCGCCACCACCACTACCTACTTCAAAACGCCAAGAGAGAGAAGGGGGGAGGGGGAGGGAAGGACAGAGAGAGAGGGGAAGAGAGAGAGATAGAGAGGGGAGAGAGAGAGACAGGTCCTGAAACTCACTATCTACATGAGCTCTTGTAGGAGGCCCTACTACACAAGTTTAAACTTTTACTTTTACTGCAACGGAAACCAACGTCACGTGTGACCCCATTACAAATGAATACTGCTCATTAATAACTCAAAAACTGCGCAAATGGCGTATCACTAGTCAGCCAGACTCTATGTTTAGGACCAACAATGTCAAAGTCTGCGATTTCTGAGTTTATAAAAACAAAACAAACAAAAACCTATAAAAAAAAAAGGAAGAAAGTTGCTTCTCAGTGAAACAGTTTTTAGCGCAAATTTGAGGGGGGGGGGGGGGGGGGGGGGGGGGGGGGGGGTTACTAAAGCATATGAGAGTTGAAAATCATGCCCTTGTTTAAAATAAATTGGAAATTCTACCTGCGTTTAAAATGTGCATAATTGGCGGTTTCATCGTTTAGCAGGATTAGTGTGTGTGTGTGTGTGTGTGCGTGTGCGTGTGCGTGCGTGCGTGCGCGCACGGTTAAGGGGCAGCCACACTACATACGATTTGACCCCAACACGATGCGATTGTGACGTCTGCGAGTCATAATTCACGTGACATACTTCCCGGTCTAGACAAAAATATATATATTTCCTTCCTTCCGTTAAAGGGGCACCCTGACGGATGCGTTTTTTGCAAGAAACACGTCGAGATCACCAGAAAGACAGCCTTTTCAATTAAGGATCAGAACACTCGCTTTGCTCTGGTTTCCTAGAAATCAAACCGTCAAAACGGCGATTCCTCCTTGGCGGAGATGCCGGAGAGAGAAGCCATTTTGGATGGGGTGGGTGGGGGCCAAACCCGTTGTGGTTGAAGCTTTTTCTTTATTGTAGTGCACTTTTTTTTTAAAATGAAGCTATTTCCTTTCTTGTGAGCGAAACTCCTTTAGATAAACTGCATACAATTTTTGTTTTTAAAGATAAATAAAAAGGCTTGTATTGCGAAAATTTCGTGCAAACAATTTGGTCGCCATTACAAAAGAGACGACACACGCCTTCTCTTTCAGTGAAATAATTTGACTTCCAGCACTTCCGCCAAGGATGAATCGCCGATTTGACTTCTAGGAAACCAGAGCAAAGTGAGTATTGCAATCTCTCTTTAAAAAAATAAGGGGTGTTTTCATTGTGATCTCGACGTGTTTCTTGCAAAAACTCATCCGTCAGGGTCCACCTTTAGGCCTAAGTGACCACAGTCAAAGACTGTACAGGGGAAGATAAACATCCGGTCTCTTTTCCCTATATGAGTAGTGAGGACAGAAACACTGGTTATGTCCCTTTGAAACGTGACACATTTTACACATCGATAGGCCAGTTGAATTTTCCGTTCAAGTTCCAGTCCGAGTTTTTGGATAGCCTCCACTGTGAATAGTGTACACGTCCGCACTAACGATAACTCGAACTGCAAACAATTTGGTCGCCATTACAAAAGAGACGACACACGTCTTCTCTTTCAGTGAAATAATTTGACTTCCAGCACTTCCGCCAAAGATGAATCGCCGATTTGACTTCTAGGAAACCAGAGCAAAGTTAGTATTGCAATCTCTCTTAAAAATAAGGGGAGTAATTATTTTTTAGAGAGTAATCCATCTTACCCTTTTAGAAAATCTTTGCCACAGTCACACGTGACTATCACCTACATGTCACTTCACTATTCGCTCACTACACTCAAGTATTACACGAATACACGAATCAACTGGAATGTCTGTTGACAAAAATACAGATATTTTATGAGATTCGCGTATTTGGGGGACTACAAATAAACAGCGAACATAACTTAGTAGGATTTCATCAGATCTATTTAGACAGTAGAGTGTCACGTGAGTCATGCCTCACAAACGTCAAAAATCGGATCGTAGCGAATCGAATCGTGTGCAGTGTAGCAGGCCCTTTACCTCGTCCCCCCCCCCCCCCCCCGATTTTAATGCACGTTTTTAATGTTGATTATAATGTTGCCTTTGTAAAGCGCATCGAGCATACTACTGTATGGATTTTTGCGCTATATGAAATACAATTTATTATTATTATATCGACAACTTTCCTGACCTTTCACCCCTCTGGGAAAAGGTCACGGGTTATACTCAGAACGAGGCTCGGTGTGCTTTTTAACTTCCGGTTTTACAGTAGACCTCTCTCAATCTCTGTTTCCCCTAACAAATGATTAATTCGTCACTCTCACAATTTTCGAATCCCCCATGCAAGAAAAATGCATGTTTCTGAGACGATTGATTGCTCTCATGTAGGATCAAAGATATTCTAAAAGGGTAAGATGGATTACTTAAAAGCTCGGCGAACCGGGCTGATAGAGTTATCGTTAGTGCGGACGTGTACACTATTCACAGTGGAGGCTATCCAAAAACTCGGACTGGAACTTGAACGGAGAATTCAACTGGCCTATCGATGTGTAAAATGTGTCACGTTTCAAAGGGACATAACCAGTGTTTCTGTCCTCACTACTCATATAGGGAAAAGAGACCGGATGTTTATCTTCCCCTGTACAGTCTTTGCCCGGCTATAAAGCACAAATCAATGCAATCAGCTGCTCAAAATGCAGCAAAGGCTACATCTGTGTGTGTGTGTGTGTGTGTTGTGTGTGCGTGTGCGTGTTGCGTGTGTGTGTGTGTGGTGTGTGTGTGTGTGTCAAGTCAAGTCAAGTCAAGTCAAAATGATCTTTATTGAGGATAAAGGAGTAAGCTTGACAGCTTTTTTTCATCCTGTCCTCAGAATGAAAAGTAATACGAAAGCAACTCGAAAAATAACTCAACATGCAAAACAAAACATTCCAAACTACTAAACATTAGCCTAATAATATAACGCATTGAAATAACTCTATTGAGAGAGAGAGAGAGAGAGAGAGAGAGAGAGAGAGAGAGAGAGAGAGAGAGAGGAGAGAGAGAGAGAGAGAGAGAGAGAGAGAGATAAGTGAATGGAATGGATATTGAAGTGAATGTGGTTGTCCCTTCCCCATTTCATTTCCTCCCCATCACCCATATTAACAAATGTCCCGGACACAATGGAACAAAGCAAAGAACAATCAAAGTATAAACATTGTAAAGTATCAATTAAAAGGACATATCCCGACGGAATAGGTGCTAAATTTCTAAAGTTAGAGACTAATTCATAGGGTTTCTAACATATGAAATTTAAGTGCTTTCATAAATGTCTGTCTTGATGTACACGATTTTAAATTAAAAGATAAATTGTTCCACGCCGTACAGCCGGAGTATAATAAACTAGATTTATAAAGATTATTACGGGGTCTGGGAAAAGAAAGTTTGTGTGTATGTCTGCTTTCGTTGCTAACAAAATGTTGGGTGATTTTCTTAGGGGCTATTCCATTCACAACGCTGTACATGCATACACATTTGTTATATAATAGTCTTTCCTTAAATGGCAGGATGTTTAAAGATTTGTAATCACATTTAGTGAGTGAA
>CM065703.1:32126362-32214991 GCA_017654935.2 Phymorhynchus buccinoides | reverse complement strand
TTGTGTGTGTGTGTGAGTATGTGTATATGTTTTGGGTGGTGGGTTTTGTGTGCGCTGCAGCGCACGCTCTACGCGCGTGCATGACAGTGGCACGAGAGATAAACAAATAAACAGTGTATACATAACACAGACACAGCATTGCGTTGAGATAAAACAGGAAGCAGATCCCATTCTTCATGCAGAAACGAACTCTCAGCAAAGAAATACACAGATGGGCAAACAGGCAGATGAGCGAACTCCATAATGATTAATTAATCACACACAAAAAGAAAGACGCACAGTCATAGATACGGACAGAGAGACGAACGCGGACACAGCAAAGTACAAAACCTTGGACAAACATACACATAGCAATAGGGGAAGACAGGGGTAAAAAGCGCATGGGCGGGTAAGAAGCCCACCCCAATTATTTCACGAAATAAAGAAAATTTCAGTCAAATTTGCCCATGAGACGAATGCTAGACATTAAACGCTCGTCTCATGGGCAAAATGAGACTGAAATTTGCTTCATTTCATGAGATAGATTGGGGTGGGCTTCTTACCCGCCCATGCGCTTTTTACCCCGTCTTCACCTAGGCCATAGAGACAGACATATTTATTGAAAGACAAGAGGGACGGACGTAGGAACGGACAGATACTACAGACGACTATGAATTACAAGCAGCGTAATCATTTTATTTAAGTGAACTCTAAAGCACGACTGTACGATACGATTCGATCACGTGATCTGGAAGCGCGAATCACATTTGTTCTTGGAGACCACGTGATCGAATCGTATCGTACAGTCGTGCAATTTTAGTGGAAGCGTGGCTGTCCCTTTAGTGCGCTCTCCCATTCTGTTGAGTATATGGCCTACATAAAAAAAAAGTAGGCCTATGCCCCTTTAACATATACTGAACACAATTTAACTCAGACCCGGGTATTGTCCAGTACCCTCCAGGATCTGCTCTGAGCACTGAATGATAGTTGTGGTGGTTGATTGATGGTTCGTCTCACACGCGCTCTTTGCAGCCCTTGCCAAGGGGACATTTAAACCCAACTTTCATTCAACATACTGAACCAGAACCAGAACCAAAACCAGAACCAGAACCTGAACCAAAACCAGAACCAAGAACCAGAACCAGAACCTGAACCAAAACCAGAACCTGAACCTGAACCAGAACCAAGAACCTGAACCAAAACCAACCAGAACCAGAACCTGAACCAGAACCAGAACCTGAACCAGAACCAGAACCACCACCAGAACAAAGAACAGACAAATGGACAAAAGGACATGGACACCGATAAAAGGGCTAGCGCACGGACATTTTAACAGACGTGGTGCGCATACATGGGAAAACATAGAGAAAAGGGACACTCATAGAAAAACAATTGGGGCAGACATAAAGACAAGCCAAGTGACCTCGGATGCGCACGGCGTGACACAGGGCCAGTAAGCCTGCAGACTCCATCTCGATGTTCCGCACACCCAGACCCCACAGCCGGTGCAGGAACTGATCCTTCTGGGCGGGACTGGCCGTGCACAGGGCACCATCCAAACGGGCCTGGCCTGAAAACAAAGATGGATTTAAAACAAACAAAAAATAATCACCAAATCTTTTATTTAAAAATCACATGCACGAGAATTTGCCGTATATGGAAGTAAGTCGGAGATCTGACAGATTGGTACATAATAGGCAAACACACACACGCACACACACACACACACACGCACACACACACACACACGTCTTACTCTAATGACATTGTCTATTCTAACATAAATATGGTCTATTCTAACATAAATATGGTCTATTCTACTTTGTCTCATGTTCCTCATATCTATGTTGTTGTAACGTTTTCTTGAACCATGTTCCCCTATTGTTATTATTGAAGTTCTGAACGTGTGCTTATTGCATGTTTTGCCTTCTTTTGAGGAAAACAATCACGAGCTCACATGCTATTGTTCGCTTCTTGCCATGCTGATGATTTGACATTTAGCCTAAATATAGAATATTTCTGTGAAGTGAAAAACTAATATTTCAAAAAAGCTAAAAGTATATAAGGACGAAAAAATAGAGTGAACAATAGCGCTAAAAGCTAAAGCTTAGAAAAGCATTAGAAGAGAGCTGCCTACTTGGAATTTTCCCAATCAGTAGCCCAGCCATCAATTTTCAGTAGCGTGGCAAAATTTTTCGTAGCATCCACAAACAACGGCAATCGATTTGTTCTCTTCCTGAGCCGAAACGCACTGCTTAATATGTTTCGCCGATTGAACGTGTTGACGGCAATCGTCTCTACCGCCATGATTCACAGAGAAGTCCGCATGGCAGAGGTTGCACTGCAGCGAGCATGGTTCCGGTTCGCACCGAGTCAACTTCTGACGATGCAAGGCCACTCCTCCGTGTAAGCTATTTTAAAAACTTGTGCGCCAGCCCATGTTTTTTATTAGAACAAGATGGTGCGCCAGATGAGTTTCGTTTTCTGGTTTATTTTCGTTTGAAGCATCTCCCGAATCGCTACTGCTGCTGGATGACCGCCATTTTTTTTCAGAGAAAGTAATAAGAACGCATGCGCAGTCACTTTGATAAAAACGGAAGTGACTAGGTTATCGCGCGTGACACGGCGTCTGCTCTTAGAAACAGACAAAACCGGGAACGGCATAAGCAAAAATAAAATGCGGCGGCAATTTGGTTTTTTCCGTAGCAACGTTAAGGTTGCCGTAGCTCCGTTGCAAAGCTTTATTTTTCGTAGCTGCTGTGGCCAAATCGTAGCAGTAGGCAGGTCCTTAAATGACGAAACAATAGAGTGAACAATAGCGCTAAAAGCTAAAGCTCAGAAGAGCATTAGAAGAGAGCTTATTTAACCCCTGGACTTAATATTTCTTCCGTTGGATACCCACCCTCGTAGAAGTCGTCTGCGCAGAACGTCTTGCCCAAAATGGTGCTGAAGTTGTCCTCTGGCTGTGCGCATGCCTGAAGATCACGTGCCAGGTCCAGGTCCACGACCACTGGTCGGTGGATGGCTTGACCAACAGAGTGCTGTGAATATTAGAAACGCACGTGCAGACACGTGCATGTTTAAGCACGCGTGCATACATACACACACACACACACACACTGCACACACGCACGCACGCACACACACACATGCACGCACGCACTCATACACAGACATACACACACAAACTTACACGCACACACACACTACACACACGCAGGCTCGCCACGCACGACATACATACACACACACATTACAGACACCACACAGCGAAAGCACGCACACAAACGTAAACACACACCACACACACACACACACACACACACACACACACACACACACACACACACACACACACACACACACACAACACACACACAATGCAAACCACACCACTGCACATGCATACAAGGACACATACAATGATGATGATGAAGATGAAGATGTCGACGACGACGGTGATGATGATGATCGTTGAACATTGATGATTATGATGATGATGATCGTGAACATTGATGATGAAGATGATGATGATGATGATGATGTCTACAACGACGCGACGACGACGACGACTGTGATGATCGTTGAACATTGATGATGATGATGATCGTTGAACATTGATGATGATGATGATGATGATGTTGATCGTTAAACATTATTGTTCTTGATGAGGATTTTTTTTTTGGGGGGTCATCCCTTTGAAGAAAACTATAAGGCAAAACAAAAGAAGACGTCATTGAAAGGCTGTAACCACAGAACAAGCAGAAAACAGATCCAACAGAGACAGAGACAGACAGACAGACAGAGAGACAGACAGAGACAGACAGACACGGACAAACAAAATGAGAGAAGGGAGAGAACTGACCCATGTGTATTCAGGCTGCAGTTCAGAGTTAAGTGCCCCTTCAGAAATCACCACAGTGCCTTCCTCCACCCCTGTTCACACATATGTGCATAATAATACCATTATTAACATGTGATATATCGTCACACACGCGCGCACACAACACACACACACACACACACACACACATCGCACACACACAACACACACACACACACTAATGTAGACAGACTTAAAACACACATATGTGTGAGACATACGCCCTATGTAGAGATAGGTAGACATATAGATGGAGATATAAAGAGAGACAGAGTGATAGATATGCATTTATTTCAGAAAACTTATTTAGCGCATTACTGTAAAGAGATCTACAGGAGAGAAAAAAAAAACACCTGCTTACCGACACCCCCGCATGTTCCAATCCGGAAGAACGTCACACCGGAACATCCGGCCACGTGAAGCAGCTTGAACAGTTCGTGCAGGAGAACAGAAAGGGAGGGAACTCCAATGCCATGCTGCGAGGAAAGACAAAAGCCAGTAATATGATATAATGACATTACAATCTATGGCTTGGTGTCAGTTGTCGCCATTTTCCTTTTCAAGAGAGGCCCAGTCGCCATCTTGGGGCAGCATCCATTTAGTACTCACTAGTTTGATTATATTCAAAGATGACGGCTATTATGTCATATAATAGCCGCCATCTTGTCATAACAGCTGCTGTCCAGCCGTACTACATGTACTATATTAACCTTTCAATTTTAGGAAATTCTGTAATTTCTTGGATTTTTAAAAAAATCTAGTCAGTCGTTTCCGACCATGACTGCCAGATAGCAGCGGGGACAGCTACTATTCTTGCGAGCTGGGCGAGACTTCATTAATAGTGGAGATACCTTGCCCATGGTACAATCCCACACTCTCGGCCACAGAGATTTGAGGACACAGCTGGCGTTGAGGAAGGTCCCCAAAGGCCAGCCCAATCCTTTGACTGCAGCACGAGAGCTGGTGCAAGGGCCCCCTCAGTAAGTTTACAAATTTAGGGCCTGATGATTTTTTCCCTTTGCATAAGCTTCTAGCTCGTTGTATATATACTCAACTCCTTTAATTTGTGTTGCTGCCTTACTGTTGTGCATGTTTTTAGATAATGTTTGTTTAAACCAATGATTTCGTTTCTGGAAATTTGTGAATTTATTGTAACATATAGATCTGTAGCCAACGATTCTAATCATACTCACGCTGGACACAAGTACAGGCCCCACCTAGAACAAGGAGCAACTGCTTTGCTGCGTAAGTCTTCAAATAAATTTCGTTTAAACCAGTGATTTTTTTCCCGGGAAATTTGATAAAGTTCCTACTTTTGTGAATTAACTGTAACATAATTATAATAATGATATAGAGTACTAACATGTCTGTGCGTTGGTTGTGTGTTCGCACGTACCCCCCTCACTTGAAATCGTAAAGATTGTAGAGAAATCACGTCATGCTTGCGTCATTGTTTGCGTCATTTTGAGGTGTACGCAACCCCCCTTGGTACTCTATAACCCATTTGTGGTCTTATCGTACTCACGCTGGCCACCAGCACAGGCCCCACTTTGAACAAGGAGTATCGCTCCGTCTTGTGCCCGCAGGACTCCAGAAGTGACGTCACATCCTCTGACAGACTTAGCTCCCTTGCCAGGTGGCGTGCCACGCCGGACATCCTTTTGGCGGTGCCTCCCACACACACGAACTGGTCAAAGTGTTATATAATGGGGGTGATTTTAATAACGAAGATTTGACAACAACAAGAAGAACAAAATGCGTTCTCCAACCTGGTACATGCGCATTATTATGGGACATTTTTATTTAGACAGATATTGGGTCAATCCTGAAAGTACTGCAACATCAGGAAAGACCCGTTTTAACAATTACACCGGCAGTTACACTCGCAAACTGACGCGCTTTCACAAACATTAGTATGCACACCAACACAGTCGCACATACATAGATAGGCCTACTCCCACACATTATGCCTGTAGATTATGTCAATGCATGAACACAAAAACCCATATAGGCTTACATGTACGTAGTCCACGCATGTAATGTGCACATACACTGCCACACTCATGAATGCACTTTCATAAAACACTCTCTCATAATAGAATCAAACATTGACTCCCCCCCCCCCCCCCCTGACAATATTTTCCTATCATTCAATATCCACTTGGTGTACATTCTGTGTTGCATCGTGGTGTGTGTGTGTGTGTGTGTGTGTGTGTGTGTGTGTGTGTGTGTGTGTGTGTGTGTGTGTGTATGTGTGTGTGTGTGTGTGTGTGTGTGTGTGTATGTATGTGTGTATGTATGTGTGTGTGTATGTGTGCATGTGTCTATGTGTATGTGTGTGTATATATATGTGTGTGTGTGTGTGTGTGTGTGTAACAATAACAACAGCAATAACAATATGATTAATTCGTTTTTGCAGGCCATATGCCCATAGTAACAGCAAGAATAAACAAACTGACACGCACAGAAAGATTACATAATTTTCTCATTTCTAAGCATTAATTTTAGTAATATACAGACCAATTTTGCATAGTAAGTTTACATTTAAATTTTTACACAATAGCTGTGCTTTAAAATTTGATGGAAATCTGTGATAATACAGAGGGATATAGGGATATATATAGATCTTGTTTGCTGACCATCACACTGAGTACACAATGGATTGACAAGTGCTTTTCCATAGCGTATGACTCCATTTAAAGGTAAACTGTTTGACCTTAAAAGACAAATTGCTCTCCGAATTTCTACCGGTTCTATTTCGCTTACATAGCCAGCTCTACAAATAATTGAATGATAGTCTAAGTAATCTGGCTGAGTTGAGAGATAATCATGCCAGTTCTGGAAATTAATATCTTGTAATCGTGATTGAAAGGCAAGTAAGAAGGACGCGTTTTGGCCGTAATTCTGAGCTGCCCTCACTTGCATGGAATCTAATAAATCCAGTGTCATATCTTCTCGATCATGGTTGGATTATTTCAAATCGCTCTTTCATTTTGCAAGAAGCTCAAATGGTCCAACTTTTTATAAAGAAGTTGAAGATAGGCTAAATTTACATGATGTTGATTCTCGTGAAACGTGTGTAAACTCAAACATGAATGGTGCGATTACTGATGCAGAAATCATGAATGCTTTGAGCAAACTCAAATCAGGCAAAGCACCGGGTCCTGATGGTCTGTCGTCAGATTTATTGTGTAACGTCACTCATATTCACATTAAATTCCTTCTACCACTGTTCAACAAAGGTTTTGCTTATGGTGAGTATCCCCAATCCTAGTTAAAAGCTGTAATTTTTCCTTTGAATATATGTGTGTGTGTGTGTGTGTGTGTGTGTGTGTGTGTGTGTGTGTGTGTGTGTGTGTGTGTGTGTGTGTGTGTGTGTGTGAGTGAGTGCGTGTGTATGTGGTGTGTATGTGTTTATGTGCGCACACATATGTGTGTCAGACCGAACTGCGCTTTTGTCCGAGTGTGCGTTCATGTATGTTTGAGCATGCTTGCATGTGCGTTTGCGCACGTGTTTTTGTTTGTGTGTGAAGTCAATAAAGCAGCTAACATGCACGATCGAAAAGACTGTTATATATACAAGTTAAGGACCAATTCTTTACCAGAGGCATTGATTCATGAACTATTTCTTAAAACAAACAATTAATGACACGAATGCTATAATTATTCAGATTTTTTTCTCATATTTATTCAACGATGACTTGGAATCAAATGTCTATAACTGCAGATAGTTCGCTGAATTATTATTATGGAAAAGAATGTGTGTTTGTGTGTGTATGGGGTGGGATAACTGGTAGTAACACACGCCAAACCAAACTGCCTCAACCCTGCGACATTTATTCAATTTGTAAGCTCACAGGTTATTTTTTCCAGCACTGCGTTTTCCCCAGAACAGGCTATTTTTCACATACACTGTTTTTTCACTCCAAGCCAAATAACAATTGACTTAGACATGGGGCAGTGGGAAGATGCCTCGTTCCTCCATACGGGGAGCTAGACAACCCCGCCCCCTCCACGAGTCTCACCCCGTGGGAATACCTGGGAGTCTTTCGTAAAAATAGTTCCCCCTCCTTCTGGAAGTTCTGTGCATTGATTAGTAGCACTAATGCCTCACCCACCTTTTACATCACCGAAAACTTTGCTGAAGTCGATGAAATACTTAGTCCCAAGTACTTATTACGAAGTCCCAAGTGCACAATATGTGTGTATGCCTGTGTGTAAGATTGTGCGTGCATATGCGTTTGTGTAGGCCTAAATGAAATGGAAGCAGCCGAAACAAGACAGTGCAACATGTTCGCTCACTTTCACATCACCGAAAACTTTGCTGAAGTCGGTGAAAGCGGTGCTCAGTCCCAAGTGGTAGAGGAAGTGCTCCGAATCCTTGGCCAGGTTAGGGTTGGGTAAGTGTATGGTGTCTGGGTACAGCTGTGCACTGCACCTGCACGAAGGAAGCGGAAGAAAGAACGAAGGGCACCATGATCAAGATAGATAGAAAGAAAGACAGGACTGAGCCCGAGCGGGTGCAAAGTTCCTCTGCATGCTAATCTGGGTTTGGTATCCGGACGAACGCACGGACGGACACATGCGCGGATGGACCTAACAAAACCAATTGTTCACGAAGTTTCGCTCGGGAACTAAAAAAAGAAAGAAAAAATGTGGCATAAGAAACGAAGGAAGGAAGGGGGTAGGGAAGAAAGGGGGCAGAAAGGAGAATGAAAGAAAGAAAGAGAGTGATAGAAGGTAAGAAAGAAATATGGTAGAGAAACTGCCCGAAGGAAGGGGAAAAAAGGAAGAAAGAATATAAGTAAGAAGTGAGCGATTGGAAAGAAGGAAGAAAGAACGTGAGGGAGGTAGAAAAGAAGGGAAGAAGGAAAGGAAGAATGCAAGACAGAAAGAAAGAAAGAGAGAGAGTAGGAATAAATGATGGAAAAGAGGGAGGAGGGAAGTGAGAAAGAATATAAGGAAGGAAGAAAGCAAGGGAGGGATGAAAGAAAGAAAGAAAGAAAGAAAGAAACATTCAGTAAAGGAATAAAGACAAACCCCATTATGGTATCATTAAGAAAGAAAGAAAGAAAGAAGAAAGAAAGAAAGAACTCCTCCACCCCACTCGAAAAGGAAAGAAAGAAAGCAAAAAAAGAGAAAAAACACTCAACCCCTAGAGCACACCACTGAAGGGAGTTTACAATGTAGGCCTATCGTACTTTCATACGAAGACAGTCCCCAGAAAGGAACATTACCAAACCGTCAACACTGTGTCAGCAAAATGCAAACAGACAAACAAAGAAAAGATGATACTTTAGAGTCAAAACGGACTATCTCCAGATAGTCCACTGACTTATTTTGTTGAACTTATTGCAAAAACTATAAACTTGTATTGAAAAAGACTCAACATAATTTAAGATGGGAATTATGCTCTTTATGTTTTTTCAGTCTTTTTTAATACAAGTTATTAGGTTTTGCACTAAGTTCCAAAATAAGTCAATGGACTATATGGAGATAGTCCGTTTTGACTCTTAAGTCATCGATGTTTTTATTTTATTTTAATTTTGCAATTGATTCAATCTACTTTCCTTTGGTATTTCAAGATTCTGTTGACATGAAATTCATTATGTTTGCTTAATAAAGAAAAATAAAGAAACAAATGAAAAGCAACACAGCAATCACTTATTGTTAGTCTATCCTATGCACTGTAAACTAATCGGCAAAACCACTGCGAGGTGGAACGTCATTGTTATATTCTTCACAGTGCGTGTTCAGAATCCATGTTGTTTTGTTTTCTCTGAAACAGGCTGTAACACCCGTGCACCGTGTTCAGAATCCATGTTGTTTTGTTTTCTCTGAAACAGGCTGTAACACCCGTGCACCGTGTTCAGAATCCACGTTGTTTTGTTTTATCTGAAACAGGCTGTGTGCAAACAGTTGCTGTAACACCCGTGCACCGTGCTCATAATCCATGTTCTTTTCTTTTTTTCTATGAAACATGCTGTAACACCCGCGCATCGCGCTCAGAATCCACGTTGTTTTGTTTTCTCTTAAACAGACTGTAACACCCGCGCACCGTGTTCAGAATCCACGTTGTTTTGTTTTCTCTGAAACAGGCTGTAACACCCGTGCACCGTGTTCAGAAACTCAGCTGTGAACTTGGTGCCAGTCAGACAGTACAGGTAGAAGTTGATGCCACTGTTGGTAACCCACAACACGTCTATGATATTAATACACACATTGAACTGTCCATTTTCAATGGGGTCGTTCCAATCAATGTATTTGTTTATAACTAAACGTATACCAAGTGGTGTTGTTAAGAGAACAAAGGAAACACTGGCAGCAATCAAGGTGACAGTCAGTGAAGACACTTTCTGTTGTCCGGAATCCTGGCTGGATTGTTGTACAGAAAGACGTTGGTTCGTTCTGACAGATCTGACCAGTGTCCACAGAAGAACGCTATTGCTGACTGCCAACAATGTGAACGGTAGAAAACAGAACTGAAGCAGACGAATCCAAGAAAAGATCGTAAACATAAACCACCCGTAAAGCCCTGAGGAAGGCACATAGCAGCTATGTCTACGAAGAACGTAACCATACAGGTAGTGACAGTGCATCACAATGAAAACGATTACCACTATACCAGCAGTAACTCGTGACTTTCTCTTGGTCCACACAGCACCGACACGAAGTGGCCACAGCACAGAGGCAGCTCTGAGCATGGTGAGTGACACCAGCATCCATGACGATACAGGTGATGCCGTGTGAATCATCATCACGTAAACCTTGCACCGCCAGGGCCCCTGATATTCTATGTAGGGAAAATCAAGCACAGCTTTCAGGAACTTCTGAAACGGACCCATCAGGACCATCAGATCAGACACAGCCAGAACGATGAAAAAAACACTGGACGTGGATGAAGGAAGACGAACCATGATCAGAATGATCATACAATTCCCGAACCATCCAAAGGGCAGCACAATATGGTAGCCGATGTCCTTGAATAGGAAAGCTACGTCTAAATAAGGCTGCCTCAGATCGGACCACGTGTCTCGTTTGAACTGACCTGACATCTCCGCTGTGCGTGTCAGCCAATGGCTTGTTGACCACAGGAGGTTGGTTCAATTAAGTCAGTACATGTATCGGAAGGTTGCACCGTAGCTTTAATGATTGATAATCTTCATAATGTTGAAGATTTTTTTATACGATTACTTTCTGACGAAAGACATGAAACAGTATGTGGGTTTATGATAGTTTTCAAAACCAAAACGACTACAAGTAGCACATTGAAATCTACTGCTTTGAGGTCAGTGACCTTAAGGAACTTGTAGACAACTCAAACTGCGTCATCTAACACACGCGCGCGCAAACACACACGACACGCGACACACACACGCGCGTGCGCGCGCGCAAACACACACACACACACAGCCCCATCACACATATATGCAGAGAAGCGAATGCGCGCAGAAACACTTGCATGAGACATGGAATTAAAACAAATATACCCAGGTACATTCTTTTATTTAATTGTGCAGTGAAGCGCCACTACCGTCAATTCAACAGTAAGCTCCCCCCTGTGTCTGTGTCACTTGTGAGTAAGTGTACCTTATACAAAGTCCCAGTTTGTGTCGTATTTTCATTTCAGAATTATGTTAAGTGTAATTTTAGCCCAAAACACAATAAATATGTTTGATCATTTATCAGATCGTTATTAAGAATCAACTTTTTGGGACTTGTTAACACACACACACACACACACACACACACACACACACACACACACACACACACACACACACACACACGCGCGCGCGCGCGCGCGAGTACTGAAAGAGCTTACTCATGAAGCAGCCCCCACACTGACCACCATCATCCAATTATCCCTCACCACTGGATAAATGCCATCTGTCTGGAAGGACGCTTTTCTTACTCCTTTTTTAAGACAGGAGAGCAGTGTGATCCTGCCAACTACAGACCCGTGGCCCTCACCTGCGTCTCATGCAAGCTGCTGGAGCATATCATGATCATCTATGCAAGGAGCACTTAGAGCGACACTCCATTCTATGTCACCAGCAGCACGGCTTTAGAAGGCATCGATCCGATGAGACGCAGTTTCTGGAGCTTGTGAGCGAACTGGTGGACAACTTGGAGGAGAACGAGCAGACAGACATCCTGGTCATACATTTTGCTAAGGCATTTGATCGGGTCAACCACAGCCTTCTTCTCCACAAGTTGCACCACTACGGAATCAGGGGAAACGTTAATCACTGGGTCAGGAACTTCCTTCCAGACAGACGCCAGGCAGCTGTGGTAGAATGAGCTCAGTCCGAATTTGTACCAATCAAGTTAGGCGTGCCTCAGGGATCAGTCCTCGGACCATGTCTTTTCTTGATGTACATCAACGACTTGCCTGAGAAAGTGTCCTCAAACATAAAACTGTTCGCTGACGACACAGCTATATACAGGATAGTGGCCTCCCAGCAGGACCAAGAACAACTGCAACAAGACCTATAACACCTGGCAGAATGGGAAGAAAACTGGAACATGAAGTTTCACCCAGGGAAGTCAACTGTCCTGCCTGTGGCCATGAGAAGAGCACCGCTGGCTCATAGCTACCATCTGCATGGCCACACCCTGGACACAGTGTCCCCTGTCAAATACCTGGGGATCAACATCCAAAATGGCATCAGCTGGGACACCCATGTCGAAGACATAACAGTAAAGGTGAACAAAATGCTTGGGTTCCTGTGTCACAACTTAAAGTTCAGCTCAATGGAACTGAGAGAACGAACGTATCTGACATTAGTCAAACCCCTGCTCGAGTATGCTTGTTCTGTTTGGGACCCTTGCACGAAGAATCTTGTGGATAAGATCAAAGCTGTACAGAGAAGGGCGGCTCGCTTCATGCTCATACGCTACCACCACACCTCAAGTGTGAGCGACATGCAGGCCCGTTTGGGTTGGCCCAAGCTGAAACATCGCTGGAAGGCTACCATCTCACAATGCTGTACACAATCCAGCACTCACTTGTCCAAGTCAGCAACAGCAGAATCCATCCAGCAATAAACCGACAGAGAAGAGGACACAACCAACAACTTCGTGTTATTCCATACCGCACTGAATAAAAATTTGTAATAATAATTGATAGTATTCCTATAGCGCCTTTCTATAATTATTTTACACTCAAGGCGCTTCCATTCACTGATACACCCGCAGTCACACAAAACATTATCACCCATTCATTCACCCAGGTACAAGATCAAGAAGGAAACATTTACAAACCGAATGAGCTTTGAAAGTAGTGTGTCTTGAGTTTAGCTTTGAAAGTAGAGATAGTTGGTTCATGGCGGAGATCGACTGGGAAGGAATTACAAACAGCAGGGGCACTGAAACTGAAGTCACCAAATGATTTTATATTTGTTTTTGGAACGTCTGAATACAGACGTAGCTCCTTCTTTCCCAGGATAATCAGAGAATGGAACACACTGTCCGAGGTAGCTGTAACATCTCAATCTCTCAACACGTGCCAGTCGATAGTGAACTAGTCTAATCCACTTTTTACAAAATGGTGTGTGTATATGTTTTTGTTTTGGGTTTTTTAGCTTAGTTGTTCCTGTCAGACGCGACATCACGTTGGGGATCCACAGGGAGATCTAACTGGCTGGGTCACTAAACTAGTTTAGGGGTTTTATCCGACCTGGAATCTGGACTGTAATAGTGTCAATGAATCAGAGTGTTGATTGTGGGCACTCAACTGGTAGAAGAACACACACACACACACACACACACACACACACACATATGCACACTTTATCGTCTAATATCACGAGAAGTGGATAGACGTTTAATGAAACACACACACACACACACACACACACACACACACGCGCGCGCGCGCGCGCGCACACACACACACACACACACAGATGCACATATGCACACTTTCATAATCCTACTGTTTAGGATCTTTATTAGAATTCATTTACTTTGTCCTGTAAAACAATGCACAGAACTCCCATGCAATTCTCAAAATCTCTGTTCTGAACTTGCTGTCAGTCAAACAGTACACATAGAACTTGACTGCAGCATTGCAGTACACCAACATAAAGCCGGCATCGAACAACACCAAGGCCCGGCCATCTTCAATGGGATCACTCCAGTCAATGTCATCAAATAAGATCAGGTACGAAATGTGCGGCGTTGTCAGCAGAAGAAAGGAAACACTTGCCATGATCAAGGTGACAGTCAGTGAAGACACCCTCTGGGGTCTGGAATCCTGGCTGGCTTGTTGTACACAATGGCATTTTACCATTGTAACTGATCTGAACAGGTTCCACAGAAGGACACAGTTGCTGATGACTAACATCACGAAAGGTAAGAAACATAGCTGAACAAGGCCAGTCCAAGGCCAATACAGCTTGAAGTTGTACAACCTACAATATCCCTTCGAAACTGAATATTTTCTTAGAAAGTGCCAATTAAACATGACAACTATGGTCACTATACCAGCTGCCAATTGTGATTTTCGTCTTGTCCACACAGCACTGACATGGAAGCAGAGAATCACAGAAGCAGCTCTGAGCACGGTGAGTGACACCAGCATCCATACTGACAGAGGCAGCGTCGTATGATAAATAAGTCTGTTGATTTTACACAGCCAAGTGCTGTGAGCCTTGAAGTACGTCACATCAGATCTGCTGTAAAGCCAGCGTTCCAAGGGCCCTACTATCAGCACCAGCTGGTCAGATACGGCCATGATTGTGAAGAACACACTGTACGTAGATGAAGGAAGACGATGCATGATCAGACAAATCATACCGTTTCCTAAAAAACCGAGTGTCAGTACAGCGGGGTCACCAATGTTGCTGATAAATTTAACAGCAATCTTGTAGGGTCGGTTCAGATCATCCCAGGTTGGCTCATTCTGTGCGAAATAATGCTTAACGCCCTCTTTAGCCTTTCGGCCATGTGGGGCAGTAACGTTTTACTTGGGGATATAACAAGAGAAAAAGGGGGGGGGGGGGGGGGGGACGGGGGGGGGGGGGGGGAGGGGAGTGATTCGGAGGATCTCAGCACACCAAGTGAAGGCAGACCCACAGACGGGGGGATACGCGAGACATCCTCGCGTCACCCTCGACTATGGGGCCGCCCCCTCCCGGAGGGAGATCGGCTCACGGACCACTTGGGAGGGGAGGGGAAGGGGGAGTAGACACCCGGAGGTACTCAACCTTGAAAAGGGAGACCCGCGCTCAGGATACTATGGGGGAAGGGATGGGGGGGAGGTGGGGGGGAAGGGGGGGAGGGGAGGGGAGGGGGGAGGAGGGGGGGTGAACAAAAGTTAACTTATTACTTGGCTTTTGTTTGTAACCGGGCTCGCATTCTACAGACTGACCTATAAAATCCACCTAAAACGTTATTGTTTATAAAAATTCCACTGCTGAGCATCGCATCTTCTAAGATTTATCATTAAAATTTCCAGGACCACTGGTTAAAATTAGTCTTTTTATTAATAAAATCTTTTAAAATATCGCGGAAGGTCTGTTAAAATCAGAAAACGAACAAACTATATACAATACATATTTATTTATTACGATTTATATAATTCAATAAGATATTATAGAAGATGATATTTGTGTGCTTGTTTATGGGAGGCTGTAGAGAACGATTAAATCGGAAATAAGGAAAAGAGATGTTGGGCCGGGTTCGAACCTCTGACCTGTAGTGTGAGTGTGTAATGACTTATTCTTTTGGCTGTTGCTCTATCTATTATATATAGGTTAAAATAACTCTTTTTTCTAACTAACTAATCCCGCAGAGGGCGGTCTCCCATCTAAAACGTGGGGTTCCCTATGCCCTAAAATACTGCGGATTTTAAAAAAGAGAAAAATTGACATATTAAATTTAAAATATATACAAGTATGTACATCCGACATGCCTTTATACAGCCATTTCCTCGACGGTAAAATATATACATGTTAAAACCGAGTTCGAAGAATAAAAGGGCATGCATAAACGGCGATCGTTGTATAAAATAATCAGGTGAGTGGTGTCTAAAAGAAAGGTGGGTTAAAATGGTGGCTTGTGTGGCTGAGGAGACGAAATATTTCGTGCATTTAGTGTTTGGTGGGGGTGAATTTTATGAGTACAACTTTGATATTTAACTTTTGGTTTTAGATAATAATAGAGAGGGGGGTAGGGGGTGACCTGCGAACCGGGTATTTGGTGTTTGTTTTGAGCGTAGAGCTCACCCTTGGAGACCCGTGGGCAGTCCGGGGGTTAAAACTCCGATAAAATCTATTGTTTGTAAAATGAGATGTTTAATGAATTGGTAAAAGGGGTTTATATTAAAATTATGTTTAAAAAAGATCGACTGCCAGTCAGCGGAGAGATAAGGCTTGTTTGCCAAGTCCCGAGGCGAGGACCTTCCGCGGGAGGCATATTAAGTTATGTGTAAGTTAGTGTGAATGTTGTTTAGAAATGTTTGTAGCCCATAGAGAGGGGGGAGGGGGCTTGGACTGGCCCCCTATGAAGGGACGATAGAAGGAAAGGGGGGGAGGGGGGGCAATCCCCAACAAGGTTGGGGATTTGTGAACCCCTGCGATGTGACAAGACCTCCCCGTCCGGGTCTCTAGGGGAAGGGGGAGTGGGTAGTGGTTGGCTAGACCTGGGGACCGATCCAGGGAGATGCCGCTCGTTCCGGGGGGGGAGCCTCCGGGGGGCGCCGCCCGGGCCCGCACGCCCCTGGTAGAGGCAATCGGGCGTACTGACCCGGACGGCACCCCCCGGCGACTCACTTGCCCCCGGAGACAAGGACCAGTTGGAAGTTGGGGGTGAGAGGGGCCGAGGTGACACCCCCCGCCGGCCGGGACACCGGCCAGAAGGAGCGGTGACAGTAATCGGGGCCGAAAGGGTTCCGTGTCATCCTACACCCCCGCCCGGCCCCCGGCCGACGGGGGGGAGCCACCCGAGTCACTAGGAAGTGGGAAAGAGACCCATTGGAGAGGCAGCATACACCTGACCAGGGGTCACGGGGAGGGGCTACATTTGAAGAAGTGAGAGATGGATTCAGAAGTGATGTCCAAAGGAAGCCTGGCCGAGGGCCTCGGCCAGCCATATTAATGCATGCCAGTCATCTGTTTTGCTTTGTATGATTATTTGTTTTGTGAAGGGGATCTTGTTTGTTTTAAGTTTTGTTACTAATTTATCTAATTCGGGGGTTATAGTATGGCATTGTGTAAATAGGTGGTCTACTGTGAGGAAGTCTCCACATTCACATTTTAGTTCTTGAAATTTATTATATGTGGCCTCGGTTCTAAGTCTGTAGATCATGGATAGAACGGGCCTAGGTACGGGGGGGAAAAGACCCCCTGTCACAATTTGGTGGTCCCAGGAGTGGACCGCACAACGGGTCTCAAGTTCCCGAGCCCACACCTGGAACGAAGTTTTCTTTAATGCTGATTTAATTTCAGAGGTTGAGAGTTTAATATTAGTTTTGGTTCCGGACCGACCGAGGGCCGCCTCTTTGGCGGCCCCGTCGGCCTGGTCGTTGCCGTGTAGGCCACAGTGGGAAGGGATCCAGCCTATCGAGATGTCGGTTCCTTTAATTGTGATTTGATGTATAAGGAATTTAATTTCTTGTATGATAGAGCGTCTATTGTTGGTGTCCCCCACTAGAGCTTGTATAGATGAAAGAGAGTCTGTTAGTATGACTACACTCCGTGGGGGGTTTGGGAAGTTGTTAGTGTATGAGCATGCTTCTAATATAGCCCAGAGTTCGGCACTAAAGATTGATATATTATTATTGAGTTGGAACGATTTAGTTACTTTTAGATCTGGGATAGTGAAAGCGCAGCCTGTATGTTGGTTGATTTTTGATCCATCTGTGTATATAAGAAGATTGTGTTTGAGACTGTGAATTTTTTCTAGTGCTGCTATTTTTAGTCTGTTTGGGTCTTCTTGTTTGGAGTATTGTTCATGTAGAGAGGTGTCTATTGTTATGGGGGTCACCTCCCACTGTGGGTAGTCATATGTAGGGTGAGTGGAGACTTCCTCTATGTTCACTCCTGCCTCGTGGAACAGGTCTTCAGTGTATTTAGTTATAGGGATAGTTTTATGGTATAAGGAAGGATGTTTAGTTATATGGTCAGGATGGGAGTGGTAATAAGGGTCTGAAAAATTGTCGTAAAATTCAAAGTCTGTGTACATTTGGGTAGCGTATATACGGGGGAGAAGGATGGAGCAGTTAAGTTTTACTAGTTTGCGTAGTGGGAGCCAGCCCACGTCTCGATAGATTAGATCAGTCACCGCATAACGGGGAAGCCCCAGAGCTATTTTTAGACCGCGGATTTCTATTCTTTGTAATAATTTTAGGTCGTGTGATGTTAAGGAGTGCATTGCTTCTATACCATATACTAATTGACTGCGGACGAGGGATCTAACTAGGTTTGCTAATATTTTGGGGTTTTGTGCCCATTTTTCTAAGGAGATCATTTTAATGAAGTTTAAGGTTTTGTAGGCTTTCCTAGTTATGTAGTTAATGTGTTCAGTCCAGGAAAGATTGTATTTTATGACCACTCCTAAGAATTTGGCGGTGTCGGATGCAAATACTGGTTGTCCATTGATATTGATTGAGAGGTTGTAGTTAATTGAGGGTTTTCTAATGTTAGTTAATATTATGAAGATGCATTTATTTGGGGCTAATGAAAAACCGTTATCTTGTAAGTAGTGGGCTATCGAGTCTGTTTGTTTTTGGTGTTGTTTAAGGGCTTCCTTGAGTTTTTTTTGGTTGAGTGTTTTCTGTGTGGGTGTCCAGGTGGCTATATCGTCTGCGTACATACTAAGTTTATTGTTGTTGATGTTTGTTTTATTTATATCTGCTAGCATAATATTGAAGAGGGTGGGGGCAACTATGCTACCCTGGGGCACCCCCATGTCCAGCGAGTGACTGTCTGAGAGGGACTGGCCCACCCTTACTTTAATTGATCGATTATTTAAGAAAGCTTTTATGAAATTGAAGAGGTTTCCTTCGATGCCGAGCTTGCTAATTTTTTGAAGCAACCTCCCATGCCAGACAGTGTCATAAGCGCCTTTTATGTCAAAGAAGGTGACCAACATGCTCTTCTGGCGGGCGAAGGCTTTTCTGGCGTGGGAGGTGAGTTTAACAATTTGTTCGGTGCAGCTTCTGTACTTTCTAAATCCTGCCTGTACTTGGGGGAGTAGGTTATTCTTTTGTAAGTGATATTCTAGTCGTGAACGTACGATTCTTTCGTACACTTTACCCAGGTGAGGGGTGAGGGAGATGGGGCGGTAGCTCTTGGGATCCTGCCTTGGTTTTCCATTCTTCAGGATCCCGACTACCTGTGCACATTTCCATGCCTGGGGCACTTCCCCACTCTCCCAACACCTAGAGTAAAATTGGTTAAGGATAGATAGAAATGAAGGGGGTAGTTGTTTGAGCATTCTATAGGAGATAGGGTCATCTCCTGTTGCTTTGTTGATTTTTTTAATGTTACGAAGGGCCGTAGCAAGCTCGGCTAGTTTTAAGGGGGCATTAATACAGTTAGAGTTATTTGTAGATTTGGGGGGGAGGGGGATTGAGTTTCGTTTTTGTTGTTCGGCGGGGGGAAGGTGTTTTGTTTGGCTGGCTTTGGCGAATGTCTCGGCCAGGACGTTGGCTGTTTGTAAATTTGTTTTAGTAAGTGAGTTGGTGATAGGACAGAGAATTCTTGGTGTTTTTGGTTTGCCTCCCGCTTTGATTCTGCGTAGGCGTTTCCATGCGTTATTTAAATCTTTAAAGGATAAAATTTGTTCATTTGTAAAATATTCTAGTTTTGCCTTGGCGACCATCTTTTTGCTGTGTTTTTCTGCTTTGCGTTTATTTTGGTGGTTGGGATGAGAGGGTTGGTGGTTGAAGGTGTTACTTGCAGAGTGTTTTTGTTGGACGGCCTCCGCACATTCGTTATTCCACCAGGGGTTGTTTTTTATTTGGTAATTAGTGTTCGGGGATGATTTGGGGATGGAGGTGTCTGCTGCTGTGGTGATGGCTGTTTTTATATTATCATAATGTGTTTCTAAGTTAGTGTTTTGTAGGTCTTCCTGAGTATATGTATTGAGTAATGTTTTAAATTGTTGCCAGTTGGCTTTCTCAAAGTTGTAGTGAGGGGGGGGCGGGGGGTCATCGGAAATCTCAATTTCAACTGTAAGGGAAATAATAATAGGTTTGTGATCGGATCCTAGGGGGTCTACTTGGGGGGTCCATGAGAATTCGGTTAGAAGTTGGGGGCTAGCTAGGGTTAGATCAATGGCTGAGGGATTGTTTGTTGGGTTGTCAGGGTATCGAGTGGTGGAGCCGTCATTTAACAGAGTTAGGTTTGAATTTAAAATGTCAGTAAAAAGGGTCTGTCCTCCTTGGGAGTGTGTGGTCGTGTCTTTTTCCCATGCTGGGTGGTGTGCGTTGAAGTCACCGACCACGACCCATGCTTCAGTGGGGGGGAGGGAGGCAATCCAGTCTTCAGAGGGCATTTTATTATAACCTTGGGGGAAATAGGTATTGATAATTTGGGTGGGTTTATTATTTAATGTGACTTGGGTGGTATTGGAGTAAACTACTGGGGGGAGGTTTTGTATGGGGGAGGGTATGTATTGGTGTTGAATATTTTGATGGATATAAGTGGCTGTTTGTACATTGCCTTTAAAGTTGCTGACCCCTGGTGGATGGCAGAAGCCGTCTATTTTTGGCAGTTTGGAATATGGGACTTTTAGTGATTGTAAGCAGATAATTTGGAATTGTGTGGTATTTGTTGCAAGGAAGTTGAGAAGAAAGGGGAAATTGGGTGTTATTGCGCGGCAGTTCCATTGTAGTAGATTGAGGGACTTAAGTGTGGTAGTGGGGGGGGGGTTGGTTTGTGTAGTAGGTTTGTTGTGGTTCTGTGGGGTGCCCTCAGCAGCGAAGGGCGGGCTGGGGGAGGACTAGTTTGTTCTTTGTCTGTGCGGACTGTCTTCGTTTTTTTGCTTCCATTTGTTCTTGGTCTGGGCGGCAAATAAATTGGGCGATTCTCATGCAGTTGGATGAGGGGGATGTATCTAGAGGTTTTGAGAACATGGATTGTGGCAAGAGGGACCTGAGTCCCTCTACGAGAGTGAGTGGTTTGGTGGAAGTTCGGGCTTTGGCTATCTCGGTAAGTATCTGAGTCATGAATTGTTCTCCTGAGCTTTTGTTACTTAAGTCTGTGTTACTAAGGTCGAGTTCGATGATGGGGGTGGGGGTGGGGGGTGGGGGAGGGGGGGGTGTTGGTAAGTGGGTTGTCAGTTTGTCTGTCAGTGCCTTTACTAGTTGTGTTAGGTGGCTGTCAAGTTTCTTCATCATCAGGTCGGTTTGTTGTGTGATTTGTTCTGTAACTATTTCTTGTATGCGTTGTTCAGTCAGGTTTTTTGCTCGGGATTCTCTGAGAAGTTGGGCCTTAAGTTTGTATTGTGTGGCTTGGTAGGAGGGGAGTCTTCGTCTGAAGCTTGTCGGTCTACCTCTGGAAAGGGAGTAACTTTTTGTTTGGGCGGGTACTGATGGGGCTGGTGGGTCTTTTTGAAGGATGTTGATTTTGGGTCGCGTCATGTTGGTACGAGGGGCAGGGGTTGGTCTTCTGAGGGGGATAGCTTTAACTTTACTTGCATAACTGTTGGGGTCAGGGAGTTGTTGATAGTCGTCAGTTCTCCAGGATGGGTCAATGATGGGAGGTGGGGTGGAAGGGGGGGGGGGGCTGCTTTGTTTTTGTTTGTATTTGTTGTCTTGTTCGATGGTCGCCTTGGCTCTTCTTATCGCTTCGGCGTATGGGATGAAGGCCTCACCTCGGAACTTATTGGCCCTGAGACGGAGTTTGTACTGAGGACATCCCGCGTAAGCTGCCGAGTGATCTCCGGAGCAGTTAATGCATTTACGTATGGTGGAAGAACACTCGGCAGCGAGATGTCCTGTTTGAGCGCACCGAGCGCAAGTCTTTTTCTCGGCGCGACATTGCGTAGCGGTATGCCCGAGTCGCGCGCACTTTTGACATTTTCGTACAGGGGCTACGTAGGTGTGCACCCTGTACTCCATGGCGTTGATTTTAACGAAGTCGGGGAGATAGGTACATGTGAAAGTAATTTTTATTGCTCTTGAGTCAGTGCCGTCGCGGTTCTTGAGTCTGAGGGCATGTTTGGCCTCTGGGATGTGCGGGAGCATGTCAGACACGCTCTCCGCTAGCGGAATCCCTTTAATGACTCCCTCGGTAGTTGCAGTGGGGATGGTGCATTTAATGTTAATGCCTGCAACGATTTGCATTTCGACCAGCTTTTGTTGTTGTTTGGCTGACTGGCAGCCGATCAGCCAACAGTTATCAGGTAGTGCGCGTTGGCTCTGAATGGGCCCTATCGTGTTCTGCCACATTTGGTACGAAGTAGTAGGGCCGAGGCCTCGGAGGGTGGCTTGCCCGGAACGCAGGTCTTGGACTTTGACAGGGTGTTTAAGGAATTCGGGCGGAAGATCGTTGGAGGTGTTGTTTCTTTTTCTGCTGTTTTGGCGTTCTTGTCTGACTTGTTGTTGTTGGGCCGGGGGTCCACTTTCTGTGAAATAGGGGGGGGTTCGTCTGCGGCTACGGTATGTTGAGGGGGAGTCTGGGGGGCTCCCCAAATCGAGATCACTTCAGTGTTTTGGTTTGTTTCCATCGCGGCTGACTCCTCCTCCTCCCCCAGAAGGGGGGTAGCTTCGGAAGTCGGGTCGGAGGAGCCTTCGGAAGATCGCGAGGGGGAACTGGTTTTTTGTGGGTTTGGGACGTTCATATTTAGGCTTACTCTGGCTTTTGGTCTTTCCCTTTGGGGTTTTGGGGCCTCCTTGGAGGACAGATCTGTTTCTGACTGTTCTGGGTTTTTAGTTTTTTTTCCGCTAGGATGGACGACATCGTCGTCTGTTGATTGGGAGCCTCTTGGGGCTCTTGGTCTTTTCCGATGGGGGGTGAGGATAAGATGTTCTTTTTCTGTGGAGTAGTAGAGAGTGGAATTCCCTACTTCTCTTGTTTGCGGTTCTGTTGGGCTATCGTTGAAGACGGGGGACTCGGGAGATTCAAGACTCTCGGAAGACTCTGAATCAGATCGCGAAATGGCTGTGGACTGACTCGAGTCAGTCCCTTTCTTCGGGGACGCGTGCGACATGTCGGGTACTCTAGTCTAAAATCAATCTAAATATACAATGACTAGGTTTAATTTGAACATATACTACACAAAATGCGAGCCCGGAAATCTTTAAAGCAAAAAAACAGACACAAATAGTGGAAAAAAACTACATTTTCTGATTAACTGGGCAGTGGGAAAGTTAAATTTTACTTTGGGGTTCGGCAGTGTCCCCTGGCTGACAGCAGTGTCTCCCTGGTTTCCCTACAACACTAGATAGGAGAGGGTTGAAACACTCACTCCAAGCATGTAGGGCAGACTGGAGGCACCAAGACAGCAGGAAGAGCAAAGCCCACCCAGGTGGGGTACCAGATGGAAAAGGTGGGTCCCACCGCCACAGACGCTGTCCCTGCAGCTCAGTTGTAGTTGGAGGGGGGTGTTGATCCCTCGCGTGAAGTTGGGGGTAGCTGGCAGATCGTGGTAGGCAGCTACGTCACTTTCTTGGTTTCGTTCTTTGTCTTTCTCCTCCTCCTTCCCTCTTTTGGATTTCAGCTGATCTTTGATCAACGACGACGAAGGTAGGTAGGCCGGATTTTTCTTTTCTTGAGTTTCAATTCAGTTCGACTGACCCGTCGCGTCTTTAGAGAACGTGCGAAAACTGGAGCGCTTGTAGTATGCGACCTCTCCCATGGAAAGAGCTCAGTGGAATGATGACAGAATCCAGATTTTGGGCACTTTTTATATATATGCTCGAGAGCCGGACCGCAAGGACAGCAGTCACTGGACTCGGCCAGAATGGCTCTGTGGGTGGCGAGAGTGACCAGATCTGTCTTTGTTTGGTTTAGTCCAACACAGATATCTATGCCACTAATCACTAAACCCTGGCATGTTGCATATGAGAAGAAAGAGAATGAACTAAGCTCTATTCTGACTACTAATATAATAAGGAAATCTAACTATATAATATAATAATTATGAAAAACCATGTATTTTAGAGCCCACTGAAACAGGTTCAAGCTACTAAATAATTAATTTATCTAAACTCATACCACATTACACCGATCTTTCCTAATGGATTAATACACTAAAGTAATACCTTTCTATGCATATACTATGTCACTATGTTAGATGACACAGTTAAAATATAATTAGCATTCAATATCCAGTAACAAAAACAAGCCAGCCGAAAACCCGGTTTTAGGACCGAGTCCACACCGGTGGTCAGACGGACTGTGACGTTGACTCAGCGTCGGTGTAGCTTTCGTCAATGTTCTGTTTTTGACGTCAAATAAAAGTAGCTAATTTGTTTGTAGGACATTGAAAGAGTTGTTTAGTAACAAAATTATGAAAGGATGGCTTTGATAAAATAGGTTTTATAAAGATAAGAGGTGACATAACTTGGCCGGTTAGATTGCCAGATTTTAGGATATATCAGCCATTCAATGTCTTAATTAACAAACTAATAAAGTGATTGGCATAACTACAATAAGATTTTATTATTAGAATGACAATCAAAGAGAAGAAAAAGGCTAAATTATAACTTTATTATTACTACTAGTTGGCCTGAGATTTGAGGGGAGGCCGTTGGAGATTTGAAAAGCCGGGTCGCATGATACGATTTGAAAAGTGACGTCTAAAAATAGATATGATGTCATATAGCGAGGCGCGCGCGACTTGGAAAAAGGGCCTAGGCACACTTGTCGTATGCTAAATAGTATTGCGTGACAGGTAGGCCTTATGAAATACGGCACACTGTCACATTTGTATATAAAAAAAGCGCTTAGAGCTTTGATGAATAAGCACTATAGAAATGTTCATAATAAATAAATATAAAGTGTCTTAATGTATAAGTTAATGTTAGTCTCATTTATAATTTAAATTATCAAATAGTTTAATCATTTGTTAAATAATTTACAAATATTTAAAACATTTTCAATAGAGAATCAGAAAGGTGCATCGCGACATGGAATCCAAATCACGGAAACAATACAGTTCAAATACAGAAAATACCGTGAAACACACTGGATATCTTGTGCCAAGGTTAGCATGGTCACTAAATGTTCAATGTTATCCTTATCCCGTGGTAATATCATACACATGATTACTAGCGGCTACAGCAACACGACACGCTTAATGTCAAGGAGGTCAGGTAAGCCTATAGGCTCATGAAAACAGACACAAAACAGGATAGGTAGGGAGGGAAGAGCAGGAGGGGTCAGAGATCACTATCCTCCTAGAAAGAACCGAACAGCGTCCATAATCAGATAGAACAGATCAGGTCCTGACTAATATTCCATTTTTCAATTTCTGTTGATAGGCAGGGATCCACGTCTTCATCTTGGCATGAATGGCACGTTCTTCACCAGTCATTTGTTTGCTGTCTCTTTTGTATGTATGAGAGAGAGGGGGGAGCGAGAGGGAGAGAGAGAAACAGATTTAGAGATAAAAGATAAAACAGAGGCAGAGAGAGAGAGAGAGAGAGAGAGAGAGAGAGAGAGGCCCCTTGGCAGTGTCGCTCTGTCAGTGCATGACTTTTCCTCGGTCTGTTGGCCTACATCCACGTGCAAATGTGTGTGTGTGTGTGTGTGTGTGTGTGTGTGTGTGTGTGTGTGTGTGTGTGTGTGTGTGTGTGTGTGTGTGTGCGCACGTGTGTGTGTGTGTGTGTGTGTGTGTGTGTGTGTGTGTGTGTGTGTGTGTGTGCTCGCTCTCTTCCACAGATGCTGTTTTTTTCTGTTTGCAAGTAAAACACTAGGGTGACTTATGACCCATCACAGAGAGTGGTTCATCTGTTGTCCCGTTCTCTCCATTCTATCGTTCACCGAGCCTGTGATTTATTACACTCATGCTGTCACGCTTGGCGCAGTGGGTAAACCTTACAGGATGTCACACCAACTCTTAATACTTCTTCATTTTCAACAAATATTACAATTTTAGCAAGTGTATTGGACTTCTTGTTACATTCTATTCTCTACGTTTTATTCTTCAAGCTTGGCTGAGATAGACCTTAGCTTGAAGATGAAAACATTCGTTTTCTGAGTGTTCTCAACAACACTGGCCAATAAAGTTCTATATAAAATTAAAATAAACAGAATGGTGGCTTCATACAATTTGTTAGAAAGTAATAATAAATAGTAAAATGGCTTTTCATGGCAGAATGTAGACATGCCTGGAATTTGCGATCAAAAGTCTGATGTGGTCGAGAGTCAAGAGAAGATAGTTGTTCACTATGTAGTTGATTTAAACAAGAATTTATTCAAACAGTTTCCATACAGTAGCAGCAACATCAGCTTGAATCAGGGTACAACACGCAAAGCCTATATACATGGTACTCGTTTAGACCAAAAGTTGCATGGCACTGGCTGCCAGACAAAGTACAACGAATAACAACAAAAATAACATCAACGAGAACAACGTAATAACAATCAGCGATAAAAAGAACAATAAGAAAGCTTGACCTAAAACAACAATGTAAAGCAGGTAAGATTATAAGATTTCAAGGGCAAAAGTAAGACACAGTAGAAAACCAGCACCAGGACACCCGCTTCTCATTAATATAATTGTACAGCAAGTTGCAATAACCAGGGAACATGTTGGCTAAACTAAGAAAAGAAAATGGAAATAGAAAGCGGATAAACGGAGACATGACTAACTGTACATATAATTCCACATGAGCAGCTGGAACAATTCATTAATGTAGTTGTGGACTTGTGGTGACTAAAATGATCTATTTCATAACGTCACGTTTACAATTCGCTAAACAATCAGACAGGCATCTGTTTTGAGATCCCCTCTGTGCTTCAAGACATCACTCACTCCACCCTTGACCGGCTTGGTCGTCGGGGTGCCATGCTGGATTGGGTGGTCAGCCTCCGCCACTGATCACGATCCTCAGCCAGGCGTATGAGGGTGTTGGTGTTGCGGTTGGTCCAACGTTTGATGGTGTACAGGACTTTCTGTGTCTGCCTTGCCGGCGTTTTCCTTGGATGGTGCCCTGGAGAATCGTTTTGGCCAGAGTGTTGTGACGTGTCACATGACCGTACCAGGCAAGTTTGCGGCGCTTAACAACTGCTAGGAGTGGCTCTTGTCTGCCTGCGAGGGTGTTCACTTTTTGCCTGACATACTCGTTTGTCTTGTGCTCTGTGTACAAGATGCGAAGAAGTCTCCGGAAGCACTTATGTTGAAACGCTTCTAGTCTGCGTTCGCAATCTGCCGTCAGAGTCCAGCTCTCGCAACCGTACAGGAGGATGGAGACCACAAGGGATTTGCATAGTTTGATCTTTATTGGAAAGCTGACGGTGGTGCTCTTCCAGAACTTGTTCAGTTTTGCCATGGCAGTGGCAGCAAGACTTAATCTGGTTCTGAGTTCTTTGATGGAGCTGCCATCAGTTGTAAGTGTGGAGCCAAGGTATTTGAAATTGTCCATTTGTTCTAGTGTTTGGTTGTGGAGCATGATATGTGTTGCTGTTTCCGTTTTAGAGCTCTTCACCAGCATTTTGGGGGGTTTCAGAGCTGATATCCATGCCATAGTCTTTTGAAACTTTCTCCAGTTTGGTAGTTAACTCCTGGAGCTCTGGTTCGCTGCCTCCCGTGAGGTCAATGTCGTCAGCAAAGCACAAATTGCAAAGCGGCTGTCTGTTGATGGTGATGGAGTGGTGAAAGTCTGACAAAGTTTCCTGCATGATATTTTCCAGGTAGACGTTGAAGAGTATTGGGGGAAGAAGGCATCCTTGGCGCACCCCTATTGTTGTTTCAAAGAAATCAATCCCTATTGTTCAGAAGAAGTGCACTACTAGAGTCGTTGTAGAGTGCCTTGATCACTTCGATGATGTTGTCAAAATTGAAGTTTTCCAACACCTGCCACAGGCCTTTGTGCCAAACCCGATCAAATGCTTTATTGAAGTCAATGAAGTTGTGGAAGATGTTTTTCAATGAGTAGTCTGATGTTGAAAATCTGCTCAATAGTGCTACGCTTCGGACAGAATCCTGCTTGTTCTTCAGCCAATATTTCCTGTGTCTTGGCCTTTAGTCTGTTTAATATGATTCTTAGCATTCTTTGCTTGGGTAACCTATCAAGCTGATGGTTCTGTAGTTTTGGCATTGCTTCAGATTTCCTTTTTCTGGTAGCGGAATCATCAAGGATTGGGTCCAATCTTTTGGCCTTTGTTTACTTTCCCATATCCGTTGGCAGATGGTTGTCAGTGCTTTCATGACTTCTGGACCCCCGTGTTTAAGCAGCTCACCAGGAATGTTCTCCACTCCTGGTGCCTTTCCTCCTTTCAGTGAGCGAATGGCTTCTTCCACTTCTTTTTGAAGAATCGGTGCATCACTTGCTGAATCGTTTGTACTGGTGGTGTCTTTCAGTATGCTGGCGTCTGATTTGATCTCATAATTGTATCGTTCTTTACAGTACTCCGTCCACCTTTTTAGTACTGCTGTTTCATCGGTGAGAAGGGAGCCATCTTTGTCTTCTATCAGAGATGTTCTTGGTTGTTTTGATGTGGATAACATCTTCAAGGTGTCGTATGCTGCTTTGCTATTGCCCTTTTTCATCTCATTGTCAATGGTGTCACACTGTTCCGTTATCCAGTTCTCCCGTGCTTCGTTCATTTTTGTCCTGATGTCTTTATTCACCTTTCTATGTTCTTCAGCTGCCTCATGGTCAATTGTCTACGTCTTCTTCTGTTCTCTCCTGGTATCGCAGAGATCCAGTATGTCGTTGACATGGTTGTTGATAAACAAGTGTTTGAACGAAGATTGTTTAATACAGCTTTATAATGTGACACATTTAGATGCTATAAACATACATATCTTACATTGCGATCGTAACTATAAACATTTCACGTGCCATTGCAGGTTTATCAGCAATGCATTATCAATGCAGAGGGTGATATTGTTTGTACAAAGCGTGAGTGCTCGACCTGCAAGCTACACAATATCACTCGATCATAAATGGTAGTTAATGTATCTAAAACGGCATCTGAAACTTTTGAGGATTGTTTTAAAAGCCAATGTGGTATACATGGTATCTAAACAGAACCACTTCAGACGGTGTCACTGTTGGTACTTGTATTATTGATCGAGATTTACTGTAGGTGAGGCAGAATGTGTCAGAGCCATTAGTGAGGATACTGATCACTGCATAATGCACTATTTCCCCAAGAACGCTGCTGTGATGTACTCCGTTTGCGTTTTTGTAGCTGTTATTACTGTGTAACCTCTCGCCTTGGCTTAAGGTTCTACTCTTAAATTCTTTTTTTTGGTATTTAGTTGTGATAAGTTTCTAATTAAGAATGCTTAATAATACCTTTAATTTTGTTCATTATTACATTACTTGGTTTAAATGCAGTCTCCATCTATTCAATCAATTGTGCAATGTAAATTTAAGGAGCATGGTATAAGCTTCGAAGCTTGTTGCTCGAATTGTTTTTGTGTGTGACTATGTTTGAAATGAATAAACATTTGTTTAAGCCAAGTAAATATTTTGATACATTAGACACAAATAAGTTGTTTGAAGTGAGAATTTTAAAATCATCGATTGAAGGATTTTCAGGTAATTGGAAATTGGGTACGTACTGCCTCATAAGGGGACAATGAAACAGTATATGGAATGTTGAAAGTTTCTTCCCACATATACATCTTGCCGTCTTAACATGCTTACATCTTAAAGAATTATATTTAAGTCTAAAACAAAAACTAGAAATTTATCTCGGAAAATGATTTAACGAAGAAACGTTGCAAGAGTATGATTTTACATTACAACCCACACTAGTTTTGATGTATTTTTCTGAAAGACTATAACATTCCTTTACATATAAAGGAATATTAATATTTTCACAACCAATTATTTGTCGTGCACCTCTTCTGGCTACCCTGTCTGCCCATTCATTTCCATAAATACCACAATGTGATGGAACCCAAGTAAAGGTTACGCTAGAACCCTGTTGGATAAGAAAATGAATAAGATGATGAATTTCGATTAGTAAGTCAGATCTGTCTCTAAACTTTATAGAGTTTATTGTAATTAAGACACATTTAGAGTCAACACAAAACATAATTTGAAACATAATCGTAGGAAGATTAACAATATATCACAGAGCCATAAGAATGGCTACCAACTCTGCCGTGAAAATAGAATGTCCTTCACCTTTGTGAAATGATGTTTCTTTCCTTAGTCCAAGAATTACAAATCCAGCACCCGCTACATTACTGTCAATCAGAGAGTCATCAGTATATACACCTTTAAATGGTTAGGATAACTTGAATGAATATGGGAACAAAATGAGAGAGCCAGTAGATGAGGATTATCACTCTTTTTAAATCGTCATTTGAAATGTCAAAGTCTGCTCTGTTAAGTTCCCATGGAGGAATAGGAGATGTAATTGAACGTTTAGATACATCTTTACTTTTCAGTCCTGATCTGTTTTGAATATCTGAAGTATAAGTGACTATTGTTGTCAAAGATTTTCTATTCCTTGCTTTTTTCAGAAACTGGAGATCTTCTTATAATGTACTTAGCTGAAGACAGTTCTCGGTACTCGTTTAGAGGAAGAACACCCAACTCCCTATAAGTAGCAATAGTTGGAGTATGAACTGGAACTCCCAAAGCTAATTGTATGTAAATTGCCTATGAGCAAATTGGCGTTTTATATTTGTAGAAAACTTAGACTCAATACTTTGTAATTTTTTAAGTAGATATTTAGGAGCAGAAAAATAAACTTATCGGACGTAGGTCAACTTTGATCTAACCAACGCTGTCGCAAGATGAGTCCTAAAACTGTTTGTCTTTAACCTAATCATGTTTGCTTATAATTTTAAGCATATTTAAGCTTTTTCCACCTTTGTTTTCAAGATGAACTTTCCATGTCGACTTTGATGTAAAATATATAGCTAAGAATTTTGTTATTTCTTTAAATTGTAACTCAATTCTGTCGATAAAGAAACTTGGTAATCTTCGAGGGTCTCCAGCGCTAAATGCCATCATATGACTTTTTTTTCTACAGATAAACTGAGACCATTCTCTATCATGAAAATAACTTATCTTATCCAGTTCAGACTAATAACAGTTTTGAATATGCTTCAATTTTCTGTTCGAGATACTCTTCATCTTTACATACAACCATATGAAAATGTCATCAGAATATTGAACTACTTTAATATTCTTTGACATCTTCTTTGAAAGGTCTCACATCAAGGTTTTGAATAGAAACGAAGCGATGGTGGATCCTTGAGGAACTCCCACATGTAAATCTCTTTGTGGCGAATATACATTTTCAACTATTGTTACAATTTTTCTACAAGATAAAGCAGCTGTTCATTGCACATAAAATTGAGCTGCTTAGTTCAATCTATAAATCTTAGATAAACACTAAAACCAAGCATTTCTTCTGAAAAATCTATTGTTTATGAAAAGGAACTCATGTCAAGTTGGCTTGAAAAGAAAGTCCTGAAAATAAAAGTTCCTCCAGAAACAGTTGTGTTCTCCCAGAAATTCCCGCCTTTTAAAGTTTAAGCAGCAATTGAGCATGCTACATCAGCAGTCCTGATTGCAGGCTCGTTTAATGTCAAAACTCGTTGCCAACACATTTTGCCTATGAGCAAATTGGCGTTTTATATTTGTAGACAACTTCACTAAGTGTGTGTGTGTGTGTGTGTGTGTGTGTGTGTGTGTGTGTGTGTGTGTGTGTGTGTGTGTGTGTGTGTGTGTGTGCGTGTGCGTGTGCGTGCGTGCGCGTGCGTGCGCGCGTGCGCGTGCGTGCGTGCGCGTGTGTGTGTGCGTGTGTGCATGCACGTGTGCGTCTATGTGTGTGTTCGCCAGCACGCACACGCACGCACGTGCGCCTGTGCTCATGAAGTACGTGAACACACAGGGGAGGGTGGGAGGGTATGCTTTTGTTTTGTTGTTTATCGATAATAATAAAAATTCGTCTAATATTATTAAAGGTGAAAAGACGCAAAATAAAACTACTGAACTGAACTGAACTGAACACACAGAACCTCAGTTGATCTTTCTTTCTTGTCCTCAAAGACCTAGCATTCAGATTCTAGGTGGTCTGGAGAATTTAAAAAAAACCTCTTGCAGTGAATTGAACCCAGGGTCTGTTTGGTATTTTCGTATTGGTATTCGGTATATTCCAGTCACAGAGACTTATCTCTGTGAAATTCGGGCTGCTCTCCCCCGGAGAGTGCGTCGCCGTAAGCTCAGCGCCTACCCATATGTTTTGGGGGTTTGGGGTGGGGGGTGGGGGGGGGTGGACAGGGTGGGGGGGGGGAGGGGTAGGCTTGGGAAACCTAGCTATCAACCTAATCATACCAGGCAGCAGGATTTCTCCCTGCTCATGTTGATTATGAGGTGTGCGCAATATCAATGATCCAGCGGACCACCTGGAACAGTCTATGTGGGGTTGGTTAAAAATCATAAAAAAATTCCAATTTACTTGCATCAGTATTATGCAGTTTTACTATTATAAGGCACAGATTTCCATTCCGCTAACACGCACTGTCGGAGCGTCTGCAGTACATCTGCACCGCTCCATTGCAGCCGGACAGACACACAGACAGACAGATGCACCCACAGACAGTGAATATATTGTTTTAGCAACACTGAGATGGAAATGTTGAAACTCTCTCTCTCAATAAATGTAGTAGTAGTAATGGTAGTAGAAGAAGTACATTGTAGTGAAAGAGGTGTTTTCCATTTATCTATCTGTTTGTTTGTTAATTCGGTTGGCTACTTTTCTATTCTGTTTGTTTTTATTGCTGATGCTGATGCTCTGCCTACCTTGTCGTTGCTATATTACTGTTAATCGTTGTTGTTTCTGTTGGCGATTTTCCTGTGTCTCAATGTTCATTTATAGTATTAGTTATGTATTGCATGCTTAGAACCAAGGACAGAATGGAAGACTAGGCCCAGCCTAAATTCTTATCCTTGTAAAATAAAGTTTCTGAAGTCTGAACTCTCTCTCTCTCTCTCTCTCTCTCTCTCTCTCTCTCTCTCTCTCACCCCAGCGGGGTTACAAAATCAGTTAAATAATATCAAAAAAACATTAAAATTTTTTGGTTTATAAGTAAATTTAAGTAAAACAAAAATCATGATTTGCAGGAAAGGATGATATATAGCTAAAACAGAAAAAATGGTTTTATGATGGTAGGGTAATATAAATTGTGAACAGTTATGATCTAGGTTTTTTGCTTTCGACAAAGTTATCATTTGTTTCTGCTCTAGAAGAATTATTTTGCTGGCAGGGCTAAGGGGAGGGTAGTTCAAATTGTGAATACAATGTGGAGCCTTGGTAATATGGACAGAACTGTATTTTGTTTAGCTTTTTGATGCTCAAATCAAACCCATGTTGTTATATGCCTTAGAAGTGTGGGGTAGTTTTCGCTTTAAGACAGTGGAATCAGTTCACCTATTTGCATGTAAATTATTCCTTAGTGTAAGCCCCCAAACACGATTATTTGTGGTGCCCTTGAAATATATCCATTGTACATTGATAGTTCAATTAGAGCAATTCGTTAAATGCCATTGTCTAGAATCCCAAAGCAAGCTTATCTCATGAGTGTCAATAGGATGTCAAATAACACATATGTTGAAACAAATAAATTGAAGAACTGGACAGACGCGATTAAATTATGTCTAGATATGTACAGATTTTCAGAGGTTTGGATCTATGGTGGAGTTGGTGATGTAAATGCTTTCGTTGTGTTACTTAAACAGCGTATGATTGATTGCTTTAAACACGACTGGGCAGACAACCTCAACAGCAGTGACCGTTTTAAAACTTATCGTTCTTTCAAATCTTTATTACAACCAGAAAATTAGTTATCTAATTTAACTATTAGTGAACTTAGATAAGCTTTTGTACAGTTTCGTTTTGGAATGAATGAACTAAAAGTCAACCAGCGATATAAAGATATTTCGAAACATCGTACATCATGTAGCAAATTAGAAGATGAACTGCATGTATTGTATGATTGTCCAATGTATAACGACTTGGGACGTAGATAATTGTGCAAATATAATAGAATGATGGAAACTATAAGACCTCCCTTACTAAACTGTTTATTGCAAAGTGAAAGTTGTTTAGTTACTAGAAACGTTGCCTTGTTTATATATACTATGCTTTACAACAAAGGGAACTGTTTATGCCACTTGTAAATCCGTAGCTTGCTAAATAGTTGGGTTGTTTTTGTTGTCGTATCCGCATCCATTTTTATCTGTCAAAGTATTGTTCTAAACATTGTGTTCTTTACTTTTGCTTCAGTCGTGTGCATAGTTTAGTTGCCCCTCCAAATGTGTACAGGTCGGTGGCCTTACATTAAAATCCATTGCGTTCATTGCGCTCGCTCTCTCTCTCTCTCTCTCTCTCTCTCTCTCTCTCTCTCTCTCTCTCTCTCTCTCTCTCTCTCTCTCTCTCTCTCTCTCTCTCTCTCTCTCTCTCTCTCTCTCTCTCTCCCCCTCTCTCACACTCTCTCTCTCTCTCTATCTCTCACTCTTTCTCTCTCTCTCTTTCTCTCTCTCACTCTCTCTCTCTCACTCTCTCTCTCTCTCTCTCTCTCTCTCTCTCTCTCTCTCTCTCTCTCTCTCTCTCTCTCTCTCTCTCTCTCTCTCTCTCTCTCTCTCTCTCTCTCTCTCTCTCTCTCTCTCTCTCTCTCTCTCTCTCTCTCTCTCTCTCTCTCTCTCTCTCTCTCTCTCTCGGCCCAAAACATACGACAGCGTCTGATCTGAGTAAGAAAATGGCTCAACTTTTGCTCTCTTTTTTTCACTATTAGTAATGGCCTGGGCTGTCAAAGGTCACGCGAGCGAAAACGAGGCTCAGGAGTAAAGCTAGTTTCAGGAAGACGTAGTCAGTGTTGGATTTTGTTAGTTTTCAATCAATACAGTAGAACCTCCCCTATAAGACCTTCAAAAATCACCCCAAATGAGGTCTTATAAGGGAGGGGTCTGGAGGGAGGTAATTTTAATACTTACAAAGAAGGGCAACGTCTCAGAGAGGTAAGTCTTATGTGGAAGGGAGTCTTATAATGAGGTCTTATAAGGGAGGTTCCACTGTACTGTATGGTGCTTTGACTCCGTTTACGCGTTTCAAACTTGTAACAAAATAAAGAACAAACTTTCGCCTTCTCCTTAGTGTGATTGTTTATTTTCTGTGAAAAAGATATTTTGTTTAAGAGCAGCAGAAAGTGAATGAACCAATCGTCAAGTTTTCTTGGCTGTGGCTTGAAAAAAGCATTTCACTGATCTAGTTCCAACTACAAAACTTATTACACAGCCGTTGATCCAGGGCCTGTATTCACGTTGAGATAGCATGAGACTTAGCATGATGCTAACTTAGAAGCTATTCCAAAAGTCCTATTAAATCCTATAGGACATTGGAAGAGCTTCTAAGTTAGCATCATGCTAAGTATCATGCTATCTCAACGTGAATGCCCAGGCTGCATACTCTAAACTAAAAAAGAAGCTTCAGGCTTGTCTTTTGTCAAACTTGAAAGAAGAATGTCAGTGAATAAAGCCTATAAGAAGTAGCTATTCTCCCTTTAGTGGGAAAATAAAATGCAGGCTGTTCAGTGTGTGTGCGTACGAATCATTTGGACCGCCCCTGGGTCTACGCTGCTGTAAATCTAGGTCTATCTAGGAGTGGACTTTTTACTTATACTATCAAAGTTGATATTCATTCACACTGCCACACAAAACGTATTCGTTCAGATTTTGATAGGAGAAACACAACATCATAGGATGAGAGAGAGAGAGAGAGAGAGAGAGAGAGAGAGAGAGAGAGAGAGAGAGAGAGAGAGAGAGAGAGAGAGAGAGAGAGAGAGAGAGAGAGAGAGAGAGAGAGAGAGAGAGCGTGTTGGTGCGTGTTTGTGTATGGAAGCGTGTGTACACGTGTTCTTTATGTGTGTGTATAAATTGCGTGCGTGCGTGTGCGTGCATTAGTGTGCGTTTGTGTGCTTGAACACATACGCGCGTATGTATGCGCGTGCGCACGCATCATTTAAAAAAAAAAAAAAACTTTACCCAGTGTACGTGTCTTATCAGGAATGAACACATGTCCGAGTTGCATGGTTTTGATTACAGGCCATTCAACTTGTGATTACCAGCCGCGAACGAAGAGAGCGAAGATGGTAATGTTTTCAGTGGATTCTGCACCTGACTGACTATCTATCTATGTTAACACGATAACGTTTGAACGAAGGGACCTAGGACGCTCATTTACAAGGATAAGAATTTATGTTGGACCTAGTCCCTAATTGGTTCTAAGCATGCAACATGTAACTAATACTATAAACGAACATTGAGACACAGAAAGATCGTTAACCCCTGGACTGCCAGAGAAAATTAAAGAAAAACATCACTGGGCAAACCATGCCATGAAAAAGACAACTGATAGAGCACATCTGGCAACATGACCTGGGGATATAACTCTCTTGACTGTGTTAGAGCAAAAGCCAGCATATCAGGGTTATTCCTCTTCATCTGATGACATCATCAGTGATGTCATCAGGTCAGTACGTAATACGTTGGTGACAGTCAAGGGGTTTAATAGAAACAACAACAGTAGCAGAAATCTAACAACGACATGGTAGGCAGAGCATCAACATAAATAATAAGAATAAGCAAAACAGAAAACCAACCGACCAAATAAACAAACAAACACATAAATGATTGACAAACACTACTTCCACCACAATTTACTTCTTCTACTACCATTACCACTCCTACTACTATGACTGCTACTACCACCATCAGAGAGAAAATAAAGTTTTACGCCCTCTTGGGCCTTTCGGCCATGTGGGGCACTACCACCATCACCACCACTACTACTATTTATACTACAGCTACTACTACTTCCAATACTACTATTGCTACAACTACTACAACTTGCTACAACGAGAGAGAGAGAGAGAGAGAGAGAGAGAGAGAGAGAGAGAGAGAGAGAGAGAGAGAGAGAGAGAGAGAGAGAGAGAGAGAGAGAGAGAGGCAGACAGACAGACAGACAGAGAGAGACAGAGCAAACAATTCAAAGAAAAGAAAGACATACCGAACAAAAGCAAGTAAAGCAAAGGTGTAGGTTCGCCAAGTAACCCCCTCACCCCCTCCCCACTCCCTCTCCCAACCACCACCAAAATACTAAACAGGCCTATCTATTCTCACCGGGGAAATGCTCACTAAGATTAATTAGCAATAAGCGACGGCTTGCCTACAATCATCTTGATCATTCAAACACGCCGGGACTTTCCAGGTATGTTTTGCGGTACCGCCAGGATCGTCCCACCATCTTTATTATAGTTCAAAATGTCCCACGCGTGCCTGATCCAGGTCGGAGGACGTTAACTGGACTTTCACTCTCACACGGTATTTGCCTTGCTCAGGGAATGGTCAACTTAGGACGCTCATTTCACCGCCAGGGGGCAATCAAACCAGTAGGGGCTTAGCGCGTAATATTCTTAGTTGGGGTAGTGAGAGAGAGAGAAAGAGAGAGAGAGATGAGTCCCTCCCTCTCTCTCTCTCACTCCCTCCCTCTCTCTCTCTCTCTCTCTCTCTCTCTCTCTCTCTCTACCCGACAACTAAGAATATGACGCGCTAAGCACTGGCTTGATTGCCACCTGGCGGTGAAATGTGCGTCCTAAGCTGCTCATTAAAGCGATAGAGTTAGGACTAGGTTAGTGTTCGTAATTTCATAAAACGGAAAGAACTTAGCAATTAAATAGCCTACGTTTAGAGTAAAAGCCTAGAACATGAAGAGGCGATAAATTCCTATGGTACATCAAACCTCTATTTTAGGAAATAAAGAAAAAATAACCACAGGGACTCTTATACAAAAAACACAGAGTTCAAAACGGTAGGTTTCTGTCCCTTTTATTTGAAAAAAAGCACAGACGTTTCGGAGACTAACTCCGTTTTCAATGTGAAGATAATGAGAGCCAAAGTGTTGGCGAGAGATTTAAATATTTTAGGACTTGCAAAACGTCACAAAAAATGGGTCGGTAAAAGGTGAAGATGTGCCCCCCCCCCCCCCCCCCCCCCCCCCCCCCCCTACGTTTCTCGGTTAGTTGTATTTTTCCGTTTTTGCCTTTCTTACCATACATGAAGCTGTATTTTAGGAACATTTTCACCAAATTATCTTTTTGGAATACTAACCCTAACCCTAGCCCTAAGCCTACCCCCCACCCTATATAAGACAAATCGCGGTGTACTGCAGTACATAGTGAGGGGTAGGGTTAGGTTTAGGGCTAGGGTTAGGGCTAGGGTTAGTATTCCAAAAAGAGAATTAGCTGAAAATGTTCCTAAAATACAGCTTTATGTATGGTAAGAAAGGCAAAAACGGAAAAATAAAATTAACAGAGAAATGCAGGGGGTGGGGGGGTGGGGGGGGGGGGTGGCGGCACATCTTTACCTTTACCTTTTGTACTTTGTAGGGTACCAGGCAATGCCCCGGAGGAGGTGGGGGTGGGGGATCTGTCATGCAAAATAGTTCCCCCGCTTTCTGGCAGTTGTGTGCTTGTAACTTCCTCTTAATCTGTCACTCTCTTTGACTCTGCCTTTTCCATTTCCTTACTGTTGTCATCTACTATTTATTTTTCTGCCTTACTGGTTCATTCTCCTGCCTTTTTTTTTCTTCTTTCCAGTTTTAACACACTTTTATTCCTTCCTCTTTCATTCTTCCTCTCCACAGTTCCTTCTATCACACACACTTCCATCCATCAACTTTTTTTTATTTTTATATATATATAGTACAAAGGAACGAAGGTTAACATAGCAATTGCCTTTCAAAAGAGAGAAGGGTTTCAATTTTTGTTTGTGGCACCTATAACTTACTTTGTCGGTCGGTCTGTCTGTCTGTCGGTCGGACGGTCGGTCCAAAATTGTCGCACATATTGACAAAATTGTCGCACTTCAAATCGAGGCGAGAGAGAGAAAATGGAGTTTTACGTCCTCTTGGTCTGAATCAGACTTTCAGAGAGAAAATGGAGTTTTACGTCCTCTTGGTCTGAATCAGACACATATGGGACATTTGTAAATACAAATATGGTTGGAACAATACTGGAGGCAATGCCCGGAGGCAGTACGAAACCAGTAAAGTCCCGATTTTTTAAATTAATACAGATAGCTGTAGCGGTGACCACGCCTCGGTTAAACCTCATCGGCTATGGCACCGCCACAAGTAGTAGGTGAACTGCCAAAAAATCAGACTTTCAAATCGAGGCTGCTCTTCAAATTGAGGCCGCTCTTTAAAATGATGTATTTTAAAGCGTACAAAATAATAAACATACGTAATACAGACACTACAACAGACACGACGAGTATGCGGTGCTTCTTTCGACGAGTATAAGTAGGATACATAGTTTTAAATGTTTTCCAAAAGATATAAAATGTTATGAAATTACAGATTAAAATTATTGAAAAGTTAGGGGAGGTGACTCATGATTGGAGTGGTAAAAATAGACCGCGTGCCACAAACTATTGCGATTTCGCGCTTGTTAACAAACAAAGCAACAACAACCAAAAACTAGCACAAAAAAACTCATAGACAAGCACGTATCAGGCATAAATGCTTTCTCCTGCCTTTTTGCCCAAGCATTCTTAACAAAGGTTTTCTCCAGCCGAAGACCTATTTCTTAATAAGGCGCATAATGGCAGCATGACGCATAGTTATGCGCTCATATGACAGGTAACTGTCTGAGCGACCGACGGAGGAAGAAGAAGAAAGAAGAAGAAGAAAGAAGTCGGGTATATAAGGGAAAGGGTTAGAATCAGTTACTTTAAAAGCGACATGTTCATATTCTGATCGCTTCTCGGCCTTTTGGCTAAGACAGTGATTCAGGAACATAAATTTTTGTTTATACCCTGGTTGGTTTGTTCAGCCCGTCGTACATGGCGAAAGCCGATACGCGACGTTAAACTGAACTTCCATCAGTTACTCTTTTACCTTTACTTGTGGCGGTGCCATAGCCGATGAGGTTTAACCGAGGCGTGGTCACCGCTACAGCTACCGCTGGATACTTATAATTCGACACATGCTTAAGTCGACTTTTGCGTAAGTCGACGGATTTATCATTTCCCGGTCAAAAGTGCTCTTTAAAAGACTTTGATAACAACGGATATCTCGACAACGTATAACTCGACATTCGTCTATGTCGACGAGATTTTTTCTAAACGTCAAACGGATAAGTCGACTTCCTGACTTCCTGACTTTTGTTTTTTCCCCCTGACTTCCTGACTTAAGTCACACCAGTCTTGTTCTATTTTGATCTGTCTCTTTTTTAATGTGTGCGCGCGCGTAATGTGTGTGTGTGTGTGTGTGTGTGTGTGTGTATGTGTGTGTGTGTGTGTGTGCACGCGCATATGTGTATGTGTGTGCGTGTGCGTGACGTTTGCAATTAGCTTGACAGTTTTATTGTAGTGTGACGTCAACAATTTCCGGTGGGAGAAAATAGGGACGTTCGCGTACCGTAAAATACCGAGTTTAAGCCCCCCCCCCTCCTTTGCACAGTTTGAGGCCCCAAACAGGGGGTGGGCTTATACACGGTATTTGCCCTTGTGCTCGAAACATAATTGTAAAAGGAAAGATACACAGCCTGTTACAGGGTGCTGCGGATTTGTTTTTTACCCTAAAGGGCCTGCTACACTACATGTTGCATCCCCAATGCCCGGTGAATCCATTCACGCAGGCACGTGCGCACGCACACACACACACACACGCGCACACACACACGCACGCACGCACGCACACGCACACACACATACATAATTATGTCACAGTAGAAATGGGAATCCAGCAGGATTCGGAATCCTACTAGTACAAATCGGAATTCTGATTTCTACTAGTACAAATCAGAATTCTGGAAAGTTTAATGGTGTGGTTGTTTTTTCTTCTTCAATTCTTGTACGCTTATATATATATATATTCCTGGTATAAAAACGCCTACCTACCTACCCCCTATACACACACGCGCACGCACGCACGAACACACACACAAAGAGTATAAGTCAACATTATCTTCTGAAAGTGTCTGTGAAGTCGAGATATCCGACTGACGGATAAGTCGACATTTTTTTCTGAAAACGTCTATAAAGTTGAGATATCCGACTGACGGATAAGTCGACATTTTGTTTTGAAAACGTCGAGATATCTGACTGACGGATAAGTCGACTCGACAACTCGACATAAAATCAATTGCCGCTGGCACGTCGACTTAAGCGTATTCGACTGTATCTGTATTTTTTTTAAATCGGGACTTTACTGGTTTCGTACTGCCTCCGGACATTGCCTCCAGTATTGTTCCCACCATATTTGTATTTACAAATGTCCCATATGTGTCTGATTCAGACCAAGAGGACGTAAAACACCATTTTGGTTTTCAGTTTCGGGTAATCAATGCCCCACATGGCTGAAAGGCCGAAGAGGGCGTAAAGCCTTATTTCGTCAGTTTCGGGCCCGAGGCGTGGTTACCGCTACACCTATCTGTATTGCTAAAAAGTCGGGACTTTACTGGAGTTGCACTGCCTCCGGGCATTGCCTCCAGTATCGTTCCCACCATATTTGTATTTACAAATGTCCCATATGTGTCTGTTCCAGACCGAGAGGACGTAAAACACCATTTTTCATTCATTCAGTCTCAGGCCTAGATCATTTCCGTCCATACTAGGCAGAGGCTCGGGGTACGGACCCATATCTCACATTCTCCAGGCTACGGGCACGACGCTCAGTCACGGGACGCATAAATTGTGCGCAAATGTCTTCAAAAACTATTAATATTAACTCTGACATGTTCCTAACCCTATCCATAACCCCTATTCCTTACCAAGATGCGCAAAATACACGACATTTTAAACATGCATAATTTTGTTGACGAAAAGTTCGACTAGGAAGAGTTACTATCCCTGAACATGGTTTGAGTGTTGCGATAATGCCGTACCTCTAGCCACTGCTTAAGCTAAGTAAAACTACACATTTGACGAAAGAAAATTTAAAAACTTACTGTTTCGCAGTTTCTTCCATGATGTTTGCTCCTCGTCAAAAATTAAGCGCCACCGTCTGTCTTCCGCCGTTTCAGTAATACTCCGTTCGTTTTGAATTTCCAACGCTGATCTGTAGATTAATGGACCCAATACTAACATTGGCGACCGAGTCCTTTTACTCTGTACTTGTTTTGCAGTTCAAGCCAGTCACAAAACGCATTAAAGATACACAGACGCGCCACGATTAAGTCCCTTGGTTTTTTCTGAGTAGTGGTAGTGTGTTAGCTGTGACCCACATAGAAATGCCCCCATGTTCAAATTGAGGCTGTTCTTTAAAATGATTTATTTCTTTCAATCTGGGGGCATTGAGACCAGCTGGTCAAAACAAGATTTATTTCCAGCTATAAGAGGGAAAACACGTGAAACCCGTGATTTTGACACGTGATCTGGTGGGTCTTCAACATCTCCCCTCCCCCTCCTCCTCCATCTCACTTCCTCTTCTGTTGACTGAACGGTCGTTTACTCTGATAAGATAGACCAAAAAGCCCGAATATACTGAGAGTGAAAACTCCGCAGCTGACTGAAGCCGTGTTTTGCGGTGGTTTTTTTTTACTCCCACCCTTTCACCTACACTACAGGTAGGGATCATTGTGAACTCACTCGCTGCTATGTTACCATACTTAACTTAATGGTCAGCTCATTGGCCGTGGGCCCTCAAGAGAAGAAGAAGGAGAAGAAAAAGAAGAAGAAGAAGAAGAAGAATACTTCCCACCTTTTCACCTTCCATGTGGGACGTAAGAAAGTTGGCTTCATTCTAAGCAAGGTTTGTAGGGTGCGAAGTAATCACTCTTAGCATATTCAGGCTTTTTGGATACTGTCAATCGCCACCCTCGTTCAACCCCCCCCGCCCCAGCCCACCCCCCGCCACCACCACCACCACTACCTACTTCAAAACGCCAAGAGAGAGAAAGGGGAGGGAAGGAGAGAGAGAGAGAGAGAGAGAGAGAGAGAGATAGAGAGGGGAGAGAGAGAGAGGTCCTGAAACTCACTATCTACATGAGCTCTTGTAGGAGGCCCTACTACACAAGTTTAAACTTTTACTTTTACTGCAACGGAAACCAACGTCACGTGTGACCCCATTACAAATGAATACTGCTCATTAATAACTCAAAAACTGCGCAAATGGCGTATCACTAGTCAGCCAGACTGTATGTTTAGGACCAACAATGTCAAAGTCTGCGATTTCTGAGTTTATAAAAAATAAAAATAAAAAAAACCTAGGCTACCCCTTTCTAAAAAAAGAAATGGAAGAAAGTTGCTTCTCAGTGAAACAGTTTTTAGCGCAAATTTGAGGAGGGGGGGGGGTGGGGGGGGGGTTGTTACTAAAGCATAAAAAAAATTATGAGCTGAAAAAACATGCTCTTGTTTAAAATAAATTGGAAATTCTACCTGCGTTTAAAACGTGCATAATTTGCGGTTTCATCGTTTAGCAGGATTAGTGTGTGTGTGTGTGCGCGTGCGCGTGCGCGTGCGCGTGCGTGCGTGCGTGCGTGCGTGCGCGCGCGCGCGCGCGTGGTTAAGGGGCAGCCACACTACATACGATTTGACCCCAACACGATGCGATTGTGACGTCTGCGAGTCATAATTCACGTGACATACTTCCCGGTCTAGACAAAAATATATATATTTCCTTCCTTCCGTTAAAGGGGCACCCTGACGGATGCGTTTTTTGCAAGGAACACGTCGAGATCACCAGAAAGACAGCCTTTTCAATTAAGGATCAGAACACTCGCTTTGCTCTGGTTTCCTAGAAATCGATCCGTAAAAACGGCGATTCCTCCTTGGCGGAGATGCCGGAGAGAGAAGCCATTTTGGATGGGGTGGGTGGAGGACACTCAGAGTGGTTGAAGCTTTTTCTTTATTGTAGTGCACTTTTTTTTAAAAATGAAGCTATTTCCTTTCTTGTGAACGAAACTCCTTTAGATAAACTGCATCAATTTTTGTTTTTAAAGATAAATAAAAAGGCGTGTATTGCGAAAATTTCGTGCAAACAATTTGGTCGCCATTACAAAAGAGACGACACACGCCTTCTCTTTCAGTGAAATAATTTGACTTCCAGCACTTCCGCCAAGGATGAATCGCCGATTTGACTTCTAGGAAACCAGAGCAAAGTGAGTATTGCAATCTCTCTTAAAAAAAATAAGGGGTGTTTTCATTGTGATCTCGACGTGTTTCTTGCAAAAACTCATCCGTCAGGGTCCACCTTTAGGCCTAAGTGACCACAGTCAAAGACTGTACAGGGGAAGATAAACATCCGGTCTCTTTTCCCTATATGAGTAGTGAGGACAGAAACACTGGTTATGTCCCTTTGAAACGTGACACATTTTACACATCGATAGGCCAGTTGAATTCTCCGTTCAAGTTCCAGTCCGAGTTTTTGGATAGCCTCCACTGTGAATAGTGTACACGTCCGCACTAACGATAACTCGAACTGCAAACAATTTGGTCGCCATTACAAAAGAGACGACACACGTCTTCTCTTTCAGTGAAATAATTTGACTTCCAGCACTTCCGCCAAAGATGAATCGCCGATTTGACTTCTAGGAAACCAGAGCAAAGTTAGTATTGCAATCTCTCTTAAAAATAAGGGGAGTAATTATTTTTTAGAGAGTAATCCATCTTACCCTTTTAGAAAATCTTTGCCACAGTCACACGTGACTATCACCTACATGTCACTTCACTATTCGCTCACTACACTCAAGTATTACACGAATACACGAATCAACTGGAATGTCTGTTGACAAAAATACAGATATTTTATGAGATTCGTGTATTTGTGGGGACTACAAATAAACAGGTGAACATAACTTAGAGGATTTTATCAGATCTATTTAGACAGTAGAGTGTCACGTGAGTCATGCCTCACAAACGTCAAAAATCGGATCGTAGCGAATCGAATCGTGTGCAGTGTAGCAGGCCCTTTACCTCGTCGATTTTAATGCACGTTTTTAATGTTGATTATAATGTTGCTTTTGTAAAGCGCATCGAGCATACTACTGTATGGATTTTTGCGCTATATGAAATACAATTTATTATTATTATATCGACAACTTTCCTGACCTTTCACCCCTCTGGGAAAAGGTCACGGGTTATACTCAGAACGAGGCTCGGTGTGCTTTTTAACTTCCGGTTTTACAGTAGACCTCTCTCAATCTCTGTTTCCCCTAACAAATGATTAATTCGTCACTCTCACAATTTTCGAATCCCCCATGCAAGAAAAATGCATGTTTCTGAGACGATTGATTGCTCTCATGTAGGATCAAAGATATTCTAAAAGGGTAAGATGGATTACTTAAAAGCTCGGCGAACCGGGCTGATAGAGTTATCGTTAGTGCGGACGTGTACACTATTCATAGTGGAGGCTATCCAAAAACTCGGACTGGAACTTGAACGGAGAATTCAACTGGCCTATCGATGTGTAAAATGTGTCACGTTTCAAAGGGACATAACCAGTGTTTCTGTCCTCACTACTCATATAGGGAAAAGAGACCGGATGTTTATCTTCCCCTGTACAGTCTTTGCCCGGCTATAAAGCACAAATCAATGCAATCAGCTGCTCAAAATGCAGCAAAGGCTACATCTGTGTGTGTGTGTGTGTGTGTGTGTGTGCGTGTGCGTGTGCGTGTGTGTGTGTGTGTGTGTGAGTGTCAAGTCAAGTCAAGTCAAGTCAAAATGATCTTTATTGAGGATAAAGGAGTAAGCTTGACAGCTTTTTTTCATCCTGTCCTCAGAATGAAAAGTAATACGAAAGCAACTCGAAAAATAACTCAACATGCAAAACAAAACATTCCAAACTACTAAACATTAGCCTAATAATATAACGCATTGAAATAACTCTATTGAGAGAGAGAGAGAGAGAGAGAGAGAGAGAGAGAGAGAGAGAGAGAGAGAGAGAGAGAGAGAGAGAGAGAGAGAGAGAGAGAGAGAGAGAGAGAGAGAGAGAGAGAGAGAGAGAATAAATGAATGGGATATTGAAGTGAATGTGGTTGTCCCTTCCCCATTTCATTTCCTCCCCATCACCCATATTAACAAATGTCCCGGACACAATGGAACAAAGCAAAGAACAATCAAAGTATAAACATTGTAAAGTATCAATTAAAAGGACATATCCCGACGGAATAGGTGCTAAATTTCTAAAGTTAGAGACTAATTCATAGGGTTTCTAACATATGAAATTTAAGTGCTTTCATAAATGTCTGTCTTGATGTACACGATTTTAAATTAAAAGATAAATTGTTCCACGCCGTACAGCCGGAGTATAATAAACTAGATTTATAAAGATTATTACGGGGTCTGGGAAAAGAAAGTTTGTGTGTATGTCTGCTTTCGTTGCTAACAAAATGTTGGGTGATTTTCTTAGGGGCTATTCCATTCACAACGCTGTACATGCATACACATTTGTTATATAATAGTCTTTCCTTAAATGGCAGGATGTTTAAAGATTTGTAATCACATTTAGTGAGTGAACTGGACTTCAACTGTATTAATTTTATGGCTCGTTTGTGTAAACGATTTAATTGTTTCAGATTTGTTTCGCTGCTATTGTCCCAAAGAGTTGATGCATAATTTATAAGGGATAAGATATGTGCATGAAAAAAGCTTTTTCGTGCGTCACGATTCAGAAAGTGTATGTGTGTGTGTGTGTGTGTGTGTGTGTGTGTGTGGCGGGGGGGGGGGGGGGGGGGGGCGTGTGTGTGTGTGTGTCTTTGTGTTGCGTACACACACACACTACTGTACACACACACTCTCTCTCTCTCTCTCTCTCTCTCTCTCTCTCTGCTCTCACACACACACACACACACACACACACACACACACACACACACACACACACACACGCAGGCGCGCGGGCACGCAAGCACATACACACACACAAGCACGCACACGCACGCACACATACACACAACGCAGTCCGATAGGAAATTGATTTTTTTTTTCTTATTGAAAAAAGGGGGTGGGGGGCAGTGAGGAAGGCGCTGTGTTTGTTTGTTTATTATTGTGTTGCTGCTTTTTGTTTGTTTATTATTGTTTTGTTGCTTTTTGTTTGTTTATTATTGTGTTGTTGCTTTTTGTTTGTTTATTATTGTTTCCTTTTTAATAACTTCATCATACCGTAGCCTTGTTTAATAAACTTGATCCATTAACAATGCCCCGTGGGGATACCGGGGGTATGTTTTTTTGTATAAATAGTTCCCCCACCTTCTGGAACTTCTGTGCTTGTAGTAGGTTCCTCTAATATGTTACTCTCTTTGACTCTGCCTTTTTCTTTTTTCCTTTTTCTTACTGTCATCTACTATCTTTCTGCCTTATCGTTCCATTCTCCTGCTTTTTTCAAGAAACACTTTAAAAAAATATATAATTATCCTGCCGAAGTCGGACATGCTCGGCCTAACTGTTTCTTAGGTGCATAACGGCAGCATGACGCATGTGCGCTCGTAATTGAAAGGAAACTGAGCGATCGAAGAAGAAAAAACATTCATAATGCCCATGCATACACAAGCATATGCACTCATATTCATTCACACACACACACACACACACACACACGCACACAGTCACCAGGGCTGGGGAATATCGCCACTATCATCTGAAGTATTACAAACTGATTTCAGTAGTATGGACTCGCGGAATTTAATGGCAACACACATACAATGAGACATGGAGACGATAACACAATTCCATGGTTGTCTTGACAGTAGTTGTGTGCCTTTTGGAGTTGGGGAGTTTTTTGTATGCGTCTACGATATTGACGACAAGGGAGGGTTATCCCTTTTCAGGACCAATAATTAATATCCCGATTGCAAAGACCAACTGTAATTTTGTGAACATGAATAATGAATGGCCAAGGAAGCTTGACAATCAAGCTTAATGCGATGATAACGGATTAACATGTCAAAAATGCTGGAAAACCGGTACAAATATCCATAAAATCGCGTCAAAACACATGACTAGCTTTAGCACTTATGGAAAAAGACTTGGTACTTCTAGATTTGAATAATCTTTGGTCTGTTACTTCTAAATGAGAAAACAAATACTTGTAGAAAATAGATGCAATAAAGAAAATAAGTCTGAGTTATCAAAGCTTTGTGCGATCAACTGTCAGAAAAAGGCTTACCCTGCCTTGTACGTGGTGTAATGCCTTCGTGACGGTTTTCAGAGTGAATCCCAGGCTTGAAGGAACGTAATTTTGAAAAAAATGAAATACACAGAAAAACTTGTAGTAAAATACTTCTGTTTGGGAAATGTTGGAAATATTAAACAAAGACAAAATAGATGAAGTAGTGACTGCTGTACTTTTGAAATGAATAGGTAAAAAAACAAGGTGAAGGGAAAAGTACCTGAGAGGGAGGGGGCAACCGACAATTTCGTGTCATAAACCCTTCGACTGGGAATGCAGGAAAAAGTTGACTGGAAGGCTTTTTATATTTGAAGTCAGTGAGCACAGTTCAAGACTTGAAAGGGCAGTGGTTGAAGAAGTGGGCAGCACTGGGATGGAAAAGTGATTACAGTTCACAGCGGGGAAGTGTGGGGAATAGTGGGATGGAATGTGTGTGTATGGGATTCCAATGAGCAGGAGACAACAGATTATAGCCACAAAAGGTGAGAAAACCTTATTCTACAAACTACAGTAGTCAACAAAAGCGGATTTTTTCGCTGAAAGTCGATTAAAAAGAGTTTTTAGCAAAAAGAGCCCGTACAAACCCTTTATTAAGGCCCAAACCTTCGTACACCAACGTCAAGAAAAGCACAGGGATACTTGTGTTTGAAACCCTGCTGAGGCTAATCATCTCAAGGATCTCTTATGTTTTTCAGTGTGTCAAACAGGCAACACCCATTGCTCTCTTCACAAAGAGTGGATACATTAATGTAATAGGACACTCACTCTCTCTCCTCTCTCTCCGCATGCCTGTCTGTATGTCTCCCTTAACAAATCATGTATTTCTCATAGGTTTTCGATGTGTGCCAATTGACCTTTGTACTGACGTTGCCAATCCTATTTATGTTTGCAGTAAGTTATAATAATAATAATAATGAGGAAAAATTTATATAGCGCCCATCCTACTATGTAGGCTACAGGGCGCTTTACACGAATTTGAAATGGAATAAAAACATGAAACAAAAATCCAATAACATGAGCAGACAAAACAATAGCGGTCAAACTTCGTTTGGCCGGTAAAAATGCACGTATCAAACAGCAACAACAACTGCTGTAACTACTACTACTAAGTTATGAATGTGTTGTGTTGGTTGGTTGGTGTGTGTGTGTGTGTGTGTGTGTGTGTGTGTGTGTGTGTGTGTGTGTGTGTGTTGAAATGTAGATAATCCTGATCCTATAGCACTATAGTCACACTGCAGGCATGTAGTTATGATCCTATAATCCTGATTCTATAGCACTATAGTCACACAGGCATGTAGTTATGATCCTATAATCCTGATCCTATAGCACTATAGTCACACTACAGGCATGCAGCTATGTCAGACTGCAGGCATAAGTGTGTGTGTGTGTGTTCTTCAGTTTAACGTCCTTCCACTAAAAGTGATTCAGACAAAATTATATTGCGGTGGTTTTTTTTGGTGTGGTTGAGTTGTGAGTAGATGTGTCTGTAAGTGAGAATATGTAAGAATATAATAAGTAATAAGTTAGTGGTGTAATCATTACCCCCACCCCACCCACCCCATCTTCTTCTTCTTGTCGAACGCTAGATGGCCACACCAGTTGCCCTGACGAATGCTGCCGTCCTGCAGAGGTCCCCGAGGTCCCCGTGCAGCTTCTGCCTCAGCGATGTGGAGTTTGGCCAGGGTAAAGTTTATCTTCACTTAAAGAATAAAACCGATAATGAACAAGGTTGAAGATACATACTCACTGAACTACTTAATAAACATTTACAAATTGAATCGAGGACAGAGTAATCATTTAATATACAGGATAGTGTTAATGGAGTTGATCCATCATTAAAAGTCAATACCCGAATTCTTAAAGAGCTCTCTTGTTCTTTGACAGTGAGTCAGTAAATGACTGACACTTAGAGATGCACCACACATACATACATGTAAGGGAATAACTGAGACTGCGTTGTTGCGATTTTGAGCTGCCTTTTTTGCAGCTTGGTCTACCCGTTCATTTATTGGTGATATAAATCTATAAAGCTGCTCCATCTTACCTCTGCGACAATATTTCCATCTATACGCCAGCTCGCATTTTACGTTCAGTTTCTGACCCTCTTTCTCTCCAGATCCCTAGGTATAAGCTTTCAACTGTTGGTCGGCGCTCTTTTGCGGTCTCAGGACCGACCTCCTGGAACAAACTTCCTCTCTCTCTCCGTCAGCGACCGACTCTCTCTGCTTTCGCACTTTACGTTCAGTTTCTGACCCTCTTTCTCTCCAGATCCCTAGGTATAAGCTTTCAACTGTTGGTCGGCGCTCTTTTGCGGTCTCAGGACCGACCTCCTGGAACAAACTTCCTCTCTCCCTCCGTCAGCGACCGACTCTCTCTGCTTTCAAAGCTAACCTCAAAACCCACCTGTTCCCCCGTCATTAAAGCCCCTCTCTCTTTATCTTCTCTCTCTTGCCATTAGGTCTGTTTCTGCTATATTCCATTTATGTTATCCGTGTGTGTTCGCTTTGTATTGCGTTTTTGTTTGAATGCGCTTTGAATGCTAACGTGTGTGTGCGCTTTGATTTGATTTCTATCAAGATTCAGCGCCGTATAAATACTGTATGTTGTTGTTGTTGATATTCCACAATGAGAAGGCACCCAACAAAAAGTAACAGTAATGTCTTTCATGGAAAGAAGGTGTATTATATGATTAATTTCAAGTATCATGTCAAGTCGCATACATGAATTGGGAGATATTGCAAATATTGCTCGAAAAATGTTACTTTTGTCTGAAACGCTAATCATCGTTAAGAACCAGACACACTGCATACGATTTGATTCAGTGCGATCCGATCATGACATTTGTGAGGCATGGTTGACGTAAAATTCCAGTCTAAACGAATACGATGAAATCCTACTAGTTACCTTCACTGCATTTGTAGCCACCCGTAGGCTACAGAGAGAGAGAGAGAGAGAGAGAGAGAGAGAGAGAGAGAGAGAGAGAGAGAGAGAGAGAGAGAGAGAACCTTTTTTTTTTATTGAGGGAAGACTAAGCACTATACAGGCTTGTTTACATCCAGCCCTCATAAAAAATGAAAAGAAAAAACAATAACCAGAGAGAGAGAGAGAGAGAGAGCAACACGCATGCAATTTCAACACTCAGGTCAAACAGCAGTCTCGTGACTGGATGGAAGTTCAGTTTAACGTCGCGCGTCGCGTATCGGCTTTCGCCATGTACGACGGGCTGAACAAACCAACCAGGGTATAAACAAGAATGTATGTTCCTGAATCACTGTCTTAGCCAAGAGGCCGAGAAGCGATCAGAATGAATTAAAGTCTCGTCTCGTGACGACGAAAATGGTGTTTTACGTCCTCTTGGTCTCGTGACTATGCATGTAACTGCTTATATAGACCACGTTATTCTCCGGACACATTGCATGGCCTACTATAGAGGGTAGCTGTGGTGAAAACTTTCCGTGACCGATTCATTAAAAGGAAGAAGAAAAAAAGATAACAAGGGCATCGCCGAGCGGCAGATATGTCCTTTGCCGGTTATGCCCTTCCCCCTCACATCTTAGGTCCCGACGAAAATGGAGTTTTACGTCCTCTTGGTCTGAATCGGACACATATGAGACATTTGTAAATACAAATATGGTGGGAACAATACTGGAGGCAATGCCCGGAGGCAGTAGGAAACCAGTAAAGTCCCGATTTTGTATTAATACAGATAGCTGTAGCGGTGACCACGCCTCGGTTAAACCTCATCGGCTATGGCACCGCCACAAGTTAGTATAATAATGTCACATCTTAGGTCCCCGTCCTCCTTGTGACATTTGGGTGATGCACCTACACACCCTTGACTGGGTGCAAATCGTTTTCCGGGATGCACACCCTTAACTGGTGGGATGCACACCCTTAACACTGAGACATGTCTGCTGCTCGGCGACATTTAAGCCCCACGTGGCACATTTTGTGCTAGAATGTCTTTTATTTTTAGCATTAGACCTCCTCCTTTACCGGGATGTACACCCTTAATTAGTGGGGTGTACACCCTTAACTCAGAGACATGTCTGCCGCTCGGCGACACTAAAACTCCACGTGGCATAATTTGTACTGCAGTGCCTTCTACTCTTCTTTTTACCCCCCCCCCCAAAAAAAAAAAAATATGGAGTGATTCTATACAGTATTTCACGATATAGGAGGGCGAAGAAAAACGGAAACATGTCTGCCGCTCAGCGACATTGTATTTCTGAGGGATAAGTTATGTACGAATGTGTTATACTCTTACTGTCACATCCTGCCACAACATTTGAAGGAATTCTGCCTTCTAGTTCACGAGATACAGCTTGGACAAGAAATATATAGCGCAAAGAAGGAAATGTCGGTTTTCAAGGTCACACTTCAAGGTCAAGGTCAGCATGGCGATAATCAATCTTATTTTATTATCTATGCTCGGATGTTTGCTACTCTAGGTTATACAGTACCACACACAATCTGAAGCGCTTCTGTCAAGTACAAATGTGGAAAATATGGCTTAAAGCCCCATTTTTAGACCCCTACCACTTTCAAGGCCTACCGATCTCCCTGACCTTGACCTTGATCGGTATGTCACCATCGGAACGGCCATAATCCAAAGTACCTGCATGCCAAATTTCAAGACTCTAGGACCCATGGTGTGGAAGTTATGGCCCCGTAAAAGATTTTCGGTTTTCAAGGTCATACGCCAAGGTCAAGATGGCGATAATGTATGCGCGGATGCCTTCCTCTCATGGTGACACACCACCACATAAAATTTGAAGCGATTCTGTCAAGCGGTTCAGGAGATATCCTTGGGACAGACAGAGGGGAAAGAAAAGAAGAAAAAAATACACAAACGAAAACATACTCCTTTGCGATCGTAGATCGGCAAAGGACAAAAAAATAAAGAGAGGAGACGCAGACAATGACACACAGCACACAGCACACACACACTTAAGCTTGTTTGTGCCCCGTATGTACACAATCTGGTGAACAGACGCCACGCCCTAACTTTATAACATCATTCTATTCCCTCTGGAGACCAGAAGCACTTAAATCTCCCACACTTTCTTTCCAAACCTCTTGAGACGTTCTTCTCTACAATGATATAGGCTCTATCTATCACCCTTATGCCACCAGCAACACCCTCAACCCACCCCCATCATATATCTATGTGCACTTTTGACAAATTGGGTCTTAGATAGAATACAATACCCTAACTACTCTGAACGTTGACTGTCGTCGAGCAGGGCAAGAAGTCTGAAACCACCATGCACCACCACCCAGCGCCGCACGCACGCACACACACACACACACTTGCCTTGCAATTTAAGGTCAAACAAGCTATATTTACTCGACAATCACGTCAGCTTCAGGCAATAAATATACCACAGTACAAAAGTCTTGAGCGATTCTGTTCAGTGGTTCACAATAAGGTATTTAGGGACAGCAAAAAAAAAACTTGAAGAACGACACACATATAATACCCATAATAGCCCTCCCCAACAGAGGTGGCGGGGGGGGGGGGGGGGGGGCTATACGCTTAGGCCGTGTACACATACACGCGGATTTTCCGTGCGGAAACCCATGCGCAAACAGTAAATAAGTAAAAGAAAAATAATATACGCACGTGTCCGAATTTACCCTAATCCGTATATTTGTTTCCTTCTTTCTTTTACTTATTATTTCCGCGCGGAAAATCCGAATGGACTGTGTACCAGGCCTTTTTAGGGGCAAACTCGGTTGTTATTTATTGCATCTCTGGCTGCTATGTCACAGTGTAGTGTGTCCTTGTGAAGCAACTCTTATCAGTGAATAGAAAGGCCATGGGGGTTGTGAAACCTCTCTATCTAGATCCGCGACCTATATTATAATACTAGACCCAACAGAAAAGTAAGGAAATGGTGGTGACCAAGATAAAGACGGTGAATAGGAGGAAGGCCAACATGCATGTAGAACTAGGATAGTATCTGTATTTTTTTTTTAAAGAAAGTATTTTTGGCAACATGCACACACCTCTCTTTTATTGTCTGAATCACTTGTAGTGGAAGGACATTAAACTGAAGAACACACCTCTCTCTCTTTGCTTTTTAATGCGTTTCTTGGTTGAAAGCAATAACATTTCATTTCCCCTCTCTCTCTCTCTCTCTACTTCCACGTCGAAATTAGAAGGAAAAAAAAGCACCACGAGAGCCCTCCTATAGAAACATCTGTTTAACGTCCTCCGGTCTGAAACAGACACATACGGGACATAAAGATGGTGGGAACGATCCTGGAGGCAATGCCCGGAGGCCGTGCAACACCAGGAAAGTCCCCATTTTTTAAGAATACAGATATTATTGTAATGAGATCCCTCCTGGGACCGAGAGGACGTTAAGCTTTAACTCTCTCTCTCTCCGTTTCTGCACCCCCACCCCACCTCTCTCTCTCTACGCAGAGAAAGGCCTGATCAAAATTAATAGAGTAAGTTTTGGATTGGCTCTCTCTCTCCCTCCCTCTCTCTCCTACACATGCGCGCATGCACGCACACACATACACTGGTTCTATTCTCATGTTCCCTAATAGTCGGAGAAACCGCTCTATATAACGGTACTATAACCTTGAAGTTTCTTTCCAGGTATTTCTTTGGCAAGCCTGGTTTCGCAAAACTAGGTTACCTAACTTTTTGTTTCTTTAAAGGTCTGTGTACACGTTAAGGCAGCCTTACGCTATCCAACTTTTTAGTTGGAAGAACATTTGGTTTTCTTTTCGTTTGATAAGAGAGTAAAAATCACAAATGAACAATATTGGTCTTAAAACATACACTGACGCACCACGATTAAGTCCCTTGTTGTTTTTCTGGGTAGCTGTGACCCACATACAGATGTCCCTAACTTCAAATTGAGGCTGCTCTTAAAGACCCACCACATCACGTGTCAAAATCACGGGTTTCACGTGTTTTCCCTCTTATAGCTGGAAAGAAATCTTGTTTTGACCCCAAGTCTGACTCCCATATAAATGCCCCCCAAATTTGGAAATTCAAAATTCAAACCGAAGCGTCATTTTAAAGAGCAGCCTCAATTTGAAGTTGGAGACATTTGTATGTGGGTCACAGCTGCCCAGAAAAAAACCAAGGGACTTAATCCTGGTGCGTCAGTGTGTCTTTAATGAAACCCCTACAACCAGGTCGTAAGGAATTGGCGAATGTACCACCCAGTTCCAACTCGTTTCAGGCATTCGTGAGTGTCGCATGAAAATAGGTAGCTCGTAAACATAAGTAGCTCGCTACTATGAGAGGCTGTATTTGCGACAACCACAAATTTCACTTTTTCTGTACTTTAACCATTTACCTAACCCTAACCCTAGAAAAAAGTGAAATTTGTGGTTCATGCTCAATGTCGCAAATACACACTGTCATAGGTAGCGAGCTACTTATTTTTACGAGCTACCTATTTTCATGCGACAACGAGAACACAGCCAACGCTTGGCTGATGGGGTATATTCGGACAGGCCGCAGGTAGCAGCATAGAGTCCACAACTGAATGTTCTTCCAACCAATGGCTTTTAACAATTTTCACAAATCTCTCTCGATTTCCCCCACAGCGACACAGTTCTGGTCCACTCATCATTTTAAAAAAATGACTAAACTACTCAGTATTACCACAGGGAAATGGATATATTTTGTGAATAATGTTAACGTGTACACAGACCTTAACTCATACAAGCAAAGGAAAAAGGCAGAGCCAAAGAGAGTGACAGATTAGAGGAAGTTACAAACACAGATCTTCTTCTTTCTCTTGACATCCTACGTCATCCTATTGACAGTTATGATGCAGATCGTCCAGAAGGTGAGGGAACTATCCATAGCCTGTGCATGTCAACAAAACTGTTCACAAAGTGATGTAATATCAAATGCAAGCTCTTAAAGATCCACCACGCCACGTGTCAAAATCATGATTTTCACATGTTTTCCCTCTTATAGCTGGTAAGAAATCTTCCAAGTATAAAAAGGAATGTGACACATGACAAGGGGGGTCTTTAAAGGCTGATTTTATGAAAAAACATTTACGTTTTACCCAATGTGATTTCCTTTTCTTTTTGAAAAGAGACTAATATCTTGCACAGAGATCTATACAAAAGCCTTCATTAACCCCTTCACTGCCGAGCCCGTTTCCTGGGCACCTATTTGCCAAGCCGTTTTAGGTTGCGGAGTCTATCGCAAACATTTCTGAATAAAAGTGCATATAACCTATGCTTTTCTGAATGGGGATAGAATATACTATCCTTTGAGAACACTCTCACATGCATTCGAACATACTGCGAAAAGCATATGGATAAAAAAAAAGGGAAACTTAGAATAACCCTATGACGGATATTTCCATGACTGGACAGTTTATAGGTTACCGGAAGTTGACGGAAATATCCGTGACGGGGCAGTGAAGAGGTTAATAAGAAACTCTTCTTCTTTTTTTTAACAGGAATTGAAGTGTAGAAAAACAAACAAACAAAAACAAAAACAGGACTGATACAAGACAATCACTATCATTTTCATGTCATTATAGGTACAGAAGATTACATCTTCAATTTATTAAAAACGCAAGCAACATAATTTACATTTCATACAGCGTGTTTTACAAATTCAAGTATCAGAATAAGTATGCACAAATATTGACATATAGACAAGGTAACCATACAATTAACTATAGAAATCTTTTCATCAACATCCTGCTTCTTTTCTACCCAGACAACCTATGGAGAATATGCGCTATTATGCTCTGTAGACTTAAAATCAACAACAGCAACATTAAGCTGTACATATCATTTTTTTTACGCACATTATATTAACGTTCTTGTGAATTACATCATGTTCTTTTAGAAGTTAAAAAACAGCAGTAAAGTTTTTCAAAGTTAACGTCAAAGTCAAGAGCTTTTTACGGATAAGTGTAAGCATAAAATTGGTGCCGAAAATAAAAGAGATCCGTCACAAACAGCATTCTCCAAAAATATTTTTGGGGGGATTGCACTGTACTAGTACTTTCTCTTTTATTTCAGTCTGTCAGTGTGTTGTAAAAATGTAAAATGCTCAGCATATTTGTGAGCAGACAGACTTTTGCTCGTCTAGCAGATGGCAGTTTGTTTTGTGCAATTCGTGTTGCACGCAGTTTTTGTGTTCAGATTAGGTATTAGGTACTTTATAGTCACAGAGGCGTCTCTGTAAAATTTGGGTTGCTCCCACCTGGAGAGCGCGTCGCAGCCAGAGGCGCGTCACCCAAATTTTGTTTTATGCATGCAATTTTTGTGTGACTGATGAGGAAGGAAAGGGGGTGGGGTGGGGGAGTAAACTTTGACCAAATGACAACTTTTTCGTTGCCACTGGGTTTAACGTGTGCTAAGTGCATGAACTTCGGTTTATCGTCTCATCCGAAAGACTCCACATTCAGACCGTAAGGCCTAGTGCAAAGTGAGGAAAAATCCCCTGTACCCAGGTTCGAGCTCAGGTTTACTTGACACAAGGCGAACGCGTTACCTCTGTGCCACTCTACACCTAGAATGTTCGAAAGGAAGTGTATGAATGTCTCTATGCAAGCTTTGTGCACCAACCCTAGCTTTCCTTTTGTCCGTGTCTTAGTCTTGCTCTGTGCTGCTTGTTTTGTAAGGCTTTGTGCGATTGGACAACAGCATTGCTCAGCTGCAGAGGTGAAAATGTAGTCCCGCTATGTTAGGAGCCCTTAGCTCTCCTAGATCAAATCGCTCAAGCTTTTGCTTTGTCGTCGCCTGTCCGGACACATCAAGAGATGCATGGGTGCTCCTGGAGATTTTCAAAAATCCTGCAAGCCCCGGCGGAGTGCAGGGATAGCACCCCTCCTGGGGGTTTCCGGGGGTGGGGAGCATGCCCCCTGGAAGCTGAAGGGAAACAACAGTTTCCAATGTAATTGACAGGCTCTCATTGCACTTTCACTTCTGGTTAAATTAAATTAATTTCATGACCTCTTTAACCAGCAAAATGCATCATCTCAAATTCTCATAATCTGGCGACGCTGGCCCCAGGCAATTCAAAAATCCTGAACTTCAGGACATCCTGGACAAAGAAATCCTGAACTTCAGGACATCCTGGACAAAGAAATCCTGAACTTCAGGACATCCTGAAAGCAGGAGCATCCATGCTTGATGTAGAGGTTCGGCAGGTGGGTTGTTCTGACCCGGTTTGTCCTTCGGGGCGGGTTGACTCGTTTCAACCGGCGTAACAGGCCAGAATAAACCCCTGGCCCCTGGCCCCAAACACACCCAGGTATAAATGGGCCTAGGCCATAATATACCCCGGGGTTTAAACTGGCCCAGGCCAGAATGTAATTGTATCTCCCTGGCCCAAAATATGCCGCCAAAATGGACGCACTTCTGCTACAAATTTCTTTCGTCTTTGTGTGCTGATTGAAGAAAGTCTATAGGCCTAACTACCGGACTCATCAATCTCCTCTCCCTCTCTTTACTTCATTATTTTATATTTAGGTGAATATAAAAAGCGCATTTAACCCTTTCGCCGCTAGCCATTTTTCAGTGACCCCCCCCCCCCCCCACCCCCCCATTAAACTTAACTGAGAAGAGGGAGAAAAAAAATCTGCAATACAGACAAACCTCTATTTTAAGACTTCCAAAATGTCCGGAAAAATCGGTCGTAAATTGGAGGGGTCGTATGACCAAGGTTTTCACTGGCAGCCGTAGAAAGAAAAAGTTCAGCACAGTTCATACTCTCTTCTTCATGCACACATACAATGACATATTAAAACTGGATTTGGGTCTTTCCAACTCCATAGGATTGTGCAATCGATGTATTACAGTTTCACTTCGCCGACTTCTGTTAATCACCTCCACTCTCGTCCAAAGTCAGTGGTTTTCTTTTTCAAAGTCAGTGGTTTTCGTGCTTTTCCTACGCTTTCCGCCATCTTTTCTACAACAAGGGAAGCGACTCCGCTGTCAGGCCCTTGACCGTGGTTGTTTCCCTTTGCTTGAAGTCCATGCAGATGACAACAACGGTCGTGAAAACCAACAAAATGGTGGTCGTAAGTCGCGTTTTAGAGGAAGTCGTTTAAGAGAGGTCGTTTGCATAGTAAAATGCCATGAATCCGGTCTCAAATGAGAGGTGGTCGCTTAACAGAGGGTCATAAAATAGGGGTTTGTCTGTATTGGGAATTCCTCTGTGATATATTTATAATTAGGCCTATCCTTACCTCCCAAAATTAAAAAAAATAGGGTCTTTGGCCCTGATTTGAGGACTTTTAGTGACATGGGTGCTAAACCATTGTGGTGCATACATGCGACATTGGTGGTGAAAGGGTTAAGCTCATATGCATAACTCTCACATCCCTGTAAGTACATAGCCACAGAAAATAGTCTGCCCCTGACTCATCACTAGATGGCATGTTCAACTCAGTCCTAAAATTATCGTCCTTTCGTGTTGCCAAGAAGCTTAACCCTTTTTTCACCACAAAAATACCATTAAACTTAACTGGGTCGAGAAAATAAGGTAAAGGTAAAGATGTGCCACCCCCCATGCATTTCTCGGTTAATTGTATTTTTCCGTTTTTGCCTTTCTTACCATACATAAAGCTGTATTTTAGGAACATTTTTAGCTAATTACCTTTTTGGAATACTAACCCTAACCCTAAACCTAACCCTAAACCTAACCCTACCACTATGTACTGCAGTACACCGCGATTTGTCAGTTGTGGTTCGTTGCGTTTTTCCGTCTTATACGGTGGGGGGTAGGGTTAGGGTTAGGGCTAGGGTTAGGGTTAGTATTCCAAAAAGGTTATTAGCTAAAAATGTTCCTAAAATACAGCTTTATGTATGGTAAGAAAGGCAATAACGGAAAAATACAATTAACCGAGATAGGTAGGGGGGGGGTGGCACATCTTGACCTTTACCGAAAATAAAATATCTGCAATATTGCAAATTCCTCTGTGACATGTATAATATTAGGCCTATCCTTACCTCCCAAAATTAAGAAAATAGGGTCTTCGGATAATAGGTCCTGATTTGATGCCTTTTAGTGACATGGGTGTTAAACTATTGTGGTGCATACATGCGACATTGGCGGTGAAAGGGTTAAAGACCCATTGATTGACTGTGTGAGCGAGTGCATTTGAGCGTATGTGCATACGAGTGTATGTTTTTTAGTTGTTGTACTCCAAAAAGGGGCAGTGGGTGGATGCCTCGTGCCTCCATACAGGGAGCTGGACAACCCCCGCCCCGTCCACGAGTCTCTCCCCGTGGGGATCTTTCGTAAAAATAGTTCCCCCACCTTCTGGAAGTTCTGTGCTTGTAACGTCCTCTAATCTGCCACTCTCTTTGACTCTGCCTTTTCCTTTCTATCATCTACTATCTTTCTGACTTATTGGCCCCATTCTCCTGCCTTTTTTTCCACAAAAAAAATCTTCCAAATAACTCTTCTTCCTTGAGCTCCTCCAAAATCGGAATGTGTCGGCTGCACGCTAGCGGGGAGACTAGTGAAAACTGAAAACCGGACACATACGTACCTTACCCATTACGGTCATATGGCCTGGGAACGCAAAAGAAGAAGAAGAACGAATAAGACTTCCCATTTATATGACTACCTCCCACATAAGACCTACTTCTTCGAGACATTCCCCTTCTTCATAAGTATTAAAATTACCTCCCTTATAAGGCCTTGTTTTGGATGATTTTGGAAGGCCTTATAAGGGAGGTTTCACCGCATATGCATATGAGAGTATGTTTTTGTTGTTGGATTTGTTGTACAAGTGGAACCTCCCTTATAAGAGCTCCCATTATAAGACTCCCTCCCATATAAGACCTACTTCTCTGAGACATTGCCCTTCTTTGTAAGTATTAAAATTACCTCCCTTATAAGGCCTTGTTTTGGATGATGTTTGAAGGTCTTATAAGGGAGGTTCCACTGTACTAAAAAAAAAAAAGTTTCCAAAACAGCTGCACAAGAATCAAAGGCAATCGTAGCGCGGAGACTCCGCGGCGGGTGATTGCATCCTCAGTCGTTCACGAGGACACCACAGGCATGAAGTACTGCAGAGAGACATCGTCGTGCATCAGGTAGAAATGCACCAACTTACGGTTCACGATGTCTGAAAAACACGGGATAGTGATCATCATCAGATAAATAATAATGATAATAATAATTGATGGCATTTCTAAAGCGCCTTTCTTAGGATCATAGAAAGTTTCTATGATTATTTTACACTCAAGGCGCTTCCATTCACTGATAGTGATACACCCGCAGTCACACAAAACATTATTACCAGACCTGGTTACACTTATAATGAACAACCTGGAATTTGCCACAGAAAACCCCGGAATTTGAAAAAAACACCAGAATTCACATTGCAATGTCGCTTATGCCGCCATGCGAAATTTTGAAGTCCACGTTGCTGTGCTTGCAGTGTGCATGCTCGTCTCCCAAACGCGAACTTGTTATTCCTGGCACATTCAAATATTTTGAGAAAACTTCTGCTTCACTTTTGGCCGTTACACCCTATCACTACTGTCGTTTGTCAAAGATTTCTGGCGCTTGCCGCCTGCAGTTGACTTGCCTGACGACATGTTTGGCGCAAAGCTAAAATCTCTGCCAACAAGAAATACCCTTGCGTCTTTTCATACAAATGGAAACAAATAATAGAAATTTTTTCGAAATCCCGGGATTTTCAGCGTTCACCCGGAATTTATTATTTTACGCAGATTTTTTGCAAATTCATGGGATAATTCTGGAAAAAACGGCAGGGTAAACAGGTCTGTATTACCCAATCCTTCACCCAGGTACAAGATCAAGAAGGAAACATTTACAAACCGAATGAGCTTTGAAAGTAGTTGAGTCTTGAGTTTAGCTTTGAAACTAGAGATAAATGGTTCATGGCGGAGATCGACTGGGAGGGAATTCCAAACAGCAGGGGCACTGAAACTGAAGTCACCAAATGATTTTAGATTTGTTTTTGGAATTTTCAGAAGTTTTGTGTTTGAGGACCTGAGTGAGCGGGAAGGAGTGTAGGTGTGAAGTGCACTGGAGAGGTAAGGTGGAAGGGTCTGTTCAAAGTGATGGAAGGATAGGACAGCCAGCTTATACTGAAGGACTGCACAGGGAGCCAATGGAGCTCCTTCAAATGGAAAAATAAAGATAAATCATCAGATAAACAGTACTGTCCCCCTCAGAATGGCAGGCCATGATAATCATCAAGTAAAAATGTGTTTATCTATAGTATACATTTTTAGACACATAAGTGTAACGTAAAAAATGTATCATTTGCCAGCTTCAGGCGAGAGAAGGAGAAATGATAATTAACTCATTCCGGGCGAATCATGAGTATACTCAGAACAGGAGAACACCAGTCAGGGCCTACTTACGAGTATTCTCGGAACAGCGATTTTTTAGTCTAAAACCTGTCTAAATCCAATCTAATTTCTTTTCAATCTCCCAACCACATTTTTCAAGTTACATCTCTTCATCACTGTTCCAGCTTTCATTTTTACTTATGTTTGATACTTCTATCTTAATTTTTAATGTTAAAAATGTACAACAAAAATCGGCCCTAGACAAGCCTCAGAAAATACTCCAATGGCAATGCGTTTTCATTAACAGTGATTGTAATAATGAGACTAATGATTCTGATTTTAATGCAAGTAACCACGATCTCAAATCGAAAAATAAACTCGGATCAACCAGTAATGCTGTCAAAACTTAATAACTGACAGCAAGAGTTTTGTTGCGCTTCATATTTGCTACAACATTTTTTCTAGGCATCCCCAGGCCAGCAATGGAGCTTACCTAAGGCAGTGAAGTCCTGAAGGGGTTAAGGCCTTGTACACAGTACACGCGGAAATAATAATAATAATAATAATAATGAGCATTTATATGCGCTTATTCTTAGCCCCTTGACTGCCAGAGAAAATTAAAGAAAAAATCATTGAGCAAATCATGCCATGAAAAAGACAACTGATAGAGACAATCTGGCAAAATGGTTTGGGGATATAACTCTCTTGACTGTTTTAGAGCAAAATCCAGCATATCAGGGTTATTCCTCTTCATCTGATGACTTCATTAGTGATGTCATCAAGTCAGTATGTAATACGTTGGTGGCAGTCAAGGGGTTAAACAAGCTCTAAGCGTTTACAATAATAAACAAATAAATGAATAACCCCCACCCACCCACTCACCCACCCAAAAAGCAGTAGAAAATATGAGAATGTCACAAATTGCTTCGCATACACACACACACACACGCGTGCGTGCACACACAAACAAACCACTCACACACACACACCACACCACACCACACCACACACGCCCGCACAAACCACACACAGCATACAAACACACGCGCACAGAAGGGACAAAAATGACTTTCCAAAAGAAAAGAGCAGGCTACGATTTGAAGAGAGTGCCTAGATCATGCTTTACGTCCTCCCGCTCTTAAAAAGAACATATGGGACATTACTTATTTATAAAGTTGTGGTAAAGAGAGTGGTTTTGAGGGAAGACTTAAATGAAGAAAGGGAGTTGGCAGAACGGAGAGGAAGAGGGAGTTTGCAATCCGTAATTAAGAAGAAAGAAAGAAGGGTAAAAAAAAATACGGATTAGGGGAAATACGGACATGTGCGTAAATCTTTTCCCTTCATTCTTTTACTTATTTACGGATTGCTCACGGGTTTCCGCACGGAATATCCGCATTACATGCGTACGTACCCTTAGGATGAAAATATCTTTTTGAAGAAAGGGATTAAAAAAAATGCTGAAGGCCCCTAAACCTGAAATTATTTTGTAATCTGAGCTTTAAAAACAACATTAGAAGTAGAATTGATATATTTAGTCTATTTTGTATCCACTCCCAAGAAGTATTTCTATACTCATTTGGTCTCTTTTTTATCTAAAAAAAACGTTACCTCTGGAGCAGTCAAAAAGCCTGAAATCAGCTTAAAGGCTAAAAAATCTTATGCTTGAGCTTTACCAAAAAATTTGGAAATAACACACATGCTAATAATAATGAGATAACAATGGATCATTGCAGGTTTCAGGATATATGCAAAATACATAGATTTTGGTAATCATCTGATAAAAAATAACCACTTTCAGGGTTCATAGTTTTTTTATATCAAAATTCACAAACTTTCAAAGACCTTTTCAAAGACCCTTTATCCTATTTTCAAAGACCTCTCACGACATGCAATGATGATGATTGCTTCGATCATGATCATTCAAGTTGCACCGGCGTCGCCAAAAGATCTGGATATAGTGAAGGGAAGTAACTCGACAAATAGAGGACGTCTGCTATATGGAAAATTAGTGAAATTAAATTGCTTCTTTATCAATTCTGGAAGCAAACAAAAAATTATGGCATCAAATGATCAATGACTTTTTCACAAACTATTCCACAATTTTCACAGACCAAAGCCAAGTTTCAAAGACTTGAAAAAGGCACTCCATTTCTCAAAGACTTTCAAAGACCGTGCGAACCCCGACTTCCCTATCCACAATACATTTCAATCATCAGGTAAGAACTGACCAAATTATGGTTTATGGCGCAGAGGTAAATAACGAAGATGAAGGTTTGACCTCATGGAGTAGACATTGAAAAGCTGTACGGTTTATGGTACTTTGAAACACAGTAAAATATCATCTCTCTCTCTCTCTCTATCTCCCGATTTTTGTGTGCATGCGTTATAACTTAGTTTTTGTTGTTTGAAGTTTTCTTAGATTTCTTGCTATTTATTATTATTTTCACAGGGCTGGGTGGAAAAAAGCTGTCATTGCTTAGCTCTTCTAGGACCATGTATTTTTTGACATTCTTGGTTCTCAACCGACAAGAGGGGGGCAACTATTTTTTGGAGTATGTACAGGGCTCCCCATTCTGTGCGTCTGTGCGTCAAATGTGCGTGACAGACGCATTAAAACTTCGTACTGGGGGTAAAACGACGCACTATAATTACTACTGGAGGGTTATGAGACGCACTATAAATCTGCCCAGTGGGTGAGCCCGTCTCCCATTTCACCCTATCTTTCTCTCTCTCTCTCTCTCTCTCTCTCTCTCCCCCCCCCCCCCCCCACCACCCTCCCCCCCCCCACCCCCACCCTCCATTCGCTCACATAACCCCGGTCCGGTCTTCCATAAATAGACAGGACAAGCATTGGGTTAGAGAAAAAAAAAACCTTCATCACTTGAAACACTTCAGAGGCATTAGCACAAGGTGAAGGTCAGGTCATGATAGTACTTGATCATTCTAGACTGGTTACAAGTTCAATGACCTTTGACACATCCAGAGAGTCTACCACCCCTGCCATGTACCCATCATTCCACCCCTGCCATGTACCCATCATTCCACCCCTGCCATGTACCCATCATTCCACCCCTGCCATGTACCCATCATTCCACCCCTGCCATGTACCCATCATTCCACCCCTGCCATGTACCCATCATTCCACCCCTGCCATGTACCCATCATTCCACCCCTGCCATGTACCCATCATTCCACCCCTGCCATGTACCCATCATTATACAGTCCCCTTCCCTTTTACTTCGCCACTCTTCCTCTTAATTACCTTTCTGTCTGCAGTCCTATCAAGAAGTGTGTCTGCGTCTGCTTGCTTGCCCCCCCTCCCCCCTCCCTTTCCCCACTCCCCCCTATCTCTTATGAGCTCTATCCTCTCTTCTTACCCTCCGCCCCCCTCCTCTCTCTCTCTCTGTAGACATAAATACAGGTTGGTGTGTGAAGGGTTGTGGGACCAAGAGTAAGGCGAGAGAGAGAGAGAGAGAGAGAGAGAGAGAGAGAGAATTAAAACGTGTGTGTGTGTGTGTCACACTGTGTGTGCTATTGAATGTTCAACATAAATTGTCATGCCTTGCTTGAAATTTTATAATTTTGTTGTTTCATCCTCAATGCCTCAAAAGAGGGCAAAGGATTAAAGTTCTTGATTCTTGAATGATGTGTGTGAGTGTGGCTGTGTGTGACTGTGTTGGTAACATTTGTGTGTCGGAAATGCCAGGCATGTAATGCTTCATACTGCCTGTGCTTACAATACTTAACATTTTTTTGACAGTACCCACATGTCTTTATGCTTATATTGTTTAGATTTTTCACCCTCTATAAGTTCACCCTGGGGGTGAAGAGACCCTCTATAGCTGCTTCCTGGGGGTGAAAATACCCTCTATGGTCAAACAAAATGGGGAGCCCTGATGTATGCGTTGCTTTAACATAAGCTCTAAAACTAGACAAACACACGGCAGGGTACTTGGCAGCGAAGGTCTTTGCACTTGGTGGGAGTGTGTAGTGATGTCTTGGGCGAATGTATTCACCCATGGTGCTGGGAGAGTTAACTCATGTTCCCTGGTCAAATAATATTCGCTTTCGTTTTTTGTTCTCTCTCTCTCTCTCTCCTCCACCCCCCCCCCCCCCCCACCCCCCCCCACCCACCCCCAGACTCACTGCAGATCACTCTATTAGGATTGACCAGTTGACTGGACAGGAACTGGGCGAAACGACGAATGTCGATCCTGGCCACGGCAAACTCCTCAGGGTCGCGCTGCCACGACCTTGACCTTTGACCTCCCTCGCCCTCACCGTCGCCGCCATCTTGACCTGATCGAGTCGATGCAAAAAACCGATGATTATGACTGTTTTGTTCTTTCTGAACAAATGACTGCAAAACTTTTAACCCATTCAAGTCGTCCCGGCCATATATGTGCAGAATTAATAGATAGCTGTCAATTTGATGCATTTGCTTAACACTCGTCACCAGCATAAACCAATTTAAAGAGTTTTATCCATTAGGCTTACATTGTTTTATGGCGGTATACCACTTGTAAGGTCTTTTCCTATCCCTAACCCAGACCTGTTTACCCACTACACGAGTCTCGAGTAGCCTGGATAGATGAAATGAGTAGTTTTGGTGCAAAATGTGTAGTTTTATTAATTAAACCATCAAACAATGTTGACTGAAAATGAGTAGTAATCAAGAATTAAAGAGCTTTATTTTCAGTTTAGAAGAGTAGTAGAGGTCCAAATTTAGTAGAATACTACTCGGAAAGAGTAAACAGGTCTGCTAACCACAATCAATGATAAGAATATTTGCCGCTGTTAAAAGAAATAAAGAAAGAAATAACTTGAAACAAATAGCTCTCTGTGGAAAACTGAAAGGAGCCAGAATGAGGGGAATTCTTGGACTGTGCCGTGCCTACCGACACAGGTGGAATTGAGGTGCACCGGGGGGAAGGACTCACACCAGGTGGGGTTGTACAGGTCCTTGAAATGCGTGTTGACCGCCACCATGTCCGTCTCCACCGACAACCGCATCTCTCCGCTCTGGTTGGCTGACAGGGCCTGAAGAAGACAAACAAGCGCTTCAAGATTATGCGTCATAATTATAAAAATTCACTTTTTAATGAACATAAAATATGCACTGCAGAATGGGCAACATGTGCCCACTCAAGCGCGTAAGGTCTCACGCCTGAAAGCCAGTGAACAATTAAAAAAAACCTGGCAGGTCATAAATTGTAAATGATGGAGAGAATGAAAAATGGGGATGAGGACTCTTAGTTTAAAGCTCCCCCACCACGACAAAGTGGAAGCCCGCGGGGGAGAATCAAGCTACAATAACGCCGGAAAATCTAACTACAGCATAACATTTCGCAACATAACACAATAAGGCTGTGTACACAATGACATGCATGCGGATGTTCCGCGCAGAAACCCATGCGCAATCAGTAAACAAGTAAACGAAAGAAGAAAGAAAAATAAGCGGACTTGTCCGCATTTCCCTTAATCCCAGGGCTAACCAATCGTCCCGCAAAACAAGGGGTCCCAGGGACTCCTTCACTTACAGCATAGAGGGTCCTAGAGGCGGGATAGAGGGTCCCAGTGGCAATGCGAATGCTAAAAATAATTTTTTCTAGTGCATCCCTGGGACCCCCTGCACATTCTTTTAGAGGGTCCTTTAGAATATTAGTGCTTCATAGACCCCCAAATAATAATAATAATAATGAGAAAAATTTATATAGCGCCCATCCTATGTAGGCTACAGGGAGCTTTACACAAAATTGAAATCGAATAATTTTAAAAAAGGGGACCCTGGGAGGCCTACCTAATCCATATATTTTTTCCCCTTCTTTCTTTTACTTATTATTTCTGCGCGGAAAATCCGGATGTACTGTGTACCAGGCCTTACACTAATAACCCGACAGAATGCAACAAGCACAAAAAAGCAGGCTCTCAATGGCACAACATTTGGACACCAAAATTGTACGTGTCATTAGAACTCGCGAAAGAAAGGAAAGGAAAAGGACAGAAAGAAAGAAAATAAACAGAAACAAGAACAGAAACCCTGCTTCTTCTGAATCCGTGTCCTTACCCAGGGGTCTGCGCTTACACAATTTTTACTGCGTTTACGCGTAACCCGTACGCAAAATGACGTCCGCTCAAAATTCGCATCATGAGTCTAGATGGTGAATCAGACTTTAGAAGTCCTACGGTCCCTACACGTATAGTGGTTCTGCTACACCAAACAGTTGGAACAAACACATATAGAAGAATATGCCACTGCTTTCAGAGGAAAGTAGGCACAGTGCATGTGTGGCGGGACAAATCACTGTATCGGTCAAAGTGCCATACGCCACCAAATGACTGCTTAGTGAATAAAAATGCATGTTTTTGTTGAAAAGTCTTGTTTTCATTGTTTTTAGCTTAGATTTATCATCTTGTTCTTTGACGCGATTTTTTGCTTCCCTTACGCATTTTTTTGCCGACGTCGTGTAAGCAAAACGTGTTTTCAAAAACACTAGCGTGACACCTGCTTACCACAAAGTTGCTGATGTTCTTCATTTTGTCCACAATGTTCTTCAGGATCTTCAGTGTGGGCATGGTGATGCTGACCTGCACTCAAGAAAACAAACATCAAGGGAGATAAGCCAGGCAGGTTCAAAGTTCTCTCGCATGAGTTAGCTACCTTTGTCCCTTGTTTCCCATGGACTCACACATGCACAGAGGGATGGAACAAACATTTAACAAGACCAACAGTTGCCCACTTCGCTGAAAGCTTGGTAACTAGAAGAAAAAGAGAGGGTTCACCATTTATACATTGCCATAGCAAAATAATGACACAGAGAGAAAAAGAAGAGAGAGGGAGAGAGAGAGAGAGAGAGAGAGAGAGAGAGAAAGACAGAGAGAGAGAGAAAGTAGCATAAAATATGTAAAGGATCAAAATTAGCAAATTGCAACAGTTGGCATCATGCCATAGTGATTATATCACATAAGTAAAAAAATAATAGTTAAAAGTTTCGATTATGGAGTCAGATTCTCCACACCCGGTAAATTAGGTAATAATTATGCATAATTCAAAGTTGGATAGCATTAATTTTTATTCAAAATTCTCATCCCAGTTTTATCTTTATTATTTCTTAAGTGGATCGACTCATTTTGCTCTTACATCAAAATTGGGCATCTCTGGTTCGGCATAGTCGGCCCAGTTGCGTCGTTTGACGACAGTGACAGGGATGTCGTGAACTGCCAACCGATGACAGGAGCCGATCGAGGGCTGGAAAACCACAGCAAAACAATGGCACATTCATTTTTTTTATTTTATTGTAGGTATGAATTAAATGTCACAGACCACAGCAAAATTAAATGCACAAGTTTTTTTAAAATACAAATGATGAATTGTGGAAGGCATAGGAGCAGGAATGTTTTGTTAGCATTTTTTCAAATATGTGACCTAGCACCACAAAAGGGACATTAAGTGTCAAACTGATCATTCTGAAAAAATTATACCTCTAAAAACTTCAAACAATTCTCTTTCTATTATATGATACAAAAGAACCATTCTTGTATCTTTTGTCATGTGTGAACCAGCCCACGAAAGTCATTCTGAGAAAATAATGCATTTAAAGTTAATAATACAAGAACCATTCTTGTATCTTTTTCCGTTGCAAAGTCATGAGCATTTAAAGTTAGTAGGGTGAGTGTCAGCCATTTTGAGAAAATGCAGTTAAAGTCTAGCCTAGCTGAAGAAAATGCGTAGACCTACTCGTTTTAAAGCACTTATAAGATCATTTAGAGACCATATTAAAGACTGTCCTTTATAAGTACGAAAGATATGATGTTAGAGAACACGAAAATACCCATAACTCAAATTTGCCACAAAAAATTTTTTTAAATTTGCAAGCCTGTTAACTCCCAGCGACTTAATGTCCCTTTTCGTGGTGCTGTGTCAATATATGAGATACTTCTTCTTGGCCCTCGGAGGAGAACCTCACTCATGCTAGCTCCACGACGAAAGACATTCATTGTAAGTAAGGGGGCTTAGTAGGTGGTGCCTATTATTAAATAGCTTTTTTTAGGTGGAACCTCCCTTATAAGACCTTCAAAAATCATCCAAAATGAGGTCTTATAAGGGAGCCTATAAGTTTTAATTATAAAGAAGGGCAATGTCTCAGAGTCAGAGAACTAGATCTTTACAAGAAAATAAAGAACACAAACGCCCATATTCTAGTTTGCCGATTTTTCAAGTGTCTTACAAAACATATTGCGACACATAAGAAGACCTGTTTACCACCTACACAAGTTTGAGTAGTCTGGATAGCTGAAATGAGTAGCTTTGGTGCAAAATGTGTAGTTTTATTCATCCCTTTTAACACCAGCCATTTTTCAGCCAAAACTTTACATAAAACTTACCTGGATAGAGAAATGATTTTGTCTGCAATACTGAGGATTCCTCTGTGACATGCATAAAATAGGGCCTATCCCAAAATTACGAACTTAGGATAATTGAATAACAGAACCTCGTTTGATGCCTTTTAGTGACATGGGTGTCAAACCATTGTGGTGCCAAGAGGCGACAGTGGCGATGAAAGGGTTAAACCATCAAACAATGTTCACTGAAAATGAGTAATCAGAGCATTAATACATTTTTCAATTTTGAAGAATAGTAGAGGTCCAAATTGAGTAGAATACTACTCGAAAAGAGTATAGAGTAAACAGGTCTGCACGATAAGAAGTAGGTCTTATGTGGGAGGGAGTCTTATAATAATGGGTCAGATCAGGTCAGATCTCCAGGGCAGCCAGGCCTCGCGGCCTCTTGATGTGCCCTATCTTTTGATTGTTTGTTATTGTGGCTTTGTTCATTAATCAGATTGGCACCGCTGTGGCGCTTTTTGAACTATCATTGTCGTCTTAATCATAATTGTATTTAAATACATTAATTTTGGGGGTTTTGAGGAGGTTTTTGAAATGGTTAATGTTGGAAGCAAGTTTAGTTTGTGCAGGGAGATTGTTCCAGTGCTGGGTGACTCTATTAGAAAAGAAGTTTTTTCTCATATTAGTTCTACTGTATTGGGTTAGTATTTTTAGATCACTGTTACAGGTTCTCAAATCGTTAGACAATTGAAACAAATGTTTGTTAGTTTTGTCAGGGTTATTAAAAATTTTACATACATTTATCAAATCTCCCCTTAATCTTCTAAATTTTAAGGATGGTAAACTTAACTTATGAAGTCTGTCCCCATATTGCAATTTTTTTATTGATTTTATTAATTTGGTTGCTCGCCTTTGTACCCTTTCAATTTGTGTAGATTGTACTACAGTAGAACCTCCCTTATAAGACCTTCCGTTATGACTCCCTCCCATATAACTTTATAAGACCTACTTCTCTGAGACATTGCCCTTCTTTGTAAGTATTAAAATTACCTCCCTTATAAGACCCCTCCCTTATAAGACCTCATTTTGGATGATTTTTTAAGGTCTTATAAGGGAGGTTCCACTGTATTTTCAAATTTGAAGAGTAGCAGAGGTCCAAATTGAGTAAATACTACTCGAAAATAGTAGAGTAAACAGGACTGCGATAAGAAGTAGGTCTTATGTGGGAGGGAGTCTTATAATAATGGGAGGTCTTACAAGGGAGGTTCCACTGTACTACAGAGCTGATTCTAGGATTTTGAAAAAGTGGGGGCGTTCCCCCCCTAGAATAAAAAAAAAGGGGGGCAGGTCCAATGGATACGAGGGGAAGGGGGGGGGGAGGCGGCCGATTAAATCTTCGCTAGCCATGGCCACTTCTTCAGCCACTCGTCTTGGAACCGGTGTTCCCTCGCACTAGTGCCGTTATCTTTGAGCTGCTTCTCCAAGACTGTTGATGCAGTAGCTGTTTCTGCAACATCTTCTGCACACTCGTTTGGCAGAGAATTTCTTTTTTTTACTTTGCCGCCACAAAAATCAAAGTCGAAGAGCGTCGCTGTCCGCTTCTTTTTTAAGAAAATTCAACATGGCGGGTAGGACTCGCGCAACTTCTTGTCGGCAAAACGAGATGAACGCGATTAGTTGATTTAGACTAACATTGTGAAGGAACCAATGAAATGTCGAGAAATCATTAATTCCTGCTCGATGCTTTCGGTTTGTGCAGACGACGGATTTAGCAGACGACGAAGGAATTCCTGCAGCGATCGGTAAAAAGTGCGGGCAGTTCTGCAAATATACGAGCGTCGGCCAGCGCTTAGACCCGATTATTGCGGGAAGGAACAGATTTTGGGGTGATTGTACCAATCCCGCGCCCTAGAATCAGCTCTGCACTATCAAACGAGCTTACCAGGTCCGCTTCCACAGTCAAACAAGGGGCGTGCTTGTGGGTCAGCTTCAGCTTGATCCAGCGGGCGTTCTGGGCAGTCTTCAGGGCACGCAGCAGGCTCTCCGGGGCCAGCTCCAGGTAGATCTCGTTGGACTCCGCAGACACCCCTTGCATGGCGTACTCGTCGCAGAAATGGCCCTGCCACACATGCATGCGATTCTTCGTAACCAGGGTTCGTACGGATTTGAATACCAAAATTCACAAACTTTCAAAGACCTTTTCAAAGACCCTTTATCCTATTTTCAAAGACCTCTTACGACATACAATCCCAATAAAGTTTATAAACTGAAGAAAAAAACCCATTCTTTTCTATTTGATGACGATTGCTTCGATCATGATCATTCAAGTTGCACCTGTGTAACCAAAAGACCCAGATATAGCGAAGGGAAGTAACTCTCAACAAATCGAGGATGTCTCCTAGACAGAACTATATCGTCGAACCGCGGATATCAGAAAATAAACCAAATTAAATGGCTTCTTTCTTAATTCTGGAAGCAAACAAAAAATGTTTTATGGCGTCAATTACTTATTCACAAACCATTTCACAATTTTCACAGACTCTTAAAGACCTTCAAAGACTGTGCGAACCCTGTTAACCCTTTCACCACCAATGTCGCATTTTTGCACCACAATGATTTAATGCCCATGTCACGAAAAGGCCTCAAACCAGGGTCTTATCCAAAGAGCCCATTTTCATGATTTTGGGAGGTAAGGATAGGCCTTACGTTATACATGTCACAGAGGAATCCCCAATATTGCAGTGGTTTTTTTCTATACCCAGCTAAGTTTAAAGGAATTGTTTTACTGAAAAATGGCTGGCGGTGAAAGGGTTAATAATAATACAGTGGAACCTCCTTTATAAGACTCCCTCCCACATAAGACCTACTTCTCTGAGACATTGCCCTTCTTTGTAAGTATTAAAATTATCTCCCTTATAAATAAGAACCATCCCTTATAAGACCTCATTTTGGATGGGTTTTTTTAGGTCTTATAAGGGAGGTTCCACTGTATTATTATTGGGAAAATATGATTGTGGGTGTTTTCTGTCAAACCTGTGATAGCAGCAGTGTTATCTGATCTTTTAACTTTCGATCAGTAGAATAAATAGAGTCAGCATTTTACCTTGAAACTGAAAGGATCGTTTTAATGCGTGGCTGATTGTCGCCTCTGTCTTTTAGGACTATTGTGTTGCACATGCACGCGATTCTTCTTAACCCTTTCACCGCCAATGTCGCATTTTAGCACCACAATGGCTTAACGCCCATCATGTCACAAAAAGGCCTCAAACCAGGGTCTGTTATCCAAAGACCCTATATTTTTAATTTGGGGAGTCAGGATAGGTAGGCCTAATCAGCTAATGTTATACATATCACAGAGGAATCCCCAATATTGCAGATTTTTGTTTTATACACAGTTAAGTTTAATGGAATTGTTTTGCTGAAAAATGGCTGGCGGCGAAAGGGTTAATAATAATAATAATACAGTGGAACCTCCCTTATAAGACCTCCCATTATAAGACACTCCCATATATATAACTAAGACCTACTTTTCTGAGACACTGCCCTTCTTTTTAAAATCACCTCCCTTATAAGACCTCAACTTGGATGATTTTTTAAGGTCTTATATTAAGGGAGGTTCCACTGTAATAACAATGGGAATTTATAATATAGCGCTCTTTCTCACATGAGCTCAGTGCGCTTTACATTGACAACAAGAACATTAAAGGCAAAACAAATAATGAATCATTAGAAAGTCAAAATAAACACGATGATTGCACACAGCATCCTCTTTCTTCCTCACACACACACGCACGTACGTATGCGCGCTCACACACACGCACGCACGCACGCACACCTGCATGCATACGCTGTCACACACACATGTATACTTCTTCTGATTCCCAGGCCATATGGCCAAAATGGGTAAAGGTACTCATCTCCCCGATGCGTACAGCAGACACATTCCGATTTCGGAGGAGAAATTGAAAGGAGAAAAAATATCTGCAAGATCTTTTTTTCTTTTTTTTTAAGGCAGGAGAAAGGGCCAATAAGTCAGAAAGATAGTAGATGATAGAAAGCAAAGGGAAAAGGCAGAGTCAAAGAAAGTGGCAGATTACAGGAAGTTACAAGCACAGAACTTCCAGAAGGTGGGGAAACTATTTTTGCAAAAGACACCCCCCCCCCCCCCCCCCCCCCCCCCCGGGGAATGCACGCGATTCAAAGCCTAGTATTTCTCAGTGATCACGTAACTGGTATTTATACCAAAAGCAAATACCACAAAATATACTACGATATAGTAGAACCTCCCATTCAAGACCTCGGAATATCATCTAAAATAAGGTCTTCAGTGAGAGTTGCATAAGGGAGGTAATTTTTTTTTAAAGAAAACAAAGGGAGGTAATTTTACTTCTTACAAAGGGCAGTCTCAGAGAAGTCTACAGGTCTTAAGTGGGAGGGAGTCTTACAAGGAGAAGTTCCACTGTAATTCACAATATTTTTCTTTTGGTCCCACCTTAACTCATTCGCATCGCAACGATTTTGAATTTTTAAAAAAACTCACAAATTATCACTCCAGCCATACACCACACAAAGAAAATGACTCATCTGCGCTCATATGACAGGAAACTGTCTAAGCGATCGAAGAAGAAGAAGAAGAGAAAGAGACACAGAGACACGATGCATACTATGTGACCCAGCACCACGAAAGGGACATTAAGTCTGGGCTAGTTTCTCACAACAAGGCTTACAAAGTCAAAAATCTCATGTTTTATCAATTTTGAGTAAAGGGTATTTTCTTGTTCTCTAGCATCTTATCTTTCATATTCATGAAGAGTAATCTTTAATCAGGCATGGGAATTGTCAGAGACAAAAAACTCTGAAAAGCCCCCCAATTGAAGTATTTAGTAACAAAAACGAAGTATTTAGTAACAATTTCAATTTTTTTTCCGCAGAAATCCGCGAATTCGCGAACAATCCCCATGCCTGTTTAATATGGCCTTTAAAGATAAAATAAATAAAAAGTGCTTTAAAATTATGCATTTTGTAAGGATAGGCTAGACTTTAGACTGTGATTCATCAAAATGACCGACAGTCACCTTACTAACTTTAAATGCTCATAACTCTGCAACAAAAAAGGATACAAGAATGGTTATTATATCATTAGAAAGAGAATCGTCTGACGTTTCCAATGGTACCTGTTTCTCAGAATGGTTATTTTACACTTAATGTCCCTTCCGTGGTGCTGGGTCACATATATTACACTGCTTTGCTACCTGAGGCAGTTCGCACCAGATCTGGATCCCCCCATTGGCCGCCGTCTCTGACAGAATGAAGTACAGCTTGTGGGGCGTGATGCGCAGGGTGCAGATCTTTATCAGCCTGGCGATCGTACTGACTACGCCTGTCAGGGAAATCACAACACAACAATTCACTAAGCATAAAAGGTAAACTGTAGTACAAAAACACGGGAGCAAAGAAACACGAGAAAAGAACACTGCGAACGCAAAGAAAATGAACTAAGATTCAGTGGCCTCCATTATAACAAGAACTGAGAACGGAATACAGTATTTTACAGACTACAGTGGAACCTTCCTTATAAAACCTCCCACATAAGACCTACTTTTCTAAAGACACTGCCCTTCTTTGTAAGTATCAAAATTACCTCCCTTATAACATTTTGGATGATTTTTGGAGGTCTTATACAAAGGGAGGTTCCACTGTATAGTGTATAAGGCGATACTCCTCTCCTCAATACTCCCCCCCCCCCCCCCCCCCCCCCCAAACTTACAACCCTGTGCCTTACAATATGACTAATTAGTCATATTATAGTGAGAAACTGCAGGAACAAAATCAAAATTTTACGTCAAATTTTGAGGGTACGGCTTATAGTTAAGTGACCATATTTATAGTCCATAACATATGGTAAATATTAGATCACATGTATCATTAGCTAAACTACCTCTCTGCAATATCCACATTTAGCCCCATAAGAGCTGGTAATCTGTTGATGGGAGATCCACCTCTTCCTGTCTATGATTAGTATGAATTATCTTCTTTTAATGGAGCTAAATGTGGCAATGTCTAAGAGAAGTAGGTCTTAAACTAAAGCCAGCGTGGTACTACACAGGTAAGCAGTAGGCTAAAAATATCAGTCTCTACTTGGCGCTCGCAGCGAAAGCTTCCTTTTTCAAACTAAAGAGGAGGGAACAACTAAACTGATGCAGGCAACATCAAGTGTCAAAATGACCAGTCAGAGAAAATGGCACAGTTGAAAACTTCACACAATTCTCTTTCTGATGATATAAAAAACATTCTTACATCCTTTTTTGTTGACCGGTAATTTAGTCTACACTGGGGCTACAGGCTAAAGTACCCTGACCGGCAAAATAGCCTGCAGGATAAATTACCCTGACCGGCAAAATAGCCTGCAGACCGGCAACATAGCCACTGCCTATATTGTTGGTCACATTATAAGGCGCTGTAGGGGGTTCAGTCTGGGGGGAAAAAGTATCGCCTTATAGTCTGTAAAATACGGTATGTACACTGGTGGGACTGTCTTATATTCCTGTGTCGGTGGGTTGAGAGATGGGTCGGGTAGTGTTCGACGGAGACGCTACCCGTCCGTGGTGGAATTTGTAGTTCTAAGGTCTTTCAAAAATCTATTAGACAAGTGGGAAAATTATAAAGTGTTATTATATGACTATGACGATTGATTTTCAATCATCAAAAAACCTGAGCAATCGATAGACCTTGAATGATTTTACATTACAATTGCACAAAACGAAGGGACTTTAAAAGCCTAACCTTGTCCCTACTTTCTGATCTGATCTGATCTGAAGGTAGCAAGGACGAAATCGGGTCAAACCGACTCGATAGTTTCCCCTCAAAATGTCGAACCCTTATTTTGGCTTTGTGCCAAGTGGTCACTGTCTTTGCTTTGTTTTCATTGGTAGTTATTATTGTTGCTGACCCATCCATTTTACTTGTGGAGTGAACACATGTTCCGTTAGTCTTGACCTGTTTTTGTTTGCAAGTGGACGCAAGTTCGCGAGTGTCAAGCGCTCCAATTTTTAGGTCTGATTCCTCCGTCGAATACAACTGAACGGTAAGGATGATTTCAATGAAATTAATAGCATAATACTAGATTCAACCAATTTGCTACTTGTGTCATGTAAGTTTATAATCAGTGACTTTGCGAGGTTAATCTAATCGGAGGTGTTAGCCTAGTCCGACCATGTCCGACATTTTGTTTTTCTTCTTGCCGCGTCACACTGACGATCGAGTTGATCAAGTTTTTCTTATGTAGCTCATGTAAAAAAGGCTATCATTTTAAAACGTCGTAACTTTCTCAATTTTCGACCGATTTTGATAATTTGGGTATCATTTTTTAAAGGTCTTTTCGAGCTCTTTCCAATTACATATATTTCTTTAGGATTTGACAAAAAAAACTACTGAAGGTCGATGCCTGGAAGAATCAAATTTTAAATTAATTATTATCAATGTTGCTAAAAATCCATGCAGAAATGTAAAAATAGTTTTAATGCAAGACTTTTAGTGCAGTACTGCACTGTTTTAAAATACTGTTTTAATGCCGCCTGCCTATTAAATGTGACCAGTTAGTTGGACTTCAAACGCCCGCGATAGGGCCCTGTCCAGTAATTGGAAGAAGAAGAAGGGATCGACCCTCCTTTTTCAGTCTATTTTTATGATGATTATGCCACGGTGTGGCCCTATTAACTATAATATGGCAATGCAGAGGGTGTCAGGATCATCAAGTCTTCTTCTTCCCGTTGATCGGCCTCCTTCATCAGATTGAAGATTTTCATTCTGCCGATGTTGACTTGGAGAAGTCAACAACTGAAGAAATTTCACTTTAATTGTCATAAACTAGTTTGTGCTGACATTTCTTTATTATTTTGAAAATATGCGGCATGCAACATTCTAATTTTCCCTCTGTGTTCTCACTTGTAAATTGTTGAATGCAAGTCACATCAACCAATTTCGCACGGAACTTCATCATTAAACTTCATATGTGTTTTGATAAGACTCAGTGTTTACGTTCCCGCCATCTTTGGTAAAACCACAAGTTCGCGTTATTCTACTTCTAACCATTTAGGAAATTGACAATTCAAGAATTATGACTTTATAAGTTTATTACAACCTATTCTATGTATCATGGCAAACAATGAAACAAACACCTAGACAACCTAAGAATTTCTAAAAGAATATTTCTATGATAAAAATTTAGAATAGCACAGGCTTGAAACATGTCATATGCTGGAAATTGATGTATTTTTAAACGGGTTGAATGCACAGCGCCCACAGAAAAGCGACCATAGCCCACAGCTTCAACAAATGCAAAACAATGTTTACACACTAAGCAAACTGTGTTTAACGTCCTCCGGCCTGGTACAGGCACATATGGGACATTCATAACTATAAAGATAGTGGGACGATCCTGGAGGTATTGCAATACCAGGAAAGTCCCGAAGTTTCTTTTAATAATCAAGATAGTTAATAATACAAGCAAGGAGCTTACTATGTGTCTTGGATACAAGCGTCCTAGTAGGGGAAGACGGGGTAAAAAGCGCATGGGCGGGTAAGAAGCCCACCCCAATTATCTCATGAAATGAAGCAAATTTCAGTCTCATTTTACCCATGAGACGAGCGTTAATGTCTAGCATTCGTCTCATGAGCAAATTTGACTGAAATTTTCTTTATTTCATGAGATAATTGGGGTGGTCTTCTTACCCGCCCATGCGCTTTTTACCCCGTCTTCCCCTACCTACAGTGGTACAGGTACATATGGGGGATCCCGGACTAAAGCCCACCGTACAAAAACCCACAAGCGTCCTAGTACCTATAGTGGTACAGGTACATATGGGGGGTCCCGGACAAAAGCCCACTGTACAAAGGCCCACAAGCGTCCTAGTACCTATAGTGGTACAGGTACAAAAGGGGGTTCCGGACAAAAGCCCACCGGAAGCGTCTAGCTAGTACCTGTAGTGGTACAGGTACATATGGGAGGTCCTGGACACAAGCCCACCGGACAAAAGCCCATAAGCGTCTAGCTAGTACCTATGGTGGTACAGGTACATATGGGGGGTCCTGGACAAAAGCCCACCGGACAAAAGCCCACAAGCGTCCTAGTACCTATGGTGGTACAGGTACATATGGGGGATCCCGGACAAAAAGCCGGACAAAAGCCCACCTCGTTATCTGGGAAAACGGACAAAACCCCACTCAAGGGGTGATATGATATGATACATATTTCTATATTTCGGTCTCTCACCAGACATTGCCTCTGTCTCGCTGTCTCTCTATCTATCTCTGTCTCTGCCTTTCTCCAGACATTCTCTCTGTCTCTGTCTCTGTCTCTCTCTCTCTCTGTCTCAGTCTCTCTCTCTCTCTCTCTCTCACCTCCAATTATATGGGCCAAACGCCTGATCATTAACCCTTTCACCGCCAAAGTCGCATTTTAGCACCACAGTGATTTAATGCCTATGTCACTAAAAGGCATCAAATTGGTGTTTAGTATCCAAAGACCCTATTGCCTTTGGGAAGTAAAGAATAAACCTTATTTTGTATAATGTCACAGAAGAATCCCCGATACTGCAGATAGAGTTTGTTCTCTACCCAGGTAAAGTTGATGGAATTTTTGTCTGAGATGTGGCTGGCGGTGAAAGGGTTAAACCATTTGTTCATTGTTCAATAATGTTGCTCTCTCTCTCTCTCTCTCTCTCTCTCTCTCTCTCTCTCTCTCTCTCTCTCTCTCTCTCTCTCTCTCTCTCTCTCTCTCCAGACTTTGTTTCTGTCACTATGTCTCTCTGTCAACCAGAATTTCTCTCTCTCTCTCTCTCTCTCTCTCTCTCTCTCTCTCTCTCTCTCTCTCTCTCTCTCTCTCTCTCTCTCTCTCTCTCTCTGGACTTGTCAGTCCATGGTTTGTACTCGTAAAAGAAAATAAATTCGAAGTATTGTACGGTCGTAGAAGCGGGCGTTGGGGTGTTTTGCTTATAATTGTGTCTCTCTGTGTGTCTCTCTGTGTGTTTGTCTCTTCCACACACTGTCTCTGTCTCTTTCTCTTTCTTTGCCTCTGCCTCTCTCTCTCCTGTGTCTTTCTATGTATCGTATCACCCCTTAACCCTTTTGCCGTCAGCCATTTTTCAGGAAACAAACAAAAAAAGTCTGTCAAACTTACCTGGGCATCCATCGTCTCATGAGCAAATTTGACTGCAATTTTCTTTATTTCATGAGATAGGGGAAGACGGGGTAAAAAGCGCATGGGCGGGTAAGAGGCCCACCCCAATTATCTCATGAAATAAAGAAAATTTCAGTCAAATTTGCCCATGAGACGAATGCTAGACATTAACGCTCGTCTCATGGGCAAAATGAGACTGAAATTTGCTTCATTTCATGAGATAATTGGGGTGGGCTTCTTACCCGCCCATGCGCTTTTTACCCCGTCTTCCCCTAATTGGGGTGGGCTTCTTACCCGCCCATGCGCTTTTTACCCCGTCTTCCCCTATATGACATATATCAAAGGAGACCTTTCTCTATCTCCCAAAACGAACACACACAAAACATACAGTTATTGAATAACAGACCCTAAATTCATGCCTTGCCTTGTAGGGTGACATGGGCGTTAAATCGGTGTGATGCAAAAGTTTTTGCAGCATCAGTGGTGAAAGGGTTAAAGAACCCAACAGCAACAACGGAGCTATTAGTAACTGGTCAAAACTTACAAACCTTACCCCACCCCCATCCCTCTCTTCCCCCTCGGTCACACACACGAACACGCGCACGCACGCACACACACACACACACACACACACACACACACACACACACACACACACACACAAACAGAGAGAGAGAGAGAGGGGGGGGGAGGGGGGGAATGAACGAACGAACGAACGAAATGTTATTTATTCAGGGCAATGAGAAAAGCTACTTAGTTACAGCTTTTTTTTTCAGTCAGCCCTGAGGCAAACAGTCACTCGATCTCGATCTCTTTTTTTAAAAATTGTTTTCTTTCTTTCTATCAGTTGGGGCCGGATCCAGGGAGGGGGGGGGGGGGGCAGAGACAGACAGACAGACAGACAGAAACAGACCTAACAGACAGACAGATCGTTTCGGTACCGGCTGGTGGAACTATTACAACATTCTTTTTTAGGGACAGGCGCGACAACTGTAAATCCATCCAGAGCGATTCGCTCCCTTTGACAGCTGACGGTCGTCGCTCTCGTCTCTTGTCACTGACAGGAGACAACATTTTAGGCATTGACAGGATTATTTGTTTTATAGAAAGAAAGGGAAAAGAAAGAAAGGATGGAGGCAGAAAGACAGACAAACAGGAAGAAAGAAAGAAAAAACAGATTATTATACGGTCCGGACCTGGGACACATTAGAGGGGGGGGGGGGGGTGTACAAACAAGGGCGGGGGTCTGGGGGCTGGCCTAGGCCCCCAGTGGGGTCCAGGGGCAACGCCCCTGGTGGGGGTCAGGGGACAACGCCCCCTGAAGCTGAAGCTTCTTCAACAAACTAAAGTGCCAAAACTCCCTTTAAATTGCACCTTAGAACAACAAAACAGTAAGTATGACTGTCTTTCTTTCTTTTTCTCTTTCTCTTCTTCTTTTTATTTCATGGGGGGGGGGGGGGGGGGGGGGGTGGGGGGGGGGGGGGGGGGGGGGGGGTTACGGAACCCAGGTAACACCCCCCCCCCCCCCTGGATCCGACCCCGACTGATAGAAAGAAAGAAAACAATAACTTGCGTAAACTGACCCCAGTCGCGACACACGCTTGCACCCCTAACCCTAACCCTAATCTTAACCTAAACCCTTAACCGCTAACCCGATTTTGCCCACATTCGAACTTGTCCAAGCTTTTGACCCCTAGTATCCACCTGTACATTTTCATGTTGATATATCCAAGCGTTGTCGAGTTATCGCTGTCCCAGACAAACAGACAGACAGACAGACAGACAGACAGACAAACATTTGTTTTTTTTGTTGAAACACGGACCAACTGAAAACAATACCAGCTTTGCTTCGCGACTGGTAAAGAGAAAGAAAGAATGTAAGAAATGAAAGAAATTTACAATTGATCATAGGGATGACAGTATCAAGTGGTTCATGCTCAAATGTTGTAGTCCGGAGAGAGAGAGAGAGAGAGAGAGAGAGAGAGAGAGAGAGAGAGAGAGAGAGAGAGAGAGAGAGAGGGAGAGGGAGAGGGAGAGGGAGAGGGGGGAGATAGGATAGGATAGGGAGAGGGGAGAGAGGGAGGGGGTATACACACTCTCCCTACTTGTTTGTGTCTGTATCAATTTTGCAAACTTGCAAACTTGCATGTGAGATCCAGATGCAGCAGCCAAAGCTACTGAACAGTTTATAGCAAAATCGGCACAATATTACATGACATCCAGACCTGTTTACCCCCTACACAAGTCTTGAGTAGTCTGGATAGCTGAAATGAGTAGTTTTTGTGTGAAATGAGTAATCCTCTTCATTAAACCATCAACTAATGTTCACTGAAAATGAGTAATTAGAGCTTCTTTTTTTTTTTGAAGAGAAGTAGAGGTCCAAATTGAGTAGAATACTACTCAAAAAGAGTAGAGTAAACAGGTCTAGTTGATATCCCAAGGATGGTCTCAATATTCTTAATAACACTTCTGCTAAAGACCCCCCACGTCACGTGTCACTTTCCCTCTTATGCTTGGAAGATTTCTTAAGATTTCTTACCAGCTATAAGAGGGAAAACACGTGAAAACCATAATTTTGACACGTGACGTGGTGGGTCTTTAAAGACACACCACGTCACGTGTCAAAATCATGGTTTGCACGTGTTACCCTCTTATAGCTGGTAAGAAATCTGCCAAGCATAAGAGGGAATGTGACACGTGACGTGAGGGGTTTCTGTCTGTCTCTGTCTCTCGTTGTCTCTCTTTCCCTCTCTCAGCTCTCTCTCTCTCTCTCTCTCTCTCTCTCTCTCTCTCTCTCTCTCTCTCTCTCTCTCTCTCTCTCTCTCTCTCTCTCTCTCTCTCTCTCTCTCTCTCTCTCTCCTCCCTCTCTCTCTCCTCTCTCTCTCTCTCTCTCTCTCTCTCTCTCTCTCTCTCTCTCTCTCTCTCTCTCTCTCTCTCTCTCTCTCTCTCTCTCTCTCTCTCTCTCTCATATGCACTGGGGCTGTTGAAGCGAATTATGGTTTCTCTTTGACAGGGCCTTTTCGCTTGTTTTTGTGTGAAGGGTTTATGGGCAGCGAATTTTAATGTTATGCCAAAAATCGATAACGAGATGCATCCCCAAAGAAGTAAAAACGAATGCGGCCATCACTTGTCTGCCTGTCTGTCTGTCTGTCTGTCTGTCAGTCAGATATTGTCAGCAGAATATATACCTTTACAACATTCGCTGTGTGTGTGTGTGTGTGTGTGTGTGTGTGTGTGTGTGTGTGTGTGTGTGTGTGTGTGTGTGTGTGTGTGTGTGTGTGTGTGTGTGTGTGTGTGTGTCTCTGTGTGTGTGTGTGCGCGCGCGCGCGCGCGTGTGTGTGTGTGTTTGTTTGTGTGTGTGTGTGTGTGTGTGTGTGTGTGTGTGTGTGTGTGTGTGTGTGTGTGTGTGTGTGTGTGTGTTTGTCAGTGTGCGTGTGTGTGTGCGTGTGCGCGCGCGTGCGTATGTGTGTGTGTGTGTGTGTGACTGTGTGTGTATGTGTTTGTTAGTGTGAGTGATTGTGTGTGTGTGTGTGTGTGTGTGTGTGTGTGTGTGTGTGTGTGTGTGTGTGACTGTGTGTGTATGTGTTTGTTAGTGTGAGTGAGTGAGTGTGTGTGTGTGTGTGTGTGTGTGTGTGTGTGTGTGTGTGTGTGTGTGTGTGTGTGTGTGTGTGTGTGTGTGTGTGTGTGTGTGTGTGACTGTGTGTGTATGTGTTTGTTAGTGTGTGTGATTGTGTGTGTGTGTCGTATGTGTATCTGTTATATCTGTCTGTCTGTCTGTGTTAGTGTGTGTATGCGTGCGTTCGTATGCGTGTGTGTGCGTATGTGTATATGCGTGTGTGTGTGTGTCTATCTGTCAATCTGTCCTTGCCTGTATGCAAATATGTGTCTGTCTGTGTCTGTGTCTGTGGGTCTATCCAAACGCAAGTGGTCGTAGTTTGAAACCCGTTGGCCGCTGTAGACCCCCATAATCGTATGCATTCGTGCTCAGCATCACTAATGGAAAGGCAGCGAAGCACGTTTTTTGACTGATATTCTGGATATCTGGGCTGTGCGAAAACAAGTGGTCATAGTTACAAACCCCGCGTTAGCTGTAGACCCCATTAACCACATATATTCATGATCAGCATCACTGGTACGATGCAGGGAAACACATTCTGACTGCTGTTCTGGAGATCTAGGCTGTACGAGTGTTCATAGACGAAAACAGTTGACCGCACAGCCCTATAATCAAATAATGTTTTCTTAATCCTCATCGCCAAAGAAACACAATGAGGCATATTGACGGGTGCCAACCCCGCCCCTCGCTCTGTGCAGGTATAAAAGATAGTAGCTTGAATTTAAACAAGTAAAAGGGTAGGGTAAGATTGGGGTAAAAAGCCTATGGGCTGGTAAGAAGCCCATGCCAATTATATCATGAAATAAAGCAATTTTCAGTCAAAATTTCAGTCACATTTTGCCCATGAGACGAGTGTTAATGCTTAGCATTCGTCTCATGGGCAAATTTGACTGAAATTTGCTTTATTTCATGAGATAATTGGCATGGGCTTCTTACCCGCCCATGGGCTTTTTTTTTACCCCGTCTTACCCTACATCTTTTTATTTTAATTTAAAAAACAAACCAACCAATCCAGCATTGAATCAACACAATTATCCCCTTCAACAAAAACCTCCTCTGACAACTAAGCTCTCTCTCTCTCTCTCTCTCTCTCTCTCTCTCTCTCTCTCTCTCTCTCTCTCTCTCTCTCTCTCTCTCTCTCTCAGCCTCCAAGAGCTGGTGAAAACGGCACTGTTTGTGTCCAAGAGCTGGTTAATATCACTATCGTCTTTGTCTTGGTGTTCATCCTTACTACAACAGTTAAAATTAATTAATTAAGACTTCAACCATCCGTCGTTCTATGGTGAGTATAATTTGTTGTTGTTCAGGTTGTCGTTGTTGTTGCTGATCCTACTGCTGTTGTTGTTGTTGCTGCTGCTGATGGTGATAAAGATGATGATGTTGTTGGGTGTGTGTGTGCTTTTCTCCCCGTAACATTACCAATGAATCATACTCATGAACTAAAGCTTTCAGACGCTAAATCACCAACCGCGCGGCAGCGTTTTCGGCTCCAGTGACCTTGACCTTGACCCATGACCTTCATTATCGCACTTGGCCTAGATCTCTCCATTACCTACCCGCATGCAAACTTTGAGCATCCTAAGTCCATCCGTTCAAACGCTAGAGAGGATACATACAAACATACAAACATAGTCCACCTCAGACACGAGTGAAAACATTACCAATCCGCTCTCTACGATCGCGGTTGGTAAAAATCATTCAACGTTCGGTGTCATTTCAAATTTCCCACACAATAACGAAGAATAATGAAGAGTGAAAACGAAAAGACCTAAAAGCCTGGGGGAAAATATGATGGTCTGACCATCTTATTTCTGATGCCACTTTTTAAACTCTTCCAAGAAGATTGACAGAAAAATAAAAATGGATGACAACTGACATCCATAAAGCTTACGTCATCCTAGCTTGTCACGTGCATTATGTTTCTCGTGCGAACGGTGAGCGCTGGCTGGTCCATTCCGATGACCGCGAGTCATGGCGTATTCTGATTGGCCAGCACGAGGCAGGAGCGTCCAATAAATAGCCACGGGCTGTGCAGTGTTAGGGCAGGTTTCCTGACGCAAACTTCTCATCATGTTTGGATACTTTGTGGTGAGTAGACGTTGAGGTATATGTGGTAAAAAGGCGGTTTGTCCGTGCACAAAACGAAGTCTTGTTCTTAGGAGAGAGAGTTAATAATATCTGTATTGTTAAAAATTCGGGACTTTCCTGGTGCTGCAATGCCTCCGGGCATTGCCTCCACGATCGTTCCCACCATCTTTATATCTACTAATGTCCCATATGTGTCTGTTTCAGACCGGAGGACGTTAAACAGATTTTTCTTCTCCGGCTAGGAGAGAGAGAGAGAGAGAGAGAGAGAGAGAGAGAGAGAGAGAGAGAGAGAGAGAGAGAGAGAGAGAGAGAGAGAGAGAGAGAGAGAGAGAGAGAGAGAGAGAGAGAGAGAGCATATACAATTGCTTAACATAGTAGCCTTTCATTTTAAAAACAAACATCCCTTTGCTCGGTAATTTGACATTGTCAAAATTGGAAAGTCTTTAAGAATATCTCGTGGATCATGGTCTGTTGTAACTTTAGATTCTTGCATTTTTCCTTCGAGAATGCAAAAAGCAAGCTTTACAATAATAAAAGGAAAAATACATAAGAGACAGATAGAAAGACAGACAAACAGGAAAGAAAGGCACAACTTTTCCTTTTACATGTAATAATCTAGGTTATACCCCCAAAACACCTAAATGTTACAAAGAGTGATACTTTCTCAGTCTACAAACCTTGCAAAGAATGAAGCCAACTTTTTCAGCTCCTGCCTGGAAGGTGGAAGGCGGGAAGTGTTAGTATTGTTGTAGGCAGTGAGAGGGTTCACAGTGATCCCCATCTGTAGTGTAGGTAGAAGGGTGGGAGTTAAAAAAAAAACCGGCTTCAGTCAGCTGCAGAGTGCGAGCTCTTTGTATATTCAAGCTTTTTGGTTATACTCTTCTAAAAGAGGGTACATAAGGACTCAGAATTAGCAATGTTGTTGAAGCACCGTCACCTTCCAGACGAAACACAGTCTTACAATGTTTTCATATCAAAGTACCTTTAAAATAAAACAGGACATAGAAACACAATATTTTGGAAAACTAAACATTTGTGGCTTTTTACGGGAGGGTCATCACTAGTAATTAGGCCTAAATGCAAACTTTTTTTGTTTAATCAAACTTTTTTTTTATTCAGTTCAAAGCATAAGAAGACAGTTAGAGCAAAAAAAAGCTCAAAGCTTATACCGTGTTCCTTAAAATTTTGCAACACGCAATTGACTGACTAGATGCAAACTCTTTCAGCGTTTGCTATGCGGAGACTTGTTTAACCCTTTCAACGCCAGCCATTGTTCAGCCAAAAAATACCATTAAACTTAACTGGGTCGAGGAAATAAAATATATGCAATAATGCGAATGTCTCTGTGACATGCATAACATTAGGCCTATCCTTACCTCCCAAAATTAAGAAAATAGGGTCTTTGGTTAGCAGGCCCATGATTTGATGCCTTTTAGTGACATGGCTGTTAAACCATTGTGGTGCTAAAATGCGACATTGGCGGTGAAAGGGTTAAACGTTTGAACAAACAAATTGGGAATGTTGTCATGCTTTCAAGAAAATCGAACGTGTTGGGGGGGGGGGGGGGGGGGGAGGGGAAAGGAAAGAAGGAAAGGAAAAAGATAGAAAATGAGAAACAAACCAACAAAAAACAAGAAAGATTCAGCTGGATCATAAGGCCGTGTACGCACATAAGCGGATATCCCATGCGGAAACCCGTGCGCAATCTAGAAACAAGTGAAACGAAGAAGGGAAAAGATTTGCGCACGTGTCCGAATTTCCCCTATATGCGTAAACTTGTATCCTTCTTTCTTCCACTTATTTAGGGTTTTCCGTACGGAACTTACGCGTCCAATGTGAACCCGGCCTAAATCTTAGGCCTCGTACACAGTTCATGCGGAAATCCCATGCGCAATCCGTCAGTAGGTAATAGAAAGAAGGATACAAATTTACGGATTAGGGGAAAATCGGATACGTGCGCAAATCTTTTCCCTTCTTTCTTTTACTTATT
>CM065703.1:32113862-32121362 GCA_017654935.2 Phymorhynchus buccinoides | reverse complement strand
GCCTATCCCTGTTTTGCTATTAGGGAAAGAGTGAAAATTTTTCACGTGTACAGAAGAGACCTTTATTATCTACTAGCTACACCCGTGCTCCGCACGGTAACAAACGATTCATGGGATTCATGGACTCTTCAAATACAAATTTACTTACTGTATGAATAAAAAAAAAGTTGGCCAGCATGACACAGCCGGAAACTAAAGGGCGGAAGTTACGAAACACAGGTTCGGCATTCTTCGTGTTTTCCTAGGTAGATTCGGCAATTTCCGACACAGCTCGGGCGACGCAGACAACCCAAAATTTCAAAGAAATGTCATACATTTTGCCTTCAAAATCAAATTTCAAAAGCAAAATTTTGAACGAGACATAGCGGAATCGCGTCCCAACGCGTTCTTCTGGAACTGTATGGCCAGTAAAAGTCTAACAATTACGCGGTATCCGAGTGTTTACGTTCTTTTACACTTCGGGCCTTAGCGTATTATAGGGGAAGACCGGGTAAAAAGCCCATGGGCGGGTAAGAAGCCCATGCCAATGATCTCATGAAATGAAGCAAATTTCAGTCAAATTTTGCCCACAAGACGAACGCTAATTTGACTGAAATTTGCTTCATTTCATGAGATCATTGGCATGGGCTTCTTACCCGCCCTTGGGCTTTTTACCCCGTCTTACCCTAATTATTTGCTTGTAACGTGTAGCGTGGAGAGGTGCTGCCCCAAGACAGAGTACAACTGCACCCACTTGGACATCGAGCTTCGGTACATCAAGTACCAGGACGGCATCTGCTGGATTGTCTGGCCCGATGATTTCTTCGTCTACACCAGATGCACGTGAGTTCACGTCACATTGATAGAGGTCGTCTTCTTCTTCTGCTCTGTCTCCTCACTCTGTGTGTGTGTGTTGTGTGTGTGTATGTGTGCGTGTGTGTGTGTGAGAGAGAGAGAGAGAGAGAAAAGAGAGAGAGAGAGAGAGAGAGAGAGAGAGAGAGAGAGAGAGAGAGAGAGAGAGAGAGAGAGAGAGAGAGAGAGTGTCTGTGTGCGCACGTGCAACATGCACATTATATGAACACTCATTGAAAGATCACTTTTTTCTTTATAACCAAAAGCAAGTCAATTGGACACTGAAATAGCCGATTCCTTTGCATATTATCCAGGGGACGTCGTCATATAGTCGGACAGGGCACTAAAACTGAGAAACGTGTATCGATAATGATTAGGGTAAGACGGGGTAAAAAGCCCATGGGCGGGTAAGAAGACCATGCCAATTATCTCATGAAATGAAGCAAATTTCAGCCACATTTTGCCCATGAGACGAGTGTTCATGTTTAGCATTCGTCTCATGGGCAAATTTGACTGAAATTTGCTTCATTTCATGAGATAATTGGCATGGGCTTCTTACCCGCCCATGGGCTTCTTTTTTTACCCCGTCTTCCCCTACGATGTTCACAGATGCTGCACGTGCCTGCTGAACGACAACTGCCCCGTGGTGGGACGCTGCGTGGAGACCAACTACGTGACGGTCAAGGTCATCGCCTACTGCTTCCACATCATGTACTCGGACCGCTACCAGAAGCTGGCCATCCGCATCCCCACCTCCTGCGAGTGCGCCGCCAGCTGCCCCGTGCCCCAGAACTACTTCTACAAGAAGGCCAAGGTCACCTGGTAAAGGTCGAGGTCGAGTAAGGAAGGAGTCGAGGTTCATTCACCTTTGACTCTTTTTTTCTTCTTTCTGGTGTGTGCTTAAAAAAAAGAGCTTGCTGGCTGACGATGTTGTGTTTTAAAAAAAATTATCGACACTTGCAAGCGAGAAACAGAATCTCAGGGTGTGCAAAGTAACATATTCTGAGTAATGTCGTTGCATTATTGTTATTGGGTGCATGTTCCGTACTGCTGCGATGATGAATCCTGTCCCGTTGTTGAATGCAATTTTGTGACACTTGGCAACTTTGTTTCTATTTGAATTCATGTGATACTTTTTTTTCTGCTGTGTATATAGGGTATGAGGGAAATGCGCCGGGGGGGAGTGAAAAGTCCATGCATGCTATGTTCTGAATGGAGGGTATATCCACTTCAGTAAATCGTGTTTTAATGCTCAAGAATGATATGCGACGACGCTGCCGTGTGTTTAATTTTCAGTGTCCATTTCGTTTGCGACCAAGCAAACAACCTGTTACGTTCCTTGATCAAAACCATTCGATTGTATAGACTCGTAATAAACAATGATGCAATGTTGATACGATTTTTTTTTTAAAGGTTATTTCTTGGTTTGTTTTCCATGTAAAACTGGAGCGCAGATTGCTTTAAATTAAATCCAAATGAAAGAACATTACTAAACGGCGTTTGTTTTAAAGAAATTCTTTGTTTGACTGTCTTTTACAATGCTCGCAACCTCTCTCTCTCTCTCTCTCTCTCTCTTTGTTGTCAGGTGCATGTTTTAAGTCTGCCTTGGTTTTTTGTGTGTTCGTCTGTGAGCAAGTTATGAAGTTATGCGCATGCTAACGCGCGCGCGTTCGTGAATGAGTGGGTTTTGAAAAGCGAAAGCATCATTTTTGTACGTCGTGCACTGATGTGCTTCGGCGCTTTCAAGCACGCACCCCCGACCCCGCACTCGCACCTCACCCCGCACCCAAACCCACACATCGATAACCAACTCCCCCCCCCCCCCCCCTCCACACACACACACACACACACACAATATCAGGAATACACATACGCATGCAAACACAGACGCACACACACATACGCACACACGCGCGCGCGCGCACACACACACACAAGTGCAGGGACACGCAAGGACACACACACACACACACATACACACACACACACACATACATACACACACACATACACACACACATACACACACACGCACGCACGCACACACACACAACCACACACACACGCACACGCACACGCACACACACACATTCTCGCGAGCACATTCACACCTCCTTGGTCACACTTGCCCGGAAACACGGAAGCTGATTTGCTCAAATAGAGTAAGTGTAGACTGCTTTACTTAACCCTTTCACCGCCAGCCATATTTCAGGCAAGAATTCCCATTAAATTTACCTGGGTAGAGAACAAAATCCATCTGCAGTATTGGGGATTCTTCTGTGGCATATGTAAAATAAGGTCTACCCTTACTTCCTAAATCTAAGACAATAGGGTCTTTGGATTATAGACACCAATTTGATGCCTTCTAGTGACATAGGTGTTAAATCACTGTGGTGCTAAAATGCGACTTTGGCGGTGAAAGGGTTAAAGCTAATGGTCTAGTTCTTCTCTTCTTCCTTTTCCCCTCTTTTGTGTCCATTCTGCCTGACAAACATAGTCAGAGAAAAAACCAAAACCAAAACTTTTTTTTTTAAAAGACCTGATAAACACACAAAAAACAAAGACTTGTTCAAGAAAGGACCTTCGATCCGAGTAGGCCTACAGCAGTAGGGATTGGTCGCCTAAATATGTAACGTAGCTACCTCTAAGCTACTGTGACTCGATTGACCAACGATCCCACTAAGTAGGTGAAACGGGACGAGCCATAGGGCGGCCATCTTGCTCATAACGAAGCGTAGGTGAAACAGGAGTAGGTGAATAAGGACGCTCGCTAAACAGATGACTATGAATTGAATTGGAATAAATGGAATATTAACAGCTATCTGACTGCAGTAACTGTAATGTGTGGAGATACTATTATCATGTGTATTGATTGTCACTATAGCAGACCTGGTTAGCCCCCTACACAAGTCTTGAGTAGTCTGAATAGCTGAAATGAGTAGTTTCGGTGCAAAATGAGTAAGTTTTATTCATTAAACCATCAAACAATGTTCAATGAAAATGAGTAGAATCTAGCATTATTTTCAATTTTGAAGAGTAGTTTTTGTGCAAAATGTGTAAGTTTTATTCATGAAACCATCTTAACAATGTCCACTGAAAATGAGCAGAATATAACAAACAACAAGCGCGGATTCGCAATCGTTTGTGGCAGCGGTCTATTTTTACCACTCCAATCATTACATACACTGAGTCGCCTCCCCTGGCTTTTCAATAATTTTAATCTGTAAACCAGAATGCTATCTCTGCACCATTTCGTAACTTTTTATATCTTTTGGAAAACATTTAATAAGACTATTTATCCTACTTATGCTCATCGAAAGAAGCACCGCATACTCGTCGTGTCTGTTGCAGTGTCTGTATTACGTATGTTTATTATTTTGTACGCTTTAAAATGAAGATTCATGTGCTCTGTTCAGTATACTATTCTTTCCATACCTAAGGACTGTAGATATGACAACTGAAATATTACTTTATGCCCAAGTATTTTTTTCTCTTTTACAATATGTGCGACAATTTTGGACCGACAGACCAACCGACAGACAGACAGACCGACAAAGTGAGTTATAGGTTTGTGGCTTGAGCCACAAACAAAAATCAATTTTGAAGAGTTATGTAGTAGAGCTCCAAATTGAGTAGAATACTCCTGTAAAAGAGTACTGTACAGAGTAAGCAGGTCTGTAAACTTTATGTTCCTGGCCAAAGGGCTAGTTGCTAGAGGTGAGGCCGATGATCTGCAGGATGCTGAGGAAGATGTAGACGATGTCCAGATACAGCTGGATGGCCCCCAGGACGTACTCCTCCTCAGACAGCGCGTACCGGTGATTGCCCATCAGCAGCTGGGTGTCGTACACCAGGTACTGCACGAAAATCTGGTATTTTGGTATTTTGGTGTTTGGTACTTTAAAGGGGCACCCTGACGGATGAGTTTTTGCAAGAAACACATGCAGATCACCATGAAAACACCATTTACAGAGATCGCATCACTCACTTTGCTCTGGTTTCCTAGAAATCAAACCGTCAAATCGGCGATTTTTCCTTGGCGGAGGTGCTGTAAGTAAAATTCTTTCACTGAAAGAGAAGGTGTGTGCCGTCTCTTTGTAATGGCGACCAAATTGTTTGGACGATTTTGTTTCGCAATACAAGCCTTTTTATTTATCTTTTAAAAAAAATGTTATGCATTTTATCTAAAAGAATTTCGCTCACAACAAAGGAAATAGCTTCAATTTTTTGTTTAACTGCACTACAAAAAGAAGAAGCTTCAACCACAATGGGGTTGGCCCCCACCCATCCCATCCAAAATGGTTTATTTCTCCGGCACCTCCGCCAAGGAGGAATCGTTTTCACGGTTTGATTTCTAGGAAACCAGAGTAAAGCTAGTGTTCCTATCCTTGAAAAGGCTGTCTTTCTGGTGATCTCAACGTGTTCTTTCCAAAAACTCATCCGTCAGGGTCCACCTTTAACTCATTCGCATCGCAACGATTTTGAATTATTAAATTTAAAAACAACTCAAATCGCTCCAGCCATACACACAAACAAAACGTACATAAACGAAAGGAGAAATGAAAGAAGATTTACAGGTTTTTACTTCAGGTTTAGACAAAGGGAAGTGGTAGATCAGACTTTTTTTTATAGACTTAATATAAAAAACTCTCCACACCAAATTGGTTCCCCACAACAAACTACTACAAAAGCAAAGTCAGAGGCAAAATTGTGGTCCAAGGGAGCGAAGCGAGTTTAGAAGTGACCAAGGTATGGTGTGCACGCAGATTTACTTCCCTTGAAGCAAATGCGTCAAATTTTGACAGCTATCTATTAATTCCGCACATATATGGCTGGAACGACTTGAACGAGTTAAAGGGCCACCTTGACGGATGAGTTTCTTTTTGCAAGAAACGCGTCGAGATCACCAGAAACAGCCTTTTCAAGGATCGGAACACACACTTTGCTCTGGTTTCCTAGAAATCAAACCGTCAAAACGGCGATTCCTCCTTGGCGGAGTTGCCAGAGAGAGAAGCCATTTTGGATGGGGTGGGTGGAGGACACTCAGAGTGGTTGCAGTTTTTTCTTCTTTGTAGTGCAGTAAAAAAAAAAGGAGCTATTTCCTTTGTTGTGAGCGAAACTCCTTTAGATAAACTGCATAAAACTGTAAATAAAAAGGCTTGTATTGTGGAAATTTCGTTATTTGGTTTAAGCGACTCAGGCAGCCATTAGAAAAGAGAAGACATAATTAAACCTTCTCTTTCACTGAAAGAATGTGACTACCAGAACCTCCGCCAAGGAGGAATCGTCGTTTTGACTGCTTGATTTCTAGGAAACCAGAGCAAAATTAGTGTTGCGATCTCTGTAAAGGGTGTTTTCCTGGTGATCTCGACGTGTTTCTTGCAAAATCTCATCCGTCAGGGTGCCCCTTTAAGTCTTCCACGACTAAAATACTAGGCCGTTCTGTGATTTCCCGCTACATTACTGTGGAAAACAACTTGTTTTTAAAAGTGGACCCTGACGGATGAGTTTTTGCAAGAAACACGTCGAGATCACCAGAAAGACAGCCTTTACAGAGATCGCAACACTCACTTTGCTCTGGTTTCCTAATAATCAAACTGTCAAAACAGCGATTCCTCCTTGGCAGAGATGCTGGAGAGAGAAACCATTTTGGATGGGGTGGGTGGAGGCTTATCATTGTTGTTGAAGATTTTTTTTCTTTTTTGTAGTGCAGTAGAAAAAACTAATTGAGCTATTTACTTTGTTGTGAGCGAAACTCCTTCAAGTAAACTGTATAAAATTTTAAAAAAATAATACAAAAAAAAGGCTTGTTTTGTGAACATTTCGTGCAAACGATTTTGTCTAAACTCAGTCGGCCATTACAAATGAGAAGGCATCAAACTTTCGCTGAAAGAATTTGACTTCCAGTACCTCCGCCAAGGAGGAATCGCCATTTTGACCGTTTGATTTCTAGGAAACCAGAGCAAAGTGAGTGTTCCGATCTCTGTAATGGGTGTTTTCCTGGTGATCTCGACGTGTTTCGTGCAAAAACTCGTCCGTCAGGGTGCCCCTTTTTAAGTCTCAAAGTAGCGGGCACTTGTATCAGCTCTTTGTGCTGCTGCCAAGAGGAGTAGTGGTTGTCGTTGTTGTTTGTTGTTGTCGTCGTACCCTGGCTTAAAGACTCCGGGGATCATCCCAACAGCCGAAGCACTCGAACACTGCGGCACAAATGCGCCAGCTAGGGATGAGAACATTACGTGCGTGACTGGTTGGGTTTTTTATTACCCCGCCACGTGGGCAGCCACACTCCGACTTCGAAGGAGAGGAGTGGTCGAACTTTGGGAACATTCCCTTTAGCGCCAGCTGTCCTCAGATCCCTTCGAAAGAGTGGGGGTGTACTTTGGGCAAGGCATTTTGACTATAAAACCGTACACGTTTTAGCCCAGCCCGCCGGAATAGCAACAACAGCCCCCGACCTTTGGTATCTGGCAGTCATGGTCGGAAACGAAAGCGAACAGATTTGGCGTGCATTTTGTTGTTGTTGTTGTTGCTGTCCCATCTTCTGGGCCGTACAGTGGCGTCGCTCCCACGCCGCTCATTCCGAATTCCAACTCGCAGCCACACCTCCGCTTGTTCAGATTCGCAGAATCCGAGACCAGCAGTCCAAGGGGAGCGAATCTATGTTAGACC
>CM065703.1:32091362-32093862 GCA_017654935.2 Phymorhynchus buccinoides | reverse complement strand
GCAGAGAGAGAGAGAGAGAGAGAGAGAGAGAGAGAGAGAGAGAGAGAGAGAGAGAGAGAGAGAGAGAGAGAGAGAGAGAGAGAGAGAGATTTTGTGGGAGTAGCGGTATGTGATTCTTGTTGTATCATGGATGCAACATTACAATGTGGGACTAGCGGTATGTGGTAACAAAACTATGCTTCCATAATAACAGCAACATCAACGAAACCAATGAATGAAAAATTCTTTTGCGTCCTTGGTATCATGGACATGTAACATTACAAAGTGGGGGACTAGCGGTATGTGGTAACAAAACTATGCTTCCATAATAACAGCAACATCAACGAAACCAATACAGTGGACCCTCCCTTTTAAAGAGGCACCCGGACGGATACGTTTTTGCAAGAAACACGTCGAGATCACCTGCGGAGGTGCTGGAAATCAGATTCATTCAGTGAAAGAGAAGGCATGTGCCTTGTCTTTTCCAATGGCCGCCTGAGTTAGACCAAACCTTTTGCACGAAATTTCCACAATACAAGCCTTTTTTTACTTTTTTTTAGAAAACAGTTTACCAAAAGGAGTTTCTCTCACAACAAAGGAAATAGATCTAGCTCCAATTTTTGTTTTACTGCACTACAAAGAAAGAAGAAAAAGCTTCAACCACTCTGCATGGCCTCCACCCACCCCGTCCAAAATGGCTTCTCTCTCCGGCAACTCCGTCAAGGAGGAATCGCCGTTTGGGAGGTTTGATTTATAGGAAACCAGAGCAAAGTGAGTGTCCTTGAAAAGGCTGTCTTTCTGGTGACCTCAACGTGTTTCTTACAAAAAAAAAAATCCGTCAGGGTGCACCTTTAAGACCTTGACCCAACTATTTTTCATCGAGTTTTCCCCCACTACTGAATGTCAACCTTCCTATTAAGAGCCTTTTTTGGGGGGGAGGGGGGAGGGGGGGAGAGGGGGGGGGGATTTTTTCAATTTCTTAATAGGGACGCTCCATTATATATATGTTTAACTTTCTCTAAACCCCTTGCTGCTTTTCTTCACTCCAAATCATTTCTAGTCCATCCCTTTCATTTTATGCCTCACCCCCCCCCCCTCTCTCTCTCTTCTCTCTCTCTCTCTCTCTCTCTCTCTCTCTCTCTCTCTCTCTCTCTCTCTCTCTCTCTCTCTCTCTCTCTCTCTCTCTCTCTCTCTCTCTCTCAGATTGGAAGACTAGGCGTAGCCTAAAATCTTTATCCTTGAAAAATAAAGTTAAAGTTTTCAAGTTTTCAAGTTCTCTCTCTCTCTCTCTCTCTCTCTCTCTCTCTCTCTCTCTCTCTCTCTCTCTCTCTCTCTCTCTCTCTCTCTCTCTCTCTCTCTCTCTCTCAGGTGACAGATTGGAAGAATAGGCTCTGCCTAAAATCTTTATCCTTGCAAAACAATTGTTTTTTTCTATTTCGGTTTTGTTTCAGTTTCAGTTTCTCTCTCTCAGTTTCTCTCTCTCTCTCTCTCTCTCTCTCTCTCTCTCTCTCTCTCTCTCTCTCTCTCTCTCTCTCTCTCTCTCTCTCTCTCTCTCTCTCACTCTCTCTATCTCTCTCCCTCCCTCCCTCCCTCTCCCTCTCTCTCTGGGCCCATTCCCACTTTAGTAGGCTTAAAGACCCCGCACGTCACGTGTCAAACTCACGGTTTTCACGTGTTTTCCCTCTTATAACTAGTAAGGAATCTTAAGAAATCTTCCTAGTATAAGAGGGAATGTGACACGTGACGTGGGGGGTCTTTAAGACCTAGCCACACTGCATACGATTTGACCCCCATTACGATACGATTGTGACGATGTTTGTGAGTGAGTCATGATTCACGTGAAATACTTCCGTCTAAAAATAACTGCTATTTTCGTTCACTAGGGGAAGACGGGGTAAAAAGCGCATGGGCGGGTAAGAAGCCCACCCCAATTATCTCATGAAATGAAGCAAATTTCAGTCTCATTTTGCCCATGAGACGAGCGTTAATGTCTAGCATTCGTCTCATTGGCAAATTTGACTGAAATTTTCTTTATTTCATGAGATAATTGGGGTGGGCTTCTTACCCGCCCATGCGCTTTTTACCCCGTCTGCCCCTACTCATGTAGACCGGCAATACATTAATCAAATAAAATGTTCGAGAGACAAACACATAAAATGCTTGGTCATACACACCACACACACACACACACACACACACACACACACACACACACACACACACATACGCACACATATACACACACACAACACACACATCATGTGCACGCATACAATCATTTAACTACCCATCCATCTAACTTATACATAATATATATACACTTATGTTTACACATGCCAACATGCAACTTGCATTCACAAATTATATATCATTACAAATATCTTAGTCTAAATGCATACATTCGTAATACAACGTTACATATCTACATGCATACACAAACATACATAGATAGGCCTACATAGATACATAGATAGAAAGACAGATAGATAAATAAATAGATAGATAGAAAGATAGACAGATA
>CM065703.1:32061362-32081362 GCA_017654935.2 Phymorhynchus buccinoides | reverse complement strand
CTCTCTCTAAGTTAAATATGTGAGGATTTGATTTGGGAAGGGGGGTTGGGGTGGGTGGGTGTGATAGAGGGAAAGACGAGATAAAGGTCATGCCCGACCGTTAAATGTACCCAGACTGGCCAGGGACACCCGGGCCCCACATGATGCATGTAGAGTGTCATGCACGACCGCTTAGTCTCTCTCTCTCTCTCTCTCTCTCTCTCTCTCTCTGCTCTCTCTCTCTCTCTCTCTCTCTCTCTCTCTCCATGCACACACATCACCTAATGAATCAAAACACAATAAGTTGGGCAATCTGAAATGGGGCCTATTTTATTTCACAACTTCCTTCCAAAACCCCAAGATCATATTCATTACATCACATGATTATATTGATTCTCCCAAGGGGAAACAAATAGACTCCTATTTGTTTCCCGTTTCCCAAGTCACATAATATTGTAGTGTAGAAAGGTAGCCAATGGGTTTGGAGTCTAAGAAGGGTTTGTTTGTCGTTCTATAGTAGTGTTTATCTGAAGTAGGCTATAAATTCAAGATGTCAAGGGATGAATGGAGACTTTCCGATAATTTTACACTGTCCCTGGTTAAAAATGGTAATGGGTGCTCTATTGCCCTCTGAAGTCTTTGAAGGGCAAATCCCAAGGTGCAGGAGGCCTAAGTATTAAGGGAATCTAAATTATAGTTTTCTTTTACATCATATTCATACTATCATAGCGTTGCTTGCTGCTGTGAACTCAAGTGGTCAAGCTATGGGGGCCTGTACTCAAACTTTTCACTAATAATAATACCTACTAAGCCCCGCCCCTTCAGCATTGACCAGTAACTCTCACACCTCAATCACTCACAGCCACACGTCTTAGTCTTGCTCTCTCTCTCTCTCAATCTCTAGAGCTCCACCTGAGGAGACTCTGCTCTCTCTCTCTCTCTCTCTTAGGTGAAGTCTCAGTCTTGCATGTTCTCTCTCTCTCATTCTCCTCAAGAGACTCTCTATCTACTAACTTTCAAGCAAGGTGTTGCATTTACACTGACAGTAAAAATGTAGGTCCCAGCTTTCCCTAATCATCTCTGGTCTGTTGCTCTAGTTTAAAATTATTTCTATTTCAGAGAAAGTACTAAATACTAATCAATGAATAACAACTGAATGAAACTGAAAACTTAGTTCAATGATGTATTTTTGTTATGTGCATTCATCAGACATGGATCAGGTAATGCAGTTTGTGGACCCAGCGCGCCAGTTTGCCAAGGATTCCATCCGCCTGGTGAAAAAGTGCACCAAGCCTGACAGGAAAGGTAACAATTTCCTAGTTTAAAAAACTCACTTTGTTATTTTTAATATTTATGTCGTAAAAGCGTTGCATTTACTTCTCTCTTTGTTTTCCTTCTTCCGGGACTCCTAATCGCCCCGCAAAGCAAGGGGTCCCAGGGGCTCCTTCACTTACAGTATAGAGGGTTCTAGAGGCGGGATAGAGCCATTGCAAATGCTAAAAAGAATTTTTCTAGTGCATCCCTGGGAACCCCTGCACATTCTTTTAAGAGGGTCCTGTAGAATTTTAGTGCTTCATAGGCCCCCAAATGGGGGTCCCTGGGAGCCGTGTTCTTCACTGTCCGGTCTTCTGGGCCGCTCAGTGGCGTTGCTCCCGTGCCACTCATTCCAAGTCCCGACTCGCAGCCACACTGTGGGTTAGTCAGGTTGCAGAATGTGAAACCCACAATCCAAATAGAGCAACCACCTGATGAGACACTGCTTTGCTATCTAGAGTCGCTTAGGTGAAGTTCAGTGTTGCATGTTCTGAGCTAACATTCTATGCAAGAGACTGAGTATCTACTAACTTTCAAGCAAGGTGTTGCATTTACAGTAAAAATGTAGGTCCCGGCAGCCCTCCAAACGTATATTTTTGACAATTAAAACATACAATTTTGAAAAGTACATAACAAAACAGAAAATATGCAACAAAAATGAGGTCTCTATCTTTATTACTTTTTGAGATATTGATGTTTAAAGTCAGGGAATGTTTACGCACATGAAAAATTGAAAAATCGTTCAAGTTTGAAGGTCTTCAGAAATGTACATAAACCACTCACAATCTTGAACCGATGTTATGAATCTACACAACATAATGCTTGTGATATGTGTTAAATCCCATTCTATTTACTTTCTTGGTTTAGAAAGAACAACAAAACAACGTGCTAACACTTGAACTTGTTTAAAAGTTAGGTTCTGCCTAACACAGATTCCTGAACAAGAAAGAGAAAAGATTTCAATTTGTTAGTTCATCTAAGTAACACTGTAACAGCATTGAATACCGTTTTGTTTTTAGGGACTTCACTGCCTGTGGCTACTGGTAGGTGACTCATTGGCATATGTTTACCTTTTGATGTCATTGCCCTGGAATTATGGTTTTGGCTGGTTTAGATCAAGTAAGGAAAGGTCATGGAGATCGGTAGGCCTTGAAAGTGGTAGGGGTATAAAAATTGGGTTTTCAGCCACAAAAATAAAAATATATTTCGCGGACCCGGGAAACTGGTACTCAGCGTTACCGGTACTTGGCGTTACCTGTACTAGGCGTTACCAGTACGGGGCGTTGCGCTAGTGTACATAAACCACTCACAATCTTGAAAATTGATGTTATGAATCTACACAACATAATGCTTTGATATGTATTAAATCCCATTCTATTTACTTTCTTGGTTTAGAAAGAGCAACAAGAACACTTGAACTTGTTTAAAAGTTAGGTTCTGCCTAACACAGATTCCTGAACAAGAAAGAGAAAAGATTTCAATTTGTTAGTTCATCTAATTCTAAGTAACACTGTAACAGCATTGAATATGTTTATGGATTTGTTTTTAACCCTTTCACTGCCTGTGTCATTGATGATGTCATACCTTTTGATGTCATAGCCCTGGAATTATGGTTTTTGGTTTAGATAAGTAAGGAAAGATATGATATCTAGACCATTTTCTCAGATTGAGTCTACTCTAACAGACCTGTCTCTTTTAAATATAATAACAAGAAAATTGATAAATTCTCAGTTTTCCTCTGGCAGTGAAGGGGTTAAAGCTATGTTTATGATTTTATCTGTTCAAAAGGAAACTTTGGTTTTGTGACTTTGTTAATAAGTATATCACAATAACACCTTTTGTTCATAGACTGTATAATATAATAATATATATAATAATTATTAAAACTTCTTCAGATGTACTGGGAAGTGGGAACTTTTTACTAATTTTAGGTTGAAAAACCCTTCTCATTTTTTTAGGCTGAAAGTTCAAAACGATTGTGTAATTTATATGCTAAAGATTAACACAACTGCAGAGTTACATCCCTTTTGGTATTTTCTAGTCACAGAAACTTGTCTGTGAAATTTGGGTTGCTCCCACCAGTAGAGCGCATCGCTCTAGTACAGCGCCACCCATTTTTGCATGCTATGTGAGTTCGTGTCATCCATCCCACCTGCACAATATGGCCTACTCCTACCGAATATTGGAATGGACATTAACGTGTGCACAACATCTTGTGCGTACGTTTGCACACAGGACCTCAGTCTAACTTTAAGGTCTCATCCGAAGGACCAGGAAATAGGAGTAAAGTATCTTTTCCAAGAACACAACACCGTGAACGGAGCTGGGTTCGAACCAGCGCACTCGCAAACCCGTTGGATTATGAGCGGCGACTCTAACCAATTACACTACGGCCCCTCTTCATCCATTCTTTTGCATCCACCCCATGTTAAAGACCTACTGATGAGTTCTCTTATCTTGAAAGTTGAACTTGGGGTGATCTTTAAGTTTAACTTAAGACTGGATTTGGCTCAGTTTGAATTTGTTTAGAAACTAAATTTGACCTTCAGGACAATGCAGATTGAGATAATCAACAACTGAACAAGCATGAGTGATGACAATAATAATATCATATGGACATAAAATTTAATGTCTGATGCTTTTCTTATCCATTAAAATGCTTTATGAATGACTAATCCTTTTCCTTCAGTATATGCGTTTTGAAACGCAAAAGTTTTGCAGGTTCTTGGAGTAATCGCTCAGTATGTACATGTATGCATAATGTATTCGCTCAGTTTTGATGATGTGTTTCATTCTTTTTGATGTGCAGAATTCCAGAAAATCGCCATAGCCACAGCCATCGGGTTTGGTATCATGGGTTTCATCGGGTTTTTCGTCAAGCTGATCCACATACCCATCAACAACATCATCGTGTAAGTATTCGCCATCGTCATCAAGTGTTGCCACAAATGTTAGCCCTCAGACTCCTTCTGTAGCGGATGGATATTGTGTCGTCCTTGTTTCTTTCTTTCCTTTTTTGTTGTTGTTGTTGTTGGCATCCACATACCCATCAACAACATCATTGTGTTAGTCATCTAGTGCTGTCACTTTTTGTCAGTGTTTCATTCAACAGGTTATGTGGTGAAATAGCAAATAAACCATTAAACGTATGAGTAAGCCTAAATTTTGGCTGCATGTACCAGAGCTGATTCTAGGGCACAGGATTGGTACAATCCCCCCAAAATCTGTTCCTTCCCGCAATAATCGGGTCTAAGCGCGGGCTGACATCCGCATATTTGCAGAACTGCCCGCACTTTTTACCGATCGCTGCGGGAATCCCTTCGTCGTCTGCTAAATACGTCGTCTGCACAAACGGAAAGCATCTAGCAGGAATGAATGATTTCTCGATATTTCATTGGTTCCTTTACAATGTTAGTGTAAATCAACCAATTGCGTTCATCTCGTTTTACCGACAAGAAGTTGCGAGAGTCCTACCCGCCATGTTGAATTTTCTTCAAAACGAAGCGGACACCGCCGCTCTTCGACTTTGATTTTTGTGGCGGAAAAGTAGAAAAAAGAAATCCTCTGCCAAACGAGTGTGCAGAAGATGTTGCAGAAACAGCTACTGCATCAACAGTCTTGGAGAAGCAGCCCAAAGATAACGGCACTAGTGTGAGGGAACACCTGTTCCAAGACAAGTGGCTGAAGAAGTGGCCATGGCTAACGAAGATTGAATCGGCCGCCCCCCCCCCCCCCTCGACAGGGCTCCCCAGTCTGTGCGTCAAATGTGCGTGACAGACGCATTAAAACTTCGTACTGGGGGTGAAACGACGCTACTACTCGAGGGTTATGAGACGCACTATAAATCTGCTCACACACTCTTTCACCCAGCGCCGTCTACTGCAGACCCATGAGACCAATTAGACATGTCAGCCCAAAGTATACGAGTCTGGTAGTGATATAAAAACCTTTCGGTGACTGCGTTGACTATTTTGTCAGCCTTATCTGAATGGCGCTCTCTATCTTTATTTCTCTCTCTCTCTCTAACCCCCCCCCCCCCACCCCCCCTCCATTCGCTCACATAACCCCGGTCCCGTCTTCCATAAATAGACAGGACAAGCATTGGGTTAGAAAAAAAAAAAAATCATCACTTGAAACTCTTCAGAGGCATTAGCACAAGGTGAAGGTCAGGTCATGATAGTACTTGATCATTCTAGACCGTTACAAGTTCAATGACCTTTGACACATCCAGAGAGTCTACCACCCCTGCCATGTACCCATCATTCCACCCCTGCCATGTACCCATCATTCCACCCATGCCATGACCCATCATTATACAGTCCCCTTCCCTTTTACTTCACCACTCTTCCTCTTAATTACCTTTCTGTCTGCAGTCCTATCAAGAAGTTTGTCTTTGTCTGCTTGCTTGCCCCCCCCCCCCCCCCCCCCCCCCCCTCCCCCCCCCCCCCCCCCACCCCCCCCCCCCTTCCCCTTTTTTGGACTCCCCCCTATCTCTTATGAGCTCTATGCTCTCTTCTTACCCTCCGTCCCCCTCCCCCCACCTCTCTCTCTCTCTCTCTCTCTCTCTCTCTCTCTCTCTCTCTCTCTCTCTCTCTCTCTCTCTCTCTGTAGACATAAATACAGGTTGAGGTATACATGTATTTTTTACAGGAGATCTCTGCCACTGCTCTCTACGCTCAGATGGGTGCAGCATTGGTGATGATTGTTTTGATTTTTCACCCTCTATAAGTTCACCCTGGGGGTGAAGAGACCCTCTATAGCTGCTTCCTGGGGGTGAAAATACCCTCTGTGGTCAAACAAAATGGGGAGCCTCCCCCCCCCCCCCCTTCCCCTCGTATCCATTGGACCTGCCCCCCCTTTTTCATTCTTAGGGGGGGAAACGCCCCCACTTTTTCAAAATTCTAGAATCAGCTCTGTGTACTCCTTGATTGTCTGTTATTTCCTTTCTTTTTTTTTTGGTTTTGACTCTAAAATTTTGCGCTATGTCATGTACTGTATTATAAGCTCATCATCACCTCAACGTTTCTGCATTAATTAATGGTATTGCCTGAAGGAGTGAAGCTGATTTTGAAGTCAAAGTGTGATAAAGCTTGAAAGACTTATGAAAATATTCAATACCGTAATTCGTGGACTATAAGCCGCAAGTTGGGTTTTTTTAACACCAACACCCCCCCCACCCCACCCCCCTGCGGGTAGTACAGTGTCGCGTCCAAAACATTGCTGAAAGTGAAAGTAAACTCAACTCAGTGGCATCCTTGATTCAGACCTTTGATCTGTGGCCTTGTTCACGGTTGATGACAAAAAAATCACCTTGATTTCTGTATATTTTTCACAAAATGACGATCTGTTTCGCGGTCTGACACTTTCGTTTTGGCAGTCAACACACAAAATGACGATCTGTTTCACGGTCTGACACTTTCGTTTTGGCAGTCAACCCGCGATCAACTCTAGACTCAACCGGAAGCGGACATCGTGCATCGCCACGCTTCCGCGGCTTATGCATTACTTTTTTCAGATTTGTTTTTAAAAGTAGGGGGTGCAGCTTATATTATGAAGTGGCTTGTAGTCCGTGAATTACGGTAGTTTTAAATATTGAAGAAGAAGACAGAAAGAATAGCACTGGTCCCTTGCCACTTCTTTATACTTTTAGGCTGGTGTATGACTAAAACTTGAAAGAAAGCTAGCTTTTGTGGTGTCCTGATTTTCTTTTTACTTAAAGGTCAGGTCAGAGAATGAGGACAACTAGGCCTCTTGGCCTCTTAAGGTGTCCTTTCTGATTATTTGTATTCTTTTTCATGATTGGCATGACTAGGATGCTTTTATATGTGTTAATCATATATGCAGGGATTATTCTTAGCACCGGTCATCAGTCATTGACTGATAACAATGTTTTTGCAGGCAAGAGGTCATATGACTTATTATGTTTGCTTCGTGTCTGTTAGCAACTTTACAGATTTTAATGTGTGCTGCAACTGACTCCGTAGAGATCAGATTGACTTAGGTGAAACAATAGACTAAAAATAATTGCCCTATTATTACTTTATATAGTATGGTACTGTGCTAACTTTTCTTATGCAAAAAAAAAAAACCCAGATAAAAACAACAACTTTTCTCATCTCATTCTTTGAACAGGCAGTCTGTGAAACTATGTGATCAATTGATGGCAACAGAATGTCCTAGAAAACAGTTTTTGTTGCACTCAAGTTCCTTTCTTTCTTTTTACATTATGACTTATCGTTTTGTGAAAAAGACCTATTATATTTTCTTCAAACTGGTCAAATGACCTATGATGTCCTGTGACAAGATTGATCCCTGTATATATATTTCAATTGTTGAAGTTGGGGTCTTTATCGAGGAGTTTTTTGAACTGATTGAGGTTAGGTGCCAATTTGATATGTGCTGGAAGAGAATTCCAGTATTTAGTGACTCTGTTACTAAAGAAATTCTTTCTAATGTTAGTTCTGCAGGCTGCTGTATTGGGTTAGTAATTTCAAATCATTATTCCTAGTTTTTGAGTAGTTAGAAAGTTGTAACAAATGTTTGTTAGTAATATCAGAACTGTGAAAAATTTAATCAACATTTATTAAGTAACCACGTAGTCGCCGATATCAAAACTGGGTTGGAGATAGCTAGTATGTGAGAGGGGAGAGAGTGAAAGAGAAGAAGAGAAGAACAAGAGTAGTGATAGAGAGACACTCAGATAGTATGGGATGCAATCTCTGACAAAGTTAGACAGTATCTTGACTAATAAAGAGCTGAGTGGTACGTTTTTGCACACTGTTCTTTATTGTTATTTTTCCTTTTGACGTTTTGGATTTTAATTTTTGTTCAGTTGAATTGCATGTTATCGGTGAAATTCAAAAACCTTGTATTTCAATTTTGGTAGTTTTGAGAATAAAACTAAATAAACTGTTTTAAAAATTAACCGCGTTGACCACAATTGATTAACTATGATGAATATGTTGTTCAAGACATTGCTGGTTTAGTCCTGCATTTTGTTAAGATTACTGAAAAGGTGTTTTTTTAGACTTGAAAAGAACGAAGATACGAGGTTTTTGTCCTGAATTTGGGACTTTCGACTACGAGATACGAGCTTTTGGTGGAAGGTGGCGGGAAAAATTAGAATGCTGACTATGTATCTAACTCAAAACCCTAAAAAATCGAGATACGAGGTTTTTGAATTTCACCAACGATGTGCAAGTGATGGATTTAGAATTTTGATTCATGCGAATTTTTCTTCCTTATTTTGTTGTGATTTCTATCATGGAATTGACATGAATTTACTTTCATGTGTTTCAGGGGGTCCTAAAGAAAGATGACCTCTACGTCCAAGACCTAACGTGACCATGAAAGCAGTATTTGCTCTACGCACCTCACGTTACTATATACCCACCATCCACCTTGTTCTTACGATGGCAACTTAAAGACGACAAAACTTAATGACCATTTTTTTGGCACGTTTCTTGAAGAAGTTTAGTTAGTTATTTATTCATTGGGACAAAAATGGTAGAATGGGGAAAACTCACCAGGGTTTGGGTTTGGTGATCAAGGTAGAAAACAGAAGAAGCAAGCTTTCCGTTTGGTCAGGCTGGGTTAGTGGGGAGAGAGACAGAGTTTATTTATTCATTGCTTTCAGATTTTGTTAAAAATTGTTTGAGCCTGTTTTATAGTCCTGTGACTAGTCATTAGGTTTAACTGGTAGCCGTTTTTAAGTTTATGACTTAAGACGACAGTTTGGTCATTAGGTTTAACTGGTAACCATTTTTTTAAAGTTTTGTACTTAAGGTGACAGTATTCTGTTGTTTAGCAAGGACAAGTTACAAGAAAATGGTAGAAATATGAATCTTGAACTTTTGATTTGTTTAATTAATATTTAATTTAATTTGTTTCGTAATTCACTTCTGTGCTTGAAATTCCTAATATTAATAAGATATATACAGGGTATATAGATGCTTGTTGTTTTTTGGGGGGACAACCGGTGTGTTTGTGTGTGATGCTGAGCGAAAAGAATAGATGTGATTGGATTGAGACTCGTCGACTCAATAAATCGGGTATTAAGATCAGACGGTGTTGATTTTTGTTTTCATTGTGCAAACTGCTGTGCATGCATGTATGCTAGTCTTTATTGTGTTCAAACATTTACAATACATGCATGCATTACTGTGTTCATATTTAGTATCAGATGCCTAACTGTCCTTACCATGGGTTTAACCATTTCGCTGCCAGCCATTTGTTAGCCAAAATATACCATTAAGCTTAACTGGGTAGAGAGAAAAAATCCTCAATATTGTGAATTCCTCTGTGACATGTATAGCATTAGGCCTATCCTTACCTCCCAAAATTGAGAAAATAGGGTCTTCAGATAACAGACCCTGATTTCATGCCTTTTAGTGACATGGGTGTACCTTGCCCAGTATACATTCCCACTCTCTCTGTGTGCCAAAAGTACTTAAGGACAGGCGGTGTTGGGGGAAGGTCCCCAAAGGCCCACCCATCCCTTAGGCTTCAGTACTAAGAGCCAGTGCAAAAGCTCCCCTAGTTTGAGAGTCATAGTCTTTCAGAAAAGACAATGCTGGGACATTAAACGGTACTCATTTAGGCCGTGTGAAAAAGAAAAGGGAAGATTAAGGTATTATTAAGCCTGAGAGAGACAGGCATCAGAATTGTCAGAGGATCAGCTAATTTCAGAGGATTGAGAATTTCTGACAGAGGATTGTCCTCTACTGTCAGAGGTTTTGACTTTAAATTGAGTGTGATCTTTTCTGTTAAATAGCATTTTATTATGGTGATTCTTCACTGCATCAAGCCTTTTTGGTCATGTTGGAAACTGATTTCAGTGTTGTCCCACTAATAGTCGGGGGCCTTGGACCGCGGTTTTCAGAGGATTGGACTTCAGACTATTCTGATGCCTGGAGAGAGAAAGAAAAATAGAGATTTTACGCCTTCTGGCCCATTTGGGGCATTTGAAATTATGCAGATACTGGGAAAAAAACACTGTAGGGCGACGAAAATGGTGTTTTACGTCCTCTTGGTCATCAGACACATATGGGACATTTCTAAATACAAATATGGTGGGAACAATACTGGAGGCAATGCCCGGAGGCAGTACGAAACCAGTAAAGTTCCGATTATTTTTATTAATACAGATAGGTGTAGCGGTAATCAAGCCTTCAACCCATAACCGGTTTTCAACATGGGTTGAAGACTTATTACCTTAATCTTCCTTTCTTTTAATTTTTTTATTCACACTTGTTTGGTTGTTTGTTGTAGTGAAATAAATAAGGGGTAGGAACTTCTCGTAAATTAACTCCCTTGTTTTACCAAAGTTATTTATGGCACCAATTCGCCTGCAAAATGAAAATAGTTTGCAGGCGAATCGGTGCCATAAATAACTTTGGTAAAACAAGGGAGTTAATTTACGAGAAGTTCCTACCCCTTATTTATTTCACTATATCCTCTCTTAGCCTCACTATTTCATATTTGTTTGTTGTACTTTAGTGAAGATGTTAACAGTAACAAGCGCGGATTCGCAATCGTTTGTGGCGTGCGACAATTGAAAACGAAACATCATTTTAAAGAGCAGCCTCAATTTGAAGTGCAGCCTCACTTTGAAGTGCGACAATTTTGGAGCTTCACTTTGAAGTGCGACAATTTTGGACTGACCGACAGACAGACAGACAAAGTGAGTTATAGGTTTGTGGCTTGTGCCACAAACAAAAAGTTATGAACTGGTTTTTATTAAATGTATAGACGAAAGTAAGGAACAGGGTTTTTTCTCATAAAATTGACAAGACAAAAGTTATGAGCAACTCAGCAAGCATGTGCTGGTTGTTTTCTTTAATTAAATGATATTTACTGACAAAACTTATGAAAATGTGGTAAAGGTCAAGATGTGCCACCCACCCTGCATTTCTCAGTTAATTCCATGTTCCCGTTTTTGCCTTTCTTACCAAACATAAGGCTGTATTTTATTAACCTTTTTAACTAATAACCTTTTTGGAATACTAACCCAGTATCCCTAACCCTAGGCCATTATCTAATAGGACCCCCCTCCCCCCTATGTATTGCAGTACACAGCGCCATTTGTCACAGTCGTGGTTCATTGCGTTTTCCCGTCTTAGGGTTAGGGATAGGGTTAGTATTCCAAAAAGGTTATTAGCTAAAAAGGTTCATGAAATACAGCTTCATGTTTGGTAAGAAAGGCAAAAACGGAAAATTGCAATTAACCGAGAAATGCAGGGCAGGGGGGGGGGGGGGGGGCACGCACATCTTTACCTTTACTGAAAATGTTTCTATGAAATTTACGGACAAAAGCTATGAACAAGTTTTTGTTGGGCTTTTTTAGGTGTGGGTTTGGGGTTTTTTCGTGGGTTTTTTTTTTAATGAAATGTACTAACAAAACTTATGAACTGGGCCTGTATTCATGTTACTTGTTAGCATGATGCTAACTTAGAAGCTCTTCCAATGTCCTATAGGATTTAATAGGACTTTTGGAAGAGCTTCTAAGTTAGCATGTTGCTAAGTCTCATGCTATCTCAACGTGAATACAGGCCCAGGTTTTTATAAAATTTAGCAAATTTAAGCTTTTGGTATCAGCCAAAGAACTTTACCATATTTTTCGGACTATAAGGAGCACCCCCAAAAATTTTCACTAAACAGATTTTGTTATTATATTTTACTAAATTATCAGCGATATTATAAGGCGCGGTGGTTTCAATGTGGGGGTGGGGGGAAGTATCGCTTTATAGTCCGAAAAATATGGTACTTTACATTTTGGAGGGAAAAAAAATTCAGTCAAATGCAGGATTTTCTAGTTTACGTGTAATTTAAACCCTATGTAGTCAGGTGGGCTTTTAACAAAAATTGAAACTGACTTGTCTCTCTTAGCAGAGGTTTGCGCTGTATCTGTGCTTTCTGATTATTCATAAAATATTTGTTTTTGCCTTGTATGGGGTTTTTTAACACTGAAGATAAAGGGACAGAGAGAGAGATCTGTTTAGAAGCACTCGCACACGCTCCAAGACTCGCCCAAGGATTATTTTCAAAATGCAATGTTTAATAGGGAGCAAAGAACTGACAACATTTCTTCTTTAACTAATCTCCTAATCTAATTCTCAATTATATACCATCACACACACACACACACACACACACACAGAGACTCTTGGTTGCATACACTAGGGGGCTCTCTCTCTCTCTCTCTCTCTCTCTCTCTCTCTCTCTCTCTCTCTCTCTCTCTCTCTCTCTCTCTCTCTCTCACACACACACATACATACGCACACACGCTCATGCTGACACTTGCCTGATTTCTTATCCATCAGTTTGGTACTTACAATTACAGCATTCTCTCTTCCTGACAATGTATGTTATTTTGTATCAAACAAACATTCGCTGCAAATATCCATTTTAACCATTCACGTAGACAAAAAAATGTGAAAGAGTGTGAGAAAACGAAGGGGATAAAAAGAGAAGAAGAAAAATTAAGTCCGCTTTAAAAATAAAAAAGCGACAGAAAGAAAAAAAATATAGCATACAAAAAAATAAAAGGCGGATTTGGAGGAGGAACAGACCTTTAAAAAAGAAGAAGTTCATAAACTGTCATCTATTCATCTCTCCAAACTGACATGTCTGTTCTCTGCATTACCCGCCCCTCTTCACCTTGCCTGCATCCTTTGTCAACTTCCTTAACATCTTTGAAAGCAATAGCTGTAAGGTGCACGTGCACTGTTGTTGCATAGCCAACGTTTCAGGTATCGAGTGCATGTGCACCGGTAAGCTCTGCTAATACGTTCGTTTTGAAGAACTAAGGTTACAACCCTGCATGTCCGTGACACAGGGGTCATCGTTGAGAAAGAAACACCAGTTCAAAGTTCAGAGGTCAAAGATAAACACAAGGAGCACACACCTATTTACAGACAAAAAACGGAGGAGATAGCCGAGGTCAAAATTCGACAGGTCAAGGTCAACAGTTCATCAAAGGGCAAAGGTCGTCTGACAATAGGTCAAGGTCAACAAGAGCTGAAGAGATAGCACCAGTCGATGAAGCTGGGGTTGTAGAGGATAGGCCCAAAATACCAGAGCAACAGTTACAGGTGAAGGTTAACAGATGACAGGTCACCAAAAAGGTCAAGATCGATCAACAGATTGGCAGAGGTCAATTTACTGACAAGAGGGCAAGGTCAACATGGACTGAAGAGGTAACACCAGTCAATGATGTTGGGTTCGTTGAGGAAGCAGACGATGGAGAAGGTGCCCATGCAGTAGAGCATGTGAGAGAGGAAAATCCACGACATGCTGCTGCTGCTGATGATGGTCACCCTCCTTCTTTCCCCACTCTACCCTCTCTGTCTCTCCCTTTACTCTTCCACTGAGGAGTCAGACAGAACGTTTGCGGCACGTGACATACGTGTCTGTGAAGGGACTGGGTCACAGTGTTCACATGAATATTGATGATGTTTTGTGTGTGGTCTGTGTTGGCTCTCCGTAGTGTAGATTAGGCCTAGCTGCATCGAACCACTACCGAAAGTCTAGAGGTCTTCGTCGGACCATGGACACTACACATTGAGATTCCGTGGTCGGACTGACTCGATCTGCAGTAACCGCTACACTGCAAGAGAAATAGACAAAACTATTTCATTAACAACAATGAAGAAATCAAAACCCAAAAAGATTAAGTATCATTAGAATAAGGCCGTGTACACACATAAGCGGAGATTCCGTGCGGAAACCCGTGCGCAATCCATAAAAAAGTGAAACAAAGAAGGGAAAAGATTTGCGCACGTGTCCGAATTTCTCCTATATGCGTAAACTTTTATCCTTCTTTCTTCTACTTATTTAGGGGGTTCCGTACGGAACTTATACGCGTCTAATGTGAACACAGCCTAATCATTTTTTTTTTAAATCAGACTCGATGGGAATACATTAACATGGCTTGCCATTTGGTAAGTATGACATAACAGACATTCAGTTCACTATTTAGTTGGGAGGGGGGGGGGGGGCAGTCTGCCTAGTTTTGTTAGTGTCGGTTCAGTAGTTTAGGCGCTGTGAAGTGGTATAGTGTGTGTTTTTGTTCACACATACACAGACGCACACACAAAGAGACAAAGAAATGCACAGACCCTCGTTCCCATCACCAACGTACTGTATTAGAACTAATGTCTTAAAACTAAGTATTAGGTAGGTATTATAGGTACTTTATAATCACAGAGGCGTCTCTGTGAAATTCGGGTTGCTCTCATCTGGAGAGCGCGTCGCAGCCAGAGGCGCACCACCCAATTTTTTTTTTTAATGTTACATGCGATTTTTGTGTGACTGATGTGGAAGGAAAGAAGGGGGTGGTGGTAAATTTTGACCAAATAACAACTTTTTCGTTGCCACTGGGTTTAACGTACGTGTGCTAAGTGCATGTGCACACGGGACCTCTGTTTATCGTCTCATCCGAGAGACTCCACGTTCAGACCGTAAGGCCTAGTGGAAAGTGAGAGGAAAAGTCTCCTGTACCCAGGTTCGAACTCGGGTTTAGTTGTGACACGAGGCGAACGCGCTACCACTGTGCCACCCTCTTGGAAAGTAGACAAAATGAAATGAAGGACACTGTAATAATAGTCCGTGCATTAACCAATAATAACTATGAATCGAACATGACTAAACTGGTAGAAAACTGGAGAGAAAAGAAGGAAATTCAGTAACTCAAAAATTGAACGGATTTCCAATTATCTCTAGAATGACTAACATTTCACAACATTTCATAAACTGTTCATATTTTGTTACAGTAATTAAATCTCTTTGCTGTCAAAGAGGTGACGAACGTTTAGGAAATTGTGTATCCCAATGACATTTTTTGAATGATATGGCCATTCTCTTAAATTCATAATATTGACAGCTATTAGGAAAGAAACACGGACAACAGCAAAACATCCTACAATTTAAATCTTCTTCTTCTTCTTCGATCGCTCAGACAGTTTCCTGTCAATTATGAGCGCAGATGCGTCATGCTGCCGTTATGCGCCTAAGTAAGAAATAATTAGGCCCAGCATGTCCGACTTCAACTGGAAGAAATCTGTTTTAAAGTTTCTTAAAAAAGGCAGGAGAATCAATGGACCGGTAAGGCAGAACAGTAGTAGATGACAGTAAGCAAAGGGAAAAAACAGTCAAAGATAGTGACAGATTAGAGGAAGTTACAAGCACAGAACTTCCAGAAGGTGGGGGAACTATTAATGCAAAAGACCCCCCGGTATCCCCACGGGGTGGGGGGGGGGGGGGGGCACTTAAAATCTAACAAGACGGATTATGTGAACGTTTTTGGTTGTCCTTTGCCCGATCTATGATCAGCAAAGGAGTATCTTTTTGTCGCGGTTTGTTTTTGTTGTTGTGTGTTTTTTGCGTTTATTTTACCCCATATTCGCTTGGTTTAACACTAAATCGAGCCTCGATCCTTAATGAACTTAGAAAGTCCTTGGAAATTACTTTTACTATACATCAAGTTAAAGTCGAAACAAGAAAACGTTATTGTCTCAATCCAGATAAGTTATTCTCTCTTATCTTATTTTTTTTAATGGTCTGTAAACATCAGGCCTATATGTTGTATGCATAAAAAGTCGCGTTAAACAAACAAAGAAAACCACGTAATTAAACTGACGGACAGCATCATCACCAAAATTACATTGTTTTACAAACAGAAATGAATGATAGGGGAAGACGGGGTAAAAAGCCCATGGGCGGGTATAAGAAGCCCATGCCAATTATCTCATGAAATAAAGTCAATTTCAGTCAAATTTGCCCATGAGACTAATGCTAAACATTAACACTCGTCTCATGGGCAAAATGTGACTGACATTTTTTTTTTTTCAATGAGATAATTGGCATGGGGCTTCCTACCCGCCCATGGGCTTTTTACCCCGTCTTAACCCTACACATATGTTAGTAATTACAACTGCACGTACACTTACAAAAGAACAGAATCGCAGCTCGGTTAGATAGGTATCTTATGCGGCTACTGCACGCCTAAAATCGCCCAAATCACAGCACCTTTAGGTTATATTATAACACACTTGCAGCATGCGTCACCGAGAGTGTTGCATGAACACAGTTGTACGCACGTGCGCAAAGTAAAACGCGCACTCTCTTTGTTATCTGTCTTTACTCTTTTCTACTCGCTGCCTATTGGTTAGCATAGTGCAGTGGAATCAAATACCCTAACCTCCGTCTACCAATCAAATGGCGTTGCTTTGATGAGTAACAGCAATGAGCAATTAGAGCGAACAACAATGCAGGTCAAGGTAGTAGTAGAAGCTAGGTTAAAGGTACACTAACGCACCACGATTAAGTCCCTTGGTTTTTTTCAGGGTAGCTGTGACCCACATACACATTTCTCCAACTTCAAATTGAGGCTGCTCTTTAAAATGATGTTTCGGTTTGAATTTGGGGGCATTTGTATGGCGGGAGTGAGACCTGGTCAAAGCAAGATTTCTTTCCAGCTATAAGAGGAAAAACACGTGAAACCCGTGATTTTGACACGTGATCTGGTGGATCTTTAATAATATTTTGTTCAGGAGAGAGAAAGTGGGGTGGGTGGGGTTGTTAGAGAGAGAAGTTAGAGAGAGAGAGAGAGAGAGAGAGAGAGAGAGAGAGAGAGAGAGAGACCCAACCCAATCCAATCCAAAACTTTTATTGATTAGACCTTTCTGCAAAGAGAGAGTGGGGAGCTGATGAAAGAAAAACAGAGTGGGGAGGGTATGCGGTGGAGCTAAGTGGAAAATGATCAATGATGGGTAGGGGAGGACAGGGAGGGGGTGTTGGGGGGTGTAAGTTAAAAGAAAGGGGGGGGGGGGGGGTAGAATAAGACGAAATGAACAAGTGCAACGCCAAGCGGCTGCAAAGTTCCCTCGCAGCATCGCCGAGCTACTCCGAAATCGGAATGTGTCGGCTGTACGCACAGCGGGGAGACCATTGAGAACTGAAAACAGGACGCACGCACGGACGGATGGACGGCCGGAAAGAAGTGGGACATATCGGGCCTGTGACACAAAGGGCCTAGGGCACAGCGGGCTTATCCCATGTTTAGCGACTCTCGACGCGCATTGCTTTCTCGCCCGGTTTGCGCGCCCGGTTTGGCTGTCGGGTTTGACTGTAGATCTGATGGCGGCGTCTTTCAAGTGAATCTTCCCACCCAATGCCGCGTGTTTCATGGCGCATGTGTGTTCGGACCCGTGATTTGAGCGCGCGCGATCATGCGCACACGAGCGCACAGAAAAATTCATGACAACTGTGTTATAGACTATTCATCAAGAAACTGATGTGAAAAAAACTGCATTGAAATACATGCAAAACTTCGCGAGATATTAGCGATTATGTGTTTTGGGGTTTGAACCCCGTAACTGGCGCGACCTTGACCTTAATGTAAAACTAACTACATCTGAGTGGATAGCTTGCATCTTGGCAAACTAGTAGGCCTATACCAAATGATGATAGACTGAATAGTTTTTTAGAAAAACGGACGAATAGCCGGACGGAGGCACGCGGGCCGGACGGACTAATAAGAAAAAGATATAAAACCCCAGTGGAGGACAAGGGACACACACGCAATTTTCACACTTTTTGCCGGTGTAGCCACGCTTTTGTGATTTTCAAATTCGGGGGTGGTATAGTTTGTTCAGCTATTGTATCAAAACTAATCACACAAATGCAATAAAACTTATAATATTTTTGGTACACAAATAATTGAATTAGAAATCCACAATATTTGAAATGATTTTATTATTGTTTTGAATGAGCCGTTCTTTTTTTATGCTCATATAAAATGCACGTGTGTAGTTTCTTTTGGACGGCAGTATAATAACCTCCTCAGTGGGCTGATCGAAGTATAAAAAAACCCAACAACAACAAAACAACCAACAACCCACTGTGATATCAAGAAAATGTTAAAAAATATATATATAATTTTTAATAAAAGACAAAAACTAAACAAGATACCAAGGAAGAAAGGAAGGAAGGAGTGGGAACGGAAATGAATCATAACTACAAAGAATAAATGAGAAGAAAAAAAACAAAACAAAAAAAAACAAACACACACACACGCTGAAACAAAACAAAGAAAGCCGGTATGCTATAATTGATGCAATCATCAGTATCATCATCATCATCATCATCATCATATAGTAAAAAGCCAAGTGTCCGTCCGTGTGTGTGTGTGTGTGTGGCTGAAACACAAAACGGGCCTTATAACTCCGCCGTTTTTCGACCGAATCGCTTCAAATTTGCTGTGAGCCCTAACGGGGCGATGGCAACGGCAACCGAAGCGGCCGTATCATTTGCGCGGTTTGGCAAATGCGCGAAACGCGCATCCGCCGGCCTCTCGGCGCCCGTATCTCCGGCGTTTCTGGGCCGATTGCCTTCGAATTTGGCAGATAGATGACCGGGGCCGTGTGCGAAACCGGAAGCGAATCGATTCAGAAACGCGTACGCTAGGGGAAGACGGGGTAAAAAGCGCATGGGCGGGTAAGAAGCCCACCCCAATTATCTCATGAAATGAAGGAAATTTCAGTCTCATTTTGCCCATGAGACGAGCGTTAATGTCTATCATTCGTCTCATGGGCAAATTTGACTGACATTTTCTTTATTTCATGAGATAATTGGGGTGGGCTTCTTACCCGCCCATGCGCTTTTTGCCCCGTCTTCCCCTATACACCGCTTCACCTTTTCACGAATAACTCCGCCGTTTCTTAACCGAATCGCTTCATATTTGCTGTCAGGCTTGCTCTGCCTAAGAGAATCAGGAGAGCGCATCACTCTCAGAGCAGCGCCAACGGGAAACGGGGCCTTATAACTCCACTGTTTCTTAGCCGAATTGCTTCAAATTTACTGTACTCAGCATTACCAGTACTTGGCGTTACCGTTACTAGGCGTTACCGTTACTAGGGAGAGCGCGTCACTCTCAGAGCAGCGCCAACGTGAAACGGGGCCTTATAACTCCGCCGTTTCTTAACCGAATCGCTTCAAATTTGCTGTACTCAGCGTTACCAGTACTTGGCGTTACCGTTACTAGGCGTTACCGGTACTAGGCGTTACCGGTACTCGGAGTTGCGCTAGTGAACTTAAAACGAGACTGTTGTTTCTGTTTTCTATCTGGATACGTTGTAATCTAATCTCCTCCTCCTTTCTTTCATTCTTCCTGCAAAATCCTTTGTGTTCTTTTTCGCCTCTTCTCGCGTTTCATTAAAACTGGTATAGTAGTACGTGCATCATTATTGTTATCGGGTATTCCCGGTAAGTCCTTGTAATAAACAAGAGATGTTTTTCCCCCCTGTTGCGGCTTCTATATTAAACTGTTTGGTTGGGGTTCTTTGGAATCGAGTTATGTTCATGGGCAGGGGTCAATGTTTTTGTTTTCTCGGTATCTCTATCTTTCTGACACTTTCTGTCTGTCTGTCTGTCTGTCACACACGCACGCACACGTACACACACACACACACACACACACACACACACACACACACACACACACACACACACACACACACACACACACACACACACACACACACACACACGTGACACACACATACACATACACACACACACACACACACACACACACCGACACACACACATACACATTTACACACGTACGCACGCACGCACACACACGCACGAACGCACGCACGCACGCACACACGCACGCACGCGCGCACGCACACGCACACGCACGC
>CM065703.1:31936362-32053862 GCA_017654935.2 Phymorhynchus buccinoides | reverse complement strand
CCACTAGTGACATCTACCTTTTTAGAACTAAATCCATTTATAGTTACATATTGTGTGCGCTCGCTCAAAAGATCCCTGATCCACCCCAACAGTCTTCCGCCCACGCCATAACCCGCTAGCTTCAAAATAAGTCTGGAATGTGAAACAGTATCGAACGCCTTCTGAAAATCTAGGTAAACGGCGTCCACTGGCCTACCTTCCTCCAGGGAGCCTATCCAGTCTCCCAAGGTGACTAACAGCTGTATGACACAAGATCGTCCCCGGGTAAAACCAAATTGGTCTTTAGATAAAATATCATTCTCAATTAAATGATCACACAGTGCGTCACGGATAAAACCTTCAAAAAGTTTACAAACGATGGAGGTAAGGCTCACTGGGCGGTAGTTCCCAGGACTACTCTTATTGCCCTTTTTAAATATTGGTGTAACTTGAGCTACTTTCCAGCTAGTAGGTAATTTGCCTACTAGTACAGATTTATTAAATAAAAATGTTAGAGGCCACGCCAACTGGCTAGACAACTCCCTGAGGACTCTAGGATGTATTTCGTCAGGTCCAGGTGATTTATCTATTTTTAAGGACTGTAGTGCTTTCAGCATTTGCTCCTGACCTATTGTGACTGAGTTAATCACTGAATTATAACTTGCTTTAAAATTTGGCAAACTATTTGCTGGGTCTGTTATAAAAACACTACCAAAAAACTCATTTAAGACTATTGCCTTATCCATATCTGTTTCAGTATAAGTCCCATCTTTTTGCCTTAATTTTGAAATTTGTTCTCTAGGTTTAGTCTTGTCAGATACATATTTAAAAAATACTTTAGGATTATTTTTGGCTTCCTGAGCCAAAAGAGATTCTCTTTCCTTTACATGCTTTCTGGTAGCTTGTCTAACCTGGTTTCGGGCCCTGGCATAGAAGTCCCAATTTTCCTTGGTCGGGTATTTTTTATAGGTTTTGAATGCTTTCCTTTTCTTTCTTATCTTATCAAGGAGAGATGCTGGAAGAGGGTCCTTTCTGCGGGTACCCATTTGGGATACCTTAATTTTTGGTATAAATTTGTCACAAGCTTCCACAATTATCCGACTCACATTCTTCCAACACTCATCCACAGTACATTCGTCCTTTAAAGTGCTGGACCATGCTCATATTGTAGTTTTGATATGTTGGTGTATTTATCAAGGAGGTTTTTGAATTGTGTTAGATTCTGTGCTCGTTTAATATGTGCAGGAAGAGTATTCCAAAACTTCGTTACTCTGTTAGAAAAGAATTTTTTTCTAATATTAGTTCCGCTATACTGGGTTAGTATTTTTAAATCACTGTTACGGGTTCTTGAGTCAGTTGTTAGCTAGAACAAAGATTTATTAGTATTGTTATCACTGTGAAAAATGTTGTATGTGTTTATCAGATCCCCACGGATTCTTCTATATTTCAGAGATGGTAATTTCAACTTCCTTAGTCTGTGTTTGTAATCAAGGTGACTAACGCCTTTAATTAATTTTGTTGCTCGTCTTTGGACCCTTTCTAATGCTACCGATTGCCTTTTTAAAAACGGACTCCAGACCTGATTTCCATATTCTAGATGAGGTCTGACCAAACTTTTATATAGTTTTAAAAATACTATATGATCTAACCCAATAAAACTTCTTCTAAATAGGCCCAGCATTTTGTTGCCTTTACCAATAGCCGTGTTAATGTGATTATCAAAAGTTAATCCAGAGTCAAAGATGACACCAAGATCCTTTTCCTCTTTGCAAGTTTCTAGAATATGTTTGTTGGTACCGTGTGAGATTTTATAATTGCAACTTGCATGGATTATTCAGAAATGCGTTTTACATCGCACTTAGCTGTAGATTAGTATGAACATACATGTACATCATAGGCTAAATATTTTTTTCATTTGGGTAGAGTGTAGTAGTCTAATAGATTTTTGTAGATATAATATTAATGGCACCAATATTAATTAATAATAATAAGGTAAGACAGTAGCTCGATCATGATAAGGCCAATAACTTGAATAAGAAAGGGTACCGATAAGAGATGTTTATTCTCCAAATGGTTGCTTTTATTTTTTTTTAATGTAATTTTAATTAATTCTTTTCCAATCAGTGATGTGAACCTTCTGTGAAAAGACAAGCCTATTGTAGTACAGGATTTACGAATTTAACCGTTTTCGAGTTAGCTCCAGGGACAGATAAGTCTTGAGTGGTTCCCTTAGAGGTTTGCACTGTCCACATCAGTAAATGTGGCTTACTCAAGTTACTGCATTCCTTTGGTTGCGCTAATGAAGAACAGGAATCGTAGCTTCAGATTGTGCGCCCGCATCATTAACTCATTCAAGTCGTTCCACCCATATATGTCCGGAATGAATATACAGCTGTCAATTTGATGGATTTGTTTTATGGGAAGTAAATCTGTGCACACCACACTTTGGTCACTTCTAAACTCGCTTCGTTCACTTAGACCACACTTTTGCTTCTTACTATGCATTTGTAGTGGTTTGAAGTGGGGTAACTAATTGCTGTAGACAGTTTTTATATATAAAGTGTATACAAAGTCTGATCTACCACTTCCCTATGTCTAAACCTGAAGTAAAAACCTGTAATCTTTCATTTCTCTTTTTGTTTATGTCTGTTTTGTTTGTGTGTATGGCTGGAGTGATTTGTGAGCTTTTTTTAATAATTCAAAATCATTGCGATGCGAATGAGTTAACCCATCTTTCAATAATGGCGCATGTCAACGTGTTGTGATGCTGATTTACTACTACTGTATTACTCAACTGTAATACAATTTACATGATCATCATGATGATGTTCTGTTGCCAAACACTGAACAGGAAATCTGCTCTGCTGTTGATTTCAACACCTGACTTGTTCATTTGTCTGCAAAGTTTAAAGTTGAATGATACATCGACTTCATCTTGGTTGCAAATTTTCATGTGGATTCTTTGAAGGTTCAGTGATCATACTGATGAACATTCCATGATTTCTACTCCCAATGTATGAATAATAGTACTGCAACCACAAGGGATGGGTTGGCCTTTGGGGACCTTCCCCAACGCCAGCTGTCCTCAAATCCCTTTGGCCGAGAGAGTGGAAATGTACCCTGGGCAAGGCTTATCCACTATAAACACATTCTAGCTCAGCTCTCTGGAATAGCAGCTGCCCCCTCTGCTATCTGGCAGTTATGGTTGGAAGTGTCTGACTGGCTCACAAACTCTCGACTTTTCAGTGGTATTGTTTTACATTGTGTTACTTAGCATTGAAAATAGGTCACTGTGAAGAAAAGCACAAAACAACAAGCTTTTTTTGTAGAATAAAACTAAGGACATTTTCGGCTTTATTTCTTGGTTAGGCAAAGCCGTCGTCAGCCATTGACCAAGTCAAGGAAGAGAATGGTAACTAGGTGTAGGAAACGACGCAATCAATGATCTAAAAAAACCCAGCAATGACAAAAACTATAACAACTGGAAAAGTGACGTATGAGATGCAAAAACATGTCAACAGTCATTTATAGATCTTTTCTCGTCTGAATGAGTGGGAATGAATGACAATAATTCAAATTAAGATTTATAAACACACACACGCATGCACGCACACACACACACACGCACACACACACACACACATTGTATATTTTCCTTTTCTTGTTCGCGACTTTGGAATGTTTAGTTCTTTATTTTTTCTTTACATCATTTTTTATGGATGGCTTGTTGAAAAAGCATGTTTTTGCTTATACAATGTTCCCATCTGGAAATAAAATTTTGACTTGACTTGACACACACACACACACATGGATTGTCTGAACATGTTCAAAGTCTTTGAGTTCTGGCCGCGATGAATTCCACATAAATGTGGAGCCAGGCACTCATAGGGCAGTTAAATATGGCCTTTTCAGAAAATACTAATAGACCCCTTATAGAGGGTAATAATTTCAGGGAAGACAATAGTTAAGGGAATAGGAGAGAGAGAGGGGGGGAGGGAGAGAGAGAGAGAGAGAGAGAGAGAGAGAGAGAGAGAGAGAGAAAGCATTGTAAGGAAAAGAAATTTGACAATGCTTGATTGTGTTGTAAACATGCTGTAAAATATGAGATATCTGCGCAGATTACAAAGTTCCATGATTTTCACCCACATTCCTATTTTTAGTTTAAAAAAAAATCTAAACACTGTAATTGTAAACATTTATTTAAAACTGCTTCTCTATCTGTATTTTGTTACCGATTAAGATCCAGTTGGAACCAGTTTTGATTATAACAATAGCGGAAAAAAGGCCTGAATTACCAGACTACTAACGTCGACTTCTACTAGTTATTTAGGTTGGAATTCCAAGATAAGGAAAAGCAGTGCTAGGACTTAAAGGTATACATGTATGTATGCACATACAGACACAGAAACACACACACACACACACAGTCACACACACACACACACACACACACACACACACACACACAGTGACACACACACACACACACACACACACACACACACACACACACACACACACACACACACACACATACACACACACACACACATACACACACACACACACACACACATACACACACACAGTGACACACACACACACACACACAGTGACACACACACACACACACACACACACACACACACACACACACACACACACACACACACACACACACACACACACACACACACACACACACACACACACACACACACAACACACCACAACACAACACAACACAACACAACACAACACACACACACACACACACACACACACACACACACACACACACACACACACATTCATTGTATTCTTTTTGTTTTGTTCAAATGCGTGGATATTTTAGTATTCTGTTACCCTTGTATAATGAGACCACAATGTAATTTCTCTTGTTGAGATAATAATGTAAGTTTGACTTTGAACTTGACACACACACACACACATTCGGACACAGGCATACATGTAACATCCCACGAGTTGATGCTGAAGTTTTATGCCTACTTCCAACAAGCCAGTGCAGATCATGCCTCCAAGTTTGAGAATTATTTATTGTCAATATCCATTGTCTTTTGCACAAACCAAGGTGGGGCAGCGGGTGGATGCCTCATGCCTCCATATGGGGAGCTGGACCATGAGTCTTTCCCTTCGGGGATACCAGGGAGTCTTTCGGTTCAAATAGTTCCCCCCACCTTCTGGAAGTTCTGTGTCCGCAACTTCCTCTAATTTATCGCTCTCTTTGACTATGCCTTTGCCTTTTCTTACTATCATGATAGATGCTATTGTTCTGACTAAACTTATTCAACTTATTTGCCCTTTCTGCTGCCTTTGAAAAAACAAAATTCTTCAGATACTTTTCTGCTTTGAGCTCTTCCGAAATCGGAATGTGTCGGCTGTATGTATCGGGGAGACCAGTGAAAACTGGACACACACCTACCTCACCCATTTATGACCATATCGCCTGAGAACACAGAGAAGAAGAAGAAGAAGATGTACAAACCAAGCAATTTTCATGATTGTGAAATTAGCACTGATTGCTATATTGATATACCGTATTTTTCGGATCATTAGGTGCTGCTGTGTATAAGGGAATAGGGCAATTTTAAAGAAAAATCTGAAAAAATTAAAGTAAAAGGCGCCCTCGTTTATAAGGCAAAAGAAAGTTGAAGTTTGAACCCGTACACGTCCTGTAAGTGCTTACCGACCGCCATTACTGCTGTCATAAACAAGAGTTGGCTCCCTTCTCAAGTAATCGAATTTCCGTTTTTGCGACTCCCGGTTGTTGTGTTTGGATTTTTCTTCACGAAAACTGGTAGAATTATGGCATTTTAAGCTCTACAACGATGCTTTTTGCATCCAATGAAGGGTTATGGCATCTGTTGGACGGTATCTCGGATGATAATAGGGATTTTGAAGCATTTTAGCGTGAGTATTTGTCCTATCGGCGACTCGTTGCCACTTTCGATGCTGTGACTCACAGTAGACTGTACTGAGTATGGCAATCGTTGCCTCTCTTCTCACGATTTTGTTCACTAATAGGATGCCCTCGTTTATTAAGTGCATGGGTCGAAATTGGAGAAAACAATATCGCCTTATAGTCAGAAAATTACGGTAAATGGTTTTTTTGCAGGCTCGTTCCAGCCTTCCCACGAGTTGATGCTGAAGTTTTACGCCTACTTCAAACAGGCCACGGAGGGACCCAACACTGCCCCAAAGCCCGGCATCTGGAACATCGTCAACAGAAGAAAATGGTAGGTTTTTTTGTTGTTCTTGTGAAAATTGGAACGTATTTGCCAACAGAAAACAACAACTGGTAGGGTTTTTTATGCTGTCAAAATGTACAGTGCAAAATGTAGCTGACGAAAAAAGTTATTTATTTTGTTTGTTAATTGATAATTAAGCGAAAGCTGGTTAATGTTTTCAGCGCAGTCTGTTTGTTATCTATGTGACTTTGTGACTATCTATGCTACCGCAATAACGTTTGAACGGAGGGATCTAGGATGCTCAAATTTTGCATGCCGATAGGTACTAAGGACATCTAAGCCAAGTTCGAAAATGAATGTCAAATGTCAAGGTCACTGGAGCCGAAAATGCTGCTGAGCACTGGCTCGATAACGTTTGAACGGAGGGACCTAGGACACTCAAAATTTGCATGCCAATAGGTACTAAGGATATTTAGGCCAAGTTCGAAAATGATGGTCAAAGGTCAAGGTCATTGGAGACAAAAATGCTGCTGAGCACCTGGCACGATAACGTTTGAACGGAGGGACCTATAGGTATGTGGGGTTTCAAATTTTAAGTCAAGCGTGAAGAAGAAAAGTAACGTGTTGTCATTTTCAGAACAAAGCACCACCATTGAATCACTAAATGACATACCTTTTTAAGCAGCCGTAAAGCGACAAACTGTTTAACGTTTTCTGGGGAATCCGTCTGTCTGTTCCTGTCTGGCTGACTATCTAGTATGTTACCATGATAGCGTTTTGAACGGAGTCACGCAGGAGGCTGAAATTTTGCACGCGAATAGGTATTTCCAAATCCAAATCCAAATCATCTTTATTATCTCATTACAAAGAAATTGCAGACAGGTGCACACAAGAAAAACAACAATAAACACATTTATCAACAACAAAGAATATGAACTAATAACACTGCAATGTTGTAATTAACAAACCGGACAAATATGAACAAATAGTCCAGTAAAAGCAGAATGCATTTTTAAAATACATTTTAAATCTAGACATTTAGGATATCTAGGCCAAGTTTGAAGATGAAGGTCATTGGTCAAAGGTCAAGGTCATTGGAGCCGAGAATGCTGTCGCGCGGCTGCTTGATCTAGCGTTTTCACGGTCTCGTTTTAAGAGTGAGGATGCCTGGGGAAGATCATTATGGTTGTGTTTTGTCGTTGTTCTGTGACAAGAGTGAGTGCGTAGAGTGGGTTCTGTAGATTGATTCTATATGAGTTTTATCAGTGTGTGTGTGTGTGCGTGCACGAATATGTATGCTTGTGTGTGTGCGCGTGCGTGTGCGTTTGTATGCACACGGATGTATGTGGTTGTTTTTGCGTGAGTATGTGCATTCATGTGTGTGTGTGTGTGTGCGTGCGCACACATGTGTGTATGTGTTCATGCGAACATGTCTTGTGTTTACATATAATTATGTGGGTGTACGCTTCCTCATGTGTGTGTGCATGCATTTTAATTCCAGGGAGGCTTGGTCCGAACTGGGCCAAATGGAGAGAGAAACAGCTATGCTTTCGTACGTTGAGGAGCTGAAAAATGTGAGCAAGCACGTTAGAGACACTCTGTACCCCCCGGAGGTACGCTTCATCGTTTTGTCCTTTAGTCGCTTGCGCTGCCACCAAACATGGACCTAGCCCCGTTCCACAAAGACCCCACCCCCTTGATAGAAGTTATGTACCGTTTTAAGGACTATAATAATAATAATAATAATAATAATTGTACATTTATATAGCGCTTTACCTCAGATGAGCCCAAAGCGCTTTACAATCAATGATTCATCAACAGACAACAAAAACAGCATTCAAGAGTGACACCAACCAGCAACAGCGCATATAAATACAAAGCAACTCTCTCTCTCTCTCTCTCTCTAACACATGCACACGCACACACATAAACACACACATTTATCGAAGCCAACTCGTTCATACCCCATTCGGCAAGCCACAGCAACCGAGCCGCATGGACTGACCACATACACCAACACACATACACAAACACCCTCACAAAAACGTACGCACGCAGACAGACACACAGACACGCACACAAAAACAGACACACACACACACATGCGTGCACACACAACCCACAAAACCAAAACACACACATGTATGCACACATTCATGCTCACACACACACACAACACACACACACACATACACATACACACACACACACACACGCACACGCACACGCACACGCACACACACACACACACACACACACGCACCACAAAACACAGCACAAACCTCTTATTCAATCTTCCCTCACGTGCACACAACGATAGACAACTGATCAAATATTTAGGGCGCAGCAGGAATATTTAGGGCGCAGACTATGCATAGATACTTTACCCCCCGGAGGTACGCTTCATCGTTTTATCCTTTAGTCGCTTGCGCTGCCACCAAACATGGACCTAGCCCCATCCGCAAAGACCCCACCCCCTTGATAGAAGTTATGTACCTTTTAACGATCTCTATGGCAGAATAATAATAATTTTTTTCATATAGCGCTAAAATTCATACAGTAGTATGCTCGGTGCGCTTTACAGAAGCAACATTGAAAGATGAAAAACATGCATTAAAATCAACTAGATAGTCATACTACCAACATTCCAGTGCAAAGAAATAAAGTAACACAAATAACATGATTCTCACTCACAAAGACATCCACCCTCGTTCACCAGCACTGCAACTCTTTGATAACACCTCACCCTCGCAGAAACTAATGAAAATGTGAGCTAGCACATTTGAAACTATGCCCCCCTGGGCGTACGCTTCATAGTTTTGTCCACTGGTCGCTTGCACTGCCGCCAAATTTGCACTAGTGTCCCCCCCCCCCCCCTCCCTCTCCACCTCTCCCCAACATGGCCTTACCTATCTGGCTCTTGATGTCAATTATTTGCCTCATAAGCAACAAAACCGGGGTTGTTTCCGACTGCGTCAAATTTTTTTTCCTGCTCATCATTCACTCACTAGACCTATTGACCCGAACATTACATCTTTCAGGTGAAAAAAATGTCAAAAACCTAGGTCCTGCGTGCTCACGCGCTTTGCGCATATTTAATGATAGACCTACACTGACGCACCACGATTAATTCCCTTGGTTTTTTTCTGGGTAGCTGTGACCCACATACAGATGTCTCCAACTTCAAATTGAGGCTGTTCTTTAAAATGATGTTTCGGTTTGAATTTGGGGGCATTTGTATGGGAGTGAGACCTGGTCAAAGCAAGATTTCTTTCCAGCTATAAGAGGGAAAACATGTGAAACCCGTGATTTTGACACGTGAACTGGTGGAAGAACCCTGTGACAACAATGGAGTTGTCAACAGGTCAAGATTTAACCCCCTTCCCCTCCTTTTTACCCTGTTCAGTCAAACGGGATAAAGAAAAGGATACTAATATGCGATTTACATTGCAAAAGCTGATTGTGTTGAAAACGTATGTATCATACTGTGCTTAGGCTGAATAAACGGACCAAATACTCCCTGACGTCGTTGTGCTTTATGTGCCTACGATTGGTCCTAGTGGTCATTTATTTATTTTCAAGTAACTGATTGTGTTGGTTAGAATGCGAAACTTCACTGACATATTGTCAGCATTTATACAGGAACAGTGATATGTGTAGTGAGTGATATCAGTCATAGTTTCAGAGTGGTTAAGGTAAACTGTAATTTACTTGTTTAGTTGAATTGTTTCATATGTACGACTTGGAACGTTAAGCTGTTGTTTTTTCTCTGCACTTTGAGTAAAAGCTATTGATGTGATTGACTACATTTTGATCATGATTTCTCCGTAATGTTAATAAATGTAACATATTTATTGACTTTTTGGTTATAATAGAGTATATATTAATATATACTAAATTATTAATATAATAGTGAATGTTTTAAACTTACAAGGAAAAACAGTTTCCCCGTCTGCTCCATCTTTCTATGTAGTCTCCCCCTCTCCCCTTTCTCCCCCATTGCCCATCTTCAGCCAATTTTGCAAGTGATATAATAAGATGCAAATAGCAATTGCATTGTTATCCTTACTAATGCAAATAAGAAATGAGTTTCCATTTTTGGTGGCAGTGCTTTTTGTGTGTGTGGCTTATTAATATTATTATTATTTATTTCAGTTTATTTGATTATCAGTAAATGGTTTTGTTTCTCTGCATGCTTGTTTAAATGTTGTAATGTGCTTACATTAATTAACTCAATGAGTCACACAGAAAATGGCGGAGTTCCTCCCCCCCCCCCCCCCCCCCCCCCCCCCCCCCGATCTCAATATTTTAGGTCATTTTCTTAAGTTTGAAAAAAATTGAACGCACATCATACTTCTTCGGTCGTTCAATTTCCTGTCAATTATGAGCGCAGATGCGTCATGCTGCCGTTGTGCGCCTAAGTAAGAAATAATTAGGCCCAGCATGTCCGACTTCGGCTGGAGGAAATCTTTTTGAAAGCGTTTCTTGAAAGAAAAAAAAAGGCAGGAGAATGGACCGGAAAGGCAGAAAGATAGTAGATGACAGCAAGCAAAGGGAAAAGTCAGAGTCAAAGAGAGTGACAGATTAGAGAAAGTTGCAAGCACAGAACTTCCAGAAGGTGGGAGAACTATTGATACAAAAGATGCCCCCGGTATTCCCATGGGGGAGCACATACAAACATGTGACATGCACCAAGGGATAGATGAATCAGTCTATTTATAGAAATTCCTTACGTTGAACGAGTGAGATGCGTAGATTTCATGATGTAAGTGATCGGATTTCCTTACGTTGAACGAGTGAGATGCGTAGATTTCATGATGTAAGTGATCGGATTTCCTTACGTTGAACGAGTGAGATGCGTAGATTTCATGATGTAAGTGATCGGATTTTCTTACGTTGAACGAGTGAGATGCGTAGATTTCATGATGTAAGTGATCGGATTTCCTTACGTTGAACGAGTGAGATGCGTAGATTTCATGATGTAAGTGATGGGATTTCCTTACGTTGAACGAGTGAGATGCGTAGATTTCATGATGTAAGTGATCGGATGAAATGCACTTCGTCAGGAAAACAAAACCTTTTCTCACTCAACGGGCTTTTAACCCTTTCGCTGCCAGCCATTTTTCAGCCCCCCAAAATACCATTAAACTTATCTGCGTAGAAAAACAACAACTGCAATGTTGTGAATTTCTCTGTGACATGTATAACATTAGGCCTATCCTTACCTCCCAAAATTAAGAAAATAGGGTCTTCAGATAACAGTTCCTGATTTGATGCTTTTAAGTGACATGGGTCACTGTGGCACAGTGGTATCGCGTTCGCTTCGTGTCAAGTAAACCCGAGTTTGAACCTGGGTACAGGGGATTTTTCCTCTCATTCTGCACTAGGCCTTAACGGTCTGAACGTGGAGTCTTTCGGATGAGACGATAAACGAGGTCCCATGTGCCCATGCACTTAGCATACGTTAAACCCAGTGGCAACGAAAAAGTTGTTATTTGGTCAAAATTTAACCCCCCCCCCCCCCCCCCCCCCCCCTCATCAGTGACAAAAATCGCATGCAAATTTTTTAAAAAAAAAATCGCATGAACCCGACGCGCTCTTCCACAGAGACCCGAATTTCACAGAGATGCCTCTGTGACTAAAAAGTACCTAATACCTACCTACCTGGGTGTTAGACCATTGTGGTGCAAAAATGCGACATTGGCAGTGAAAGGGTTAATGTTCGAATAAAGTGAGTTATGTGGTCGCCGCCATGTTTGGAATGAAGCAAATTCGAAGATGGTTAAGTTAGTTCAATTCAAAGGAGTATAAAACGAAAATAGGAGACACGAGAGATGGTCTAAGGGAAGCAACTACAAGACGAAAGGTCTGAGGATTCGTAGGAACAGCGAGCTATTTCCCTATTATAATACCATATTTTATGGACTATAAGGTGATACTTTTCCCCCCCAGCTGAGACCCCTGCGCCTTATAATATGACTGATAATATAGTAAGAAAATATAATAACAAAATCAGAATTTTGTGTGAAATTCGGGGGGTGCGCCTTTGATAGTCGGTAAAATACGGTATGGCTTCACACAGCATTCAAAATCACCGAAATTGGTTGGAAAACTCCCTCCGACGTGACTCCAAACAATTGGAATTATGTGGGAAACGCGTCTCCGACGTGACTCCGTGAGTTAAATATTGTGATGCTGCTTTTGTGGTTAATGATGGTGTTTTATTTCTCTGTTTCCATGGTTTTGTAATTGTAGTCAAAGGGTGTAAGTATTGGAATTTGCCTGCTTGGTTGCTGTGCTCTCAGAGTATGATTAACTTGCAAGTGTTGCATGTTTTTGAGGATCTTGACTGCCACCAACATGTTGCGTACTGACCTGATGACATCAGATGAAGAGGAATAACCCTGATATGCTCAGGCATGGTAGACCTCCGCGAATCACGGAAAATCTGCGAAAGTGAAAATTGGACCTAAAAAACAACAACAAAAAGCCGGGGTAAAAATTCGCTCGGGTGCCTACAAATTATGTGCGTTAAAACCTATGCAATCGCTTCGCGGAACCGGATGTGAATGACTGAACAAGCAACTTCCCGCCGAAGTTAGCAGTTGTGCGCGGCCTAGCTCACGCCACACGTTTCCAGATTTGTGATCCTAGTGCTGCTTTTTCTTCTTCTTCTTCTTCTTCATGTTGACGCCCAACTTCATCATTTTAGTTTGAGTCGACATCTTTCAAATGAAATGCAGAATCAGTTTGATATTCTTCCGTGAAACTCACTTTGCCCCCACTACCATGCTTGTATGCTGGCTTTTGCTCTAACATAATCAAGAGAGTAATATCCCCAGATTGGCTCTAACAGTTGTCTTTTTCATGTCATGATTTGCCCAATGATTTTTTTTCTTTAATTTTCTCTGGCAGTCAAGGGGTTAATAGTACAATGTGTCCTGACTCAGCATTATCGATAGGACAAATGTCCTGAGCTTGCTGTTTTAGACAATGATGCAACAGGACAATTGTCCCGTCAGGGATCAAGACAATAGGACAGTTGAAAATTCGATGGGTGAATATCAGGAAAATGACAGAAATGTGCATCACTGAACTTGCTAAGATTTTTTACAGATTATTCGGTTTTGTTTCTCTTTTATTTGATACTGTTCTGTTTCATTTTTCTGTTAATCTTGTATTTGTTATTGTTGTTGACGTTGCTTTTGTTTGTTTTGTTTCAATCTGTTCTGTTGTTTATTTATTTATTTTTTCCCCCTCTGTTCTGTTCATTTTTTAAATTTTATCTTATCATTTTTCTGTGCTTTTCTTTGCAACATAAATTGTTCGTGTAACATTTTATAGTCTAAAGGTTTGCTTTTAGATTTTGTTTTGTTTGTTTTCCGAGTCACCTACGTTTACTTTTGTGCAAATTAACTAATTCGCATCTCAACGATTTTGAATTATTAATAAAACTCACAAATCGCTCCAGGCATACACACAAACAAAACATACATATAAACAAAAGGAGAAATGAAAGAAGACTACAGGTTTTGACTTCAGGTTTTGACATCGGGAATTGGTAGATCAGACTTTTTTTTATATATAGACTTTATATAGAAAAACTCTCTACACCGATTTGGGTTACCCTACAACAAACCACTACTAAAGCAAAGTCAGAGGCAAAATTGTGGTCTAAGGGAGCGAGGCGAGTTTAGAAGTGACCAAGGTATGGTGTGCACACAGATTTACTTCCCTTGAAGCAAATGCATCAAATTGACAGTTATCTATTAATTCTGGACATATAGGCCGGAACGACCTGAATGAGTTATTTTATTTACATACTAAGAACTAAAAGCCTGTAACAAAAAATCGGTAAAGGTAAAGATGTGCCACCCCCCTTGCATTTCTCGGTTAATTGTATTTTTTCGTTTTTGCCTTTCTTACCATACATAAAGCTGTATTTTAGGAACATTTTTAGCTAATTACCTTTTTGGAATACTAACCCTAACCCTAACCCTACCCCTAAACCTAACCCTACCCCCCACTATGTACTGCAGTACACCGCGATTTGTCACAGTTGTGGTTAGTTGCGTTTTTCCGTCTTATACGGTGGGGGGTAGGGTTAGGGTTAGGGCTAGGGTTAGGGCTAGGGTTAGGGTTAGGGTTAGTATTCCAAAAAGGTTATTAGCTAAAAATGTAACTAAAATACAGCTTTAGGAGGACACTTGTTTGATGTAAGAAAGGCAATAACGGAAAAATACAATTCACCGAGATAGGTAGGGGGGGTGGCACATCTTGACCTTTACCAAAAAATCTTACTGGTCAGTACTAAAACTACAGAAATCGTTGAAAAGATAAGAAAGAATAGGTCAACCATAGAGGGACGTTAAATTTTTTTAATTTGTTGTACATAACAAAAACCAACCAAACAAACGAACAAAATACATAAACTATGATTTCGTCTCAGAAAAAGAATGTTAAGATTAAACAAAAAACACAAACGCCCATCATACATTTTCACACACATGGCTCATTTTTTATCATATTGTTGTGAATTTTTTTTTTACGGGAGATTAGGTCTGTCTGTCTGTCAGTTATTCTTGAAATTCTCAACTGTTGTTTGGTTGTAAATTTCCCATCTACCAATTGCTTTTTATTTTTCTTAGCTGTTTGATTTTGATCTTGGAGGGGAAAAAAGAAGGTTTTAGCATTCAAACTTGGTTTATTTTACTTGTTTATAAGGTTAAGATTAATAATAATAATAATAATGACTATTTATATAGTGCTTGTTCTCCTTACGGGGCTCTAAGCGCTTCACAAAGAAGTGAAATATCTGAGCAAAAAACAACAACAAAACAACGCACTTATAAGGAACAACCCGAAACGAAATCACAATAACTACATTTACACTCCCCTTTCACACTCCCCTAGAATCCAAGCCATTATAAATAAAAGTTTGCATACTATTCAGTAACAATTACATTTGTTTTTAGAAAGATTCTAGTTTATGTTTAGAAATGTTAGAATCCTATACGTATACAGGTGCTGTGCATATTAATTCATGAAACGTTACACCATTCACTTGAAATAATCTTTGTTGCCTGCTGTTGTTTTTTTATTAAAAAAACTAACGTTTAAACCAGTTTTTAGCTAACCTGTTTACCTGGAATATGTTGTTTGTTGTTTTTGTCATACTCTGGCTTAAAGACTCCTGGGATCATCCTAACAGCCGAAGCACTTGAACACTATGGTACAAATGCACCAGCTAGGGATGAGAACATTACCTGTGTGACCGTTTTTGATTACCCCGCCATGTGGGCAGCCACACTCCGACTTCGGAGGACACTTGTTTGATGTAACTTTGTTGCCTTGGAAACCAAAGACAAGGACTCAGCATGCCCGATTTTTAAAAAAATGACGGTGAATTTTGTTTTAATATAAATTGGTGATACTGATAGTCCAGTTTTGACCATTGCAGTTGACAGGACTTTCAGCTTCTAAGAAATTAAGAAATTAATTGATCCTGAATAACAATCTTGAATCCTGAATAAAGTAATAACTTAATAATAAAAAACAATAAGAACAAATAATTTTAGTTTCACACCCATTTCAGTTAAAACAAATTTTTTTTTAACCTGAAACTGAACTTCAGCTTTTTTCATTTTAATAAAAATCCCACCGCAAGCGATTTGGGGGCAAAAATCCCTATCCCGGAGGTCTCTCGGAGGGGGGTCAAGCGATTTGGGGGGGGGGGGGTGGGGGTGGGGGGGGGGGGGGGGGAGGGGGGGGGGGGGGGGGGGGGGGGGGGGGGGTTGTTCTATCCCGGAGGTCTCTCGGGGGGGGGTGGGGGGGGGGGGGGGGGGGGGGGGGGGGGGGGGGGTGGGGGGGGGGGGGGGGGGGGGGGGGGGGGGGGGGGGGGGGGGGGGTGGGGGGGGGGGGGGGAACAGGGGGGGGTGATGGGAGCAGCATATGCCATATTGTTTTCAAAGATAATGTAGTCAATTTACAAGGCTTATCGGACTCGGGGATTGTCTCTTTCCATCATTTTAATTGCGTGTCTGTCTGTCTTGTTATCTCTCTCTTGCGTTGCCCTGCCCCCCCTCTCCACTCCACCCCCTGAACCCTCCACCAGGGCTCTGCCCCTGTGTCCTGCCGGGGTCTGTCCTTGGTCTGACCCATGCCTTTCAGGTGTTTTTTTCATTTTGGGGGAGCGAGCGAAAATGGAGTTTTACGTCCTCTCGGTCTGAACCAGACACATATGGGACATTTGTAAATACAAATATGGTGGGAACAATACTGGAGGCAATGCCCGGAGGCAGTACGAAACCAGTAAAGTCCCGATTTTTTTAATATTAATACAAGCTTAGTTCATTTTGGGGGAGTTGCACCCATGAACACTTAATTCAAGAGATAGTTTTATTAATTACCGGTATGCTCATTTTGTTATTCTTGTTTTATTGGCTCAACTGCAAAAGAACATCTTTTGCGAGAGTGAATGCCCTTGGTGGGTGGGGGAAGATGGTTGAGTACTGATCAAACAAGGGAATAACTCTCACCAATAACCCTATTTGAGGCCATTGAATTGATGGCTGCCTTTGGCAAGAGTGAATGCGCATTTGGATACTGATCAACAAGGGCTTAACTCTTGCCGCCATGGGCGTTAATGACCCTAGTTGCAGTGGCCTGAATAGAGCTTTTGCTGTATTATGGCTGTGGTTGTGTGGTGTGTGTACCTGTTAGCTTTAAAATATTTGTCATACAGTGGAACCTCCCTTATAAGGCCTTCAAAAATCATCCCAAAGGAGGTCTTAAATGGGAAGGAGTGGTTGTATAAGGGAGGTAATTTTAATACTTACAAAGAAGGGCAATGTCTCAGACTAGAGAAGTAGTTCTTAAGTAGGAGGGAGTCTTGTAAAGGGGTGGGGTGGGGGTGGGTCTTATAAGGGAGGTTCCACTGAATTCTAATACAGTGGAACCTCCCTTATAAGACCTCCCGTTATAACACTCCCTCCCACATAAGACCTACTTCTCTGAGACATTGCCCTTCTTTGTAAGTATTAAAATTACCTCCCTTATAAGAAGAACCCTCCTTATAAGACCTCATTTTGGATGATTTTTGAAGGTCTTATAAGGGAGGCTCCACTGTATGCTGAAAAATGATTTTGTTATATTTGCAAACCTGATTGTGGGGGTGTCTCATATTGTATGATAGATGTGGTAGTGACATGTTGTTTATATTTTATCGTGGAGCATGTGTGCTGTTTAGCGTGTATGTAAATTTTCTTTTCTTTCTTTTTTTTAATTAGTCCCCGAGCCGAAGGTTCGGGGAGCTATTGTTTTTGTCTGGTCCGTCCGTCCGTTGTCCGTCCGGCGTGCCTCCGTCCGTCCGGCTATTCGTCCGTTTTTCTAAAAAACTATTCAGTCTATCATCATCCAGTTTGGTATACTAGTTTGCGAAGATGCAAGCTATCCACTGATGTATTTAGTTTTGCATTAAGGTCAAGGTCGCACCAGTTACGGTGTTCAAACCCCGAAACACATAATCGCTAATATCTCGCGAAGTTTTGCATCTATTTTAATGCAGTTTTTTTCCACAACATTTCTTGATGAATGGTCTATAACACAGTTGTGATGAATTTTTATGTGCGCGCGTGTGCGCATGATCGCGCGCGCTCAAATCACGGGTCCGAACCCCAAGGCTATATATCAAAAACTATTCAGTCTATTATCGTCCAATTTGGTATACTTGTTGCACAAGAAGCAAGCTATCCACTGATGTACTTAGTTTTACATTAAGGTCAAATTTATGCCATTCCAATTTCGGAGTACCTCGGCGATGCTGCGAGGGGACTTTGCAGCCGCTCGGCGTTGCACTTGTTTCTTTTAATTTATTCTTGATTTCTCTTCTTATTTCTTTCTATCTACTTTCTTTTCTTGATTCCTTCTTTCTTTTTCTTTTTGTCTACTTTCTTTCTTTCTTGAGTTCTATATTTCACTTTTCCAACAAAGCAATCGTTTCTTTCTTAATCCTTTTCCAGTCTCATTCCTTCTTTCTGCCTTTTCATTTCTTTTCTTTTTAACAAGCTGAGTGAGTATATGTGATCATAATTTGGTGTGTGTGTGTGTGTGTGTGTGTGTGTGTGTGTATGTGAGAGAGAGTGTGTGTGTGTGTGTGTGTGTAATTATGAACAAATTATACCACAAAACACTACCAACCCTCCATGCACTGTACAAATGTGGCTTGAAAAGGCTTTATAGCTTAAAGACCCCGCACGTCACATGTCAAAATTACGGTTTCCACGTGTTTTCCCTCTTATAGCTAGTAAGGAATCTTAAGAAATCTTCCTAGCATAAGAGGGAATGTGACACGTGACGTGGGGGGTCTTTAAAATGCCACTGTTACTAGTGGTGGATCCATAAAGGATGCCAGTGGTTCTACCCATAATGGAGATAATATTTGATCAAAGAAACCACAAACACCACTAACTGTGTATACTTTTTGAAGGTAGCTCTGTGCTGTGAAAAGAATAAAATAAAAGTAAAAGATTGTGCTGGTTTACTTTTTGTCCCAATGGGGGACAGATAGTGTATGAGCATGGTACATAGAGAGATCTCTTTCGAATTATGGAATTCTCGTCAGTATGTATATCTGCTAACAAACACTATCTTGTGGATCAACCCCAACAGGAAGACATTTCTAATAAAAGAATGGTGTCTTCTCTGCACTAGGCTGAAAAGTCCACAATTTAACCAAACCAGCACAAGGTGAAGAGAAATAAAAAATTGAATATTAAGTGAACATTCTTTGTCTATTTCTTTAGATTCTCCTGTTGTTTATACCACTTACTTACCCAGTAGCTTTAGTCAAATAAAATGTTGATTCGCAAATATGGTGTTTTCTTGAAACATTCTTTCGGCCGGATTCACATTAGACGCGTAAGTTCCGTACGGAATACCCTAAATAAGTGGAAGAAAGAAGGATAAAAGTGTACGGATATAGAGGAAATTCGGACATGTGCGCAGTTTTTTTCCCTTCTTTGTTTCACTTATTTAAGGATTGCGCACAGGTTTCTGCATGGAATATCCGCTTATGTGTGTACACGGCCTTCATTTGCACATTATTGATTTTCAGCCAAAGATGTTGATGCTTTTCGTAGCACATTCCACTGGATTATGCTCTCCATTCACTCCCTCAGGTTTTAGCCCCCACAAAGCCAGTTTTTCTTGTGTTTCCTGAGATTATTCTGCCTTCTACTCCATTCAGTTTTATCCAAGGAAACTCATTTATGTACTCTAGATGTGAAGAAATGATGGGATTTGATTCTTTGATGTGTTATTTGTTAGTCGTTTGTTGTCTTGCCCTGGCTTAAAGACTCCAGGTATCATCCCAACAGCCTAAGCACTTGAACACTATGGTACAAATGCACCAGATAGGGGTGAGAACATTACGTGTGTGTGACCGTTTTTGATTACCCCGCTACGTGGGCAGCCACACTCCGGCTTCGGAGGAGTTGTTTGTTTTATTATCCAAAGAAGCTGATTCTGTTACATAAGATTAGCATTTTGGGGTATAGGATTTACTTGGTTGATTCTGGTATTGTATTATACTGCGTTGTAGAAAAGTGTTGTGAGACACATTCTGGTTCTGGTTTGGGTACGTTAATGGAGCCTAAAAAGGCTATAACTATATGGAATCGGGAAGGCGCACTGAGAGTTTTACAAGAATAAAAATATTAGGCCTAGAAATAATGTGATTTTTCTTGCTGTGTTGTTTCTAACAATCTAGGTCCCCTTTTAAAAAAAAGATTTAAAAAAAAGAAGGTGAACCAAGGCCTTCATTTCGCAGTATCCAGGCAATAATAATAATAATAATAATAGTACATTTATATAGCGCTTTACCTCAGATGAGCCCAAAGCGCTTTACAATCAATTATTCATCAACAGACAACATTCAAGAGTGACACCAACCAGCAACAGCGCAAGACCAATCCGGCTACCGGGTCACCTGGGACAAACCCCGACCGGCACAGCTCCTGCCCTTTACCACTATTTTGACTGACCTATGGCTCCTGTTGTTTCTGTTTCACCCGTGGTCAGTGTGTTGCGTGCAGCATTGCGTTCTATGATTGATTGTTGCATGCGAGCGTGCATCCAGTGACGCGAAACCCAGATAGTGCACCCGCTCAGGTTCAGCCTTGTTTTGCATTGCATTTCTTGTCACAGACAATTTGGGCCTCCCTCACTTTGAGAGTACATTGCTGCTACTACTACTACTGCAGCACCACTTGATTTTTTAAAACATTTTAATTTTTTATATTTTTACTGAGAATGCATTTGAAATTCCTAACAGATTGTGGAGACGATGCCTCAAACGGAGCAGGTGGCGGAGTTTGTGGACACGCTGGGAGCATTCTACGAGCTGGTTGAGGAGGGCACCAAAGGACTGGCCATCAAGGCCAATGGCACTGCAGACCCTAGCGGTAAGGACTTACGTCGATAAACTGATTGATTCATGCATTGGGAGTGTTCTATGGATGATTGATACATGATGTGTTGGGAGTGTTCTATGAACGATTGAGGAGGGCACCAAAGGACTGGCCATCAAGGCCAACGGCACTGCAGACCCTAGCGGTAAGGACTTATGTCGATAAACTGATTGATTCACGCATTGGGAGTGTTCTATGAATGATTGAGGAGGGCACCAAAGGCCTGGCCATCAAGGCCAATGGCACTGCAGACCCTAGCGGTAAGGACTTATGTCGATAAACTGATTGATTCACGCATTGGGAGTGTTCTATGAATGATTGAGGAGGGCACCAAAGGCCTGGCCATCAAGGTCAATGGCACTGCAGACCCTAGCGGTAAGGACTTATGTCGATAAACTGATTGATTCACGCATTGGGAGTGTTCTATGAATGATTGAGGAGGGCACCAAAGGCCTGGCCATCAAGGCCAACGGCGCGGCAGACCCTAGCGGTAAGGACACCAAAGGACTAGCCATCAAGGCAGACCCTAGCGGTGAGGACATACGTTGATAAACTGAATGATTCATGCGTTGGGAGTGTTCTATGAATGATTGAGGAGCTGGGCACCAAAGGACTAGCCATCAAGGCAGACCCTAGCGGTGAGGACTTACGTCGATAAACTGATTGATTCACGCATTGGGAGTGTTCTATGAATGTGTCGGCTGTACGCAGCGGGGAGACCAGTGAAGACGGAAAACCGGACACATACGTACCTTACCTGTTATGGTCATATGGCCTGGGGACGCAGAAGAAGAAGAAGTTTCAAAGAGAACCTGTCAACCCCCCCCCCCCCACCCCACCCCCAAACCCTAACCCTTGTGCCCCATCAAGGATTAGGGGACTTAAGGCGGTCCCTGCCTTTCAGGTTTTCCAGAATTTTGTAGAAGCATTTAGTTAGTTAGTTAGCCTATTGTTAGTCTATTATAGTCCCGTCAACAGCTATGGTCATCTCAGGACTGTCACCGCGTAAAGTTTGACCACGTATATTACAAAACACAAATCCATGAATATTTACAACGTACAAAAAAACTGAAAACATAAAAAAATATCGTACAATTCATAACATGACACTTCCATCATTGTACCCTATTGTAGAAGCATCCTCGTTATTCTTATAAACAACAACTTCTTCTTCTGCGTTTCCAGGCCATATGGCCATAATGGGTAAGGTGCGTATGTGTCTGGTTTTCAGTTTCACTGGTCTCCCCGCTGCGTACAGCCAACACATTCCGATTTCGGAGGAGCTCAAAGGAGAAAATTGGGAAAGTTTTTTTTTTTTAAAGGCAGGAGAATGGGCCAATAAGGCAGAAAGATAGTAGATGACAGAAAGCAAAGGAAACAGGCAGAGTCAAAGAGAGTGAAAGATTAGTGGAAGTTACAAGCACAGAACTTCCAGAAGGTGGGGGGAACTATTTTGTATGCAAGACCCCCCCCCCCCCCCCCCCCCCCCCCCCCCCCCCACGGGAAAAAACAACAACAACAACAACAACAACAATGAAACTTTGTGTAAAATTCTTGTGGTTGCAGAGCAAGACGGGTTGGATCACTCGGCGTCTATAGGGGAAATGCTGAAGATCAACAACAACGAGGCGGAGAAAGGCAAAGGCAGGGACAAAGGCCGGGGGAATGATGGGCCCTCCACTGATCCGGAGAATTCGCCAAATGCTGCTGGTCTGTGTAGTTTCTCTGTGTTTAAAAAAAAAAATTATTGAGCATTTTTTCCATTTTACAAATTTTCTTAACCCTTTCGCTGCCAGACATTTTTCAGCCCCCAAAATACCATTAACTGGTTAGAGAAAAAAATTATCTGCAATATTGGGAATTCCTCTGTGGTATGTATAACATTAGGCCTGTCCTTACCTCCCAAAATGAAGAAAATAGAGTTTAGATTACAGGTCCTAATTTGATGCCTTTTAGTAACATGGGTGCTGAACCATTGTGGTGCATAAATGCGACATTGTTGGTGGTGAAAGGGTTAAGCACATCACACACATTCACACTGAATTGTAATACTTTTGAAAACAACAGTAATGGGAATAAATGTCAACATCAACAGAACTAAACAGTCTCAAAGACAGCAGCAACAGCAGCAAGAACAACAACAATAATATTTGATGATGTTTACTCACTGTGGCTGGTGATTAATGGTGGTGGTGGGGACAGTGGGTATTGTCAATGTTATTATGGGTATTATGCCTGCTTTTGTTATTATTATTTTTTGCTGTTATCATTTCTAGAGCAGACAGCGTTGCGCTTCAAATTTATTGATTTTTTCCGAGTTTTTCGAAGAAATTGTGGATATTTTGGACACAATGTGTTATAAAAACAGCCTCAAAAGCACATTTATGATTCAGTTTAACACAAAACGCATACACCAGTTGATTTATGACACTTTATTTTTGTCAAAGCAATGAACACCCCAAATCACAACTTCTCATTCAAAGATGGTAATTTTGCCTGCCAGGTGTGGCCTCAATTTACTATCATTGTTGTTATTATTTTGCATTGCTATTGCTATCATTGATAAGGCTGCTGTTATCATCATCATTGTTCTTGCTACCATCATCATCACAGTCACTATTATTATTGCTGTTGTTGTCTTGTTGTGTTGCTCGTGTTGTTGTCATTGTAACCATTGAGTGATATTGATGTTTCTGAGTGTTGTCGTTGAATCCAAAATCATCACTATATTCTATATATGTGTTTCACTACATTTATAAAATGGAAAAAAAAAAGTTCAATAAAATTAAATAAAATTAAAAAAATTTGCAGTGACAACAGTGATACCAACAATGACCATAGCAAGAGCGAACAACAATAGAGACAGTTTTTCGGTGTTGTTGTTTAACCTTTTCACTGCCAGCCATATTTCAGCCAAAATATACCATTGAGCTTAACCTGGTAGAGAAAAAAATGTATCTACAATATTGGGAATTCCTCTGTGACATGTATAACATTAAGCCTATCCTTACCTCCCAAAATGAAGAAAATAGGGTCTTCAGATAACGGACCCTGATTTCATGCCTTTTAGTGACATGGGTGTTTAGCCATTGTGGTGCATAAATGCGACATTGGTGGTGAAAGGGTTAACACTGTGTGTTGATTGGCTTATGTTGTGCTGTTTTTTTATGGTGTGTGTGTGTGTGTGTGTGTGTGTGTGTGTGTGTGTGTGTGTGTGTGTGTGAAAGGCTAAAAGAGAAAAATAAATATATTCCAAGCAGTTATGTATGACGGATATTTTTCTATTGCTTTGTGTTTATTTAACTCACTCGGGACGATTGAGCCGGAGCTCATGAGAGTTTTCAAGAGGTTTTGATTTCTGGTGTGCAACCAGCTTTCAAGTGCCAACTCGTAACCTACTTTCAGTTTGCTTTGACAGTGCCTCTCTTGAAATGAACCAATCATTGTAGACTTTGCATTCAGGTTTGGCTGCAGGGGGGCAGGTGTGTGTGTGTGTGTGTCAAAGATTGGAATGTGAAATTTTCCTTCTTTTCTATGCGTTGCCTGTTTTCGTCAATAGGAGACAAACTACGAAGGTATGGAATCCGATATTTCACGATCATTTAGTACATGGTGTTGCTAATATTTTCTGAAAATATCGATGCCTAACTCTTCATAACTTACTAGCCAACGCTGAGTACCGGTAATGCCCAGTACCGGTAATGCTGAGTACCGGTTTTGCCAGGTCAGCGAAATATATTATTACTTTTGTCTTTCTCCCTCCTATTTTTTTCTCTCATCCCGTTCTACTCCCCCCCCCCCCCCCCCCCCCCCCCCCCCCCCCACACCATCCAAGATTGCAGGTTTTTACTTCAGGTTTAGACACAGGGAAGGGGTAGATCAGACTTTTGTATATATAGACTTTATATAGAAACACTCCCTCAATTTTGTTATCCCATTGCAAACCACTACAAACGCAAAGTAAGAGGCAAAAGTGGTCTTAGGGAGCGAAACGAGTTTAGAAGTGACCAATGTGTGGTGTGCGCACAGATTTACTTCCCTTGAAACAAATTCATCAAATTGACAGCTTTATATTAATTCCGGCCATATATGTGTGGAACGGCTTGAATGAGTTAATGTGCAGAATTTTCATATGCTTAAAAAAATGAAAAAGTTTGTTGTTGATTTTTTGTTTGTTTGGCAGGTGGTATGGAAAATGGCCACGAGAAGTATAATGGGGAGGTTGATGATGAAATGGAGGAAGATGATGAGGAGGAGGAAGATGAGGAGGAAGAGGAGGAGGAAAGATTGGGAAGCGGTGTGAGAGTGGACAGTGGGAGCGACACTGACGAATTTTGTGACACCTCGGATCAAATGATACAGGTACAGTGTAATGGGTGGGGTGGGGGTGGCAGGGGTATGTGTGTGCGTTTGCTTAGTCAGGCATCAGAATTGTCAGAGGATCAGGGGATTTCAGAGGATTAAGAATTTCTGACAGAGGATTGGCTTCTCTTGTCAGAGGTTTTGTCTTATTGAGTGCTATCCTTTGTGTTAGATAGCATTTTAAAGTAATTTATCTCTATATTAAGCCTTTTTGATGGTGTTAAGAACTGATTTCAGTGTTGTCCCACTTTAGTCTGGGGCCTTCATGGCCCTTTTACCGGATTTTCAGAGGATTTAGACTTCAGACCATTCTGATGGCTGTTAGTGTGTTTGTGTATTTGAGAGAGTGGGAGTGATACTGATGAATTTTGTGACACATCCGCTCAGATGATACAGGTAAAGTGTGTGTGTGTGTAGGTGTGTGTGTGTGTGTGTGTGTGTGTGTGTGTGTTTAGGGTGAATGGCAATTCTGTGTGTGTGTGTGTGTTTAGGGTGAATGGCAATTCTGTGTGTGTGTGTGTGTGTGTGTGTGTGTGTGTGTGTGTGTGTGTGTGTGTGTGTGTTTAGGGTGAATGGCAATTCTGTGTGTATGGGGGTGGGGTGGCAGAGGTGTGTGTGTGTGTGTGTGTGTATTTAGGGGTGAATGGCAATTCTGTGTGTGTGTGTGTGTGTTTAGGGTGAATGGCAATTCTGTGTGTATGGGGGTGGGATGGCAGAGGTGTGTGTGTGTGTGTGTATTTAGGGTGAATGGCAATTCTCTGTGTGTGTGTGTGTGTATTTAGGGTGAATGGCAATTCTGTGTGCGTGTTTAGGGTGAATGGCAGTTCTGTGTGTATGGGGGTGGGGTGGCAGGTGTGTGTGTGTGATCTTGAAATCTGGGTGAAAAACAATCATTTATTTATAATACGCATAGGTCATAGAATAACATTTTGAATATCATTAGTTCGTTTTTTGGTGTGTGTTTTTAATGAACAACCACTGGGTTTTAGAGAACTGGTGTCTACTTCATCATTTTTTGTGTTTTAACAACCCATGAAAGTTTTGAATTTGTGGATACGGCATTATTGTATTCTTATAACTACCATATTTTTACAGACTATAAGGCGATAATTTTTTTTCCAGATTTAGACACTCACCTTATAATATGACTAAAGCTTTATACAGCGGAACCTCCCTTATAAGACCCTCAAAAATCATCCAAAATGAGGTCTTATATTTTGTATGAGGGAGGAGTCTTATAAGGGAGGTAATTTTAATGCTTACAAAGAAGGGCAATTTATCAGATAAGTAGGCCTTATATGAGAGGGAGTCTTTTAATAGTTATAATGGGAGGTCTCATAAGGGAGGTTCCACTGTAATAAGAAACTGTTATAACAAAATAATTTCCTCTGAAATCGGAGTGTGGCTGCCCATATGGCGGGGTAACACGTAATGTTCTCATCCCTAGCTGATCAATGCATTTGTACCATAGTGTTCAAGTGCTTCGGCTGTTGGGATGATCCCTGGAGTCGTTTAGCCAGGGTGCGACAACAACAAAGACAAAATAAGAATTTTGTGCCACATTTTAGGATCACCTTAGAGACAGTAAAAACAAGAGGCAAAGCCTTCAAGGCTCACTCGAACAGGCACATGTGGGACAACAACAAACAAAGATTGAGAGGGGTGTCTAAAGTACAACAAAAGAAATAAAAAGGGCCCTGCGGAGAATCGGACCTGGAACCATCGGCATGAGAGACAGATGCTCTGCCAATGAGCTATTGAGGCTTTCAGTGTTGATGAGTTTCTTAACTCATGTTGCCTGTTGAATACTCTCTAACCCACTAATCTAAAATGCTATCTGCTTGTTATTTGTTTACAGTGTTGTTTTATGTATTTAATTATTCAAATCATTATTGTTTGAAAGCTTGCATAAACATCTATGTGTATTGAAAGTTTGAACAATGTACGCCTTCTATTTCCCAAGAAAAAGGCAACGTTAAAGTTTGGATATTAGACCACGGACGCAACACGCACGCACACACACACACACACACACACACACACACACACACACACAGACACACAGACACACAACCGAATAACTATCATACTATAGACTCACTTCGTGTTAAAATGCCAACGTTAAAGTTTGGAGATTAGACCACGGATGCAACACGCACACACACGCACACACACACACACACACACACACACACATACACACAACCGAATAACTATCATACTATAGACTCACTTCGTGTTAAAATGCCAACGTTAAAGTTTGGAGATTAGACCACGGACGCAACACGTGCACACACACACACATATACACAGACACACAACCGAACAACTATCATACTATAGACTCACTTCGTGTTAAAATGCCAACGTTAAGGTTTGGAGATTAGACCACGGACGCAACACGTGCACACACACACACACACACACACACACACACACACACACACACACACACACACACACACACACACACATATACACAGACACACAACCGAACAACTATCATACTATACACTCACTTTTGGACGTTAACGAAGTTAACACGAGTGAGCCAATGAGAAAATGCCAACGTTAAAGTTTGGAGATTAGACCACGGACGCAACACACACACACACACACACACACACACACACACAGACACACACACACACACACACACACACAACTGAACAACTATCGTACTATAGACTCTATAAATGGTAATGTTTTTTCAGTTACCGTCCCACCTTCGCAATTTATCGTCAGCGCCCCCTCCTCAGGGTTCCTCCACTCCGTTGGAGGACGTCAAGCGGGAGGCGAGAGTTCGGTTCTCCCCTCACGTCCACACATCGTCGGACATGGCTGGAAGCGCAAGGGAGGAGAGAGAGTCCGGTGCCTTGCTGCGCAATTTGTCCAGTAGTTCTTCTCAGGTCAGTATTGCATTATGGTATAGTGTGTTGTGTTGTATCGTAAGGGAGACCAGAGTTCGGTTCTCCCCTCACGTCAAAGCTTCATCAGATATGGATGGAAGGTCAAGGGAGGAGAGGGATTCCTGTGCCTTACTGCGCCATTTGTCCAGCAGTTCTCCTCAGGTCAGTAGTGCATTATGGTATAGTGTGTTGTGTTGTACCGTAAGGGAGACCAGAGTTTTTTCTCTCCTCATGTCAAAGTTTCATCAGACGTGGCTGGAAGTGCAAGGGAGGAGAGGGATTCCTGTGCCTTGCTTCGCAATTTGTCCGGTAGTTTCCAGCACTGTGTGGACTTATGTGCTATGATGGAGGTGTCATGTTATGAATTGTACTCGCTTCCAGCACTGTGTGGACTTATGTGCTATAGGGTGCAATGATGGAGGTGTCATGTTATGAATTGTACTCGTTTCCAGCACTGTGTGGACTTATGTGCTATAGGGTGCAATGATGGGGGTGTCATGTTATGAATTGTACTGTATGTTTTGTTGTTTTCAGGTTGTTGAACGTTGGTAAGATACATTGACGAGTGTTTTGTACTAAGTGGTCAAAACTTTACGCGGTGACAGTCCTGAGATGACCGTAGCTGTTGACGGGACTATAATGGAAAAAATAAAAATAAAATAAATTGTCAGGTCGGTATTGCGTTGTGGCATAGTGTGTTGTGTTGTACCGTAAGGGAGACCAGAGTTCGTTTCTCTCCTCACGTCAAAGCTTCATCAGATATGGCTGGAAGTGCAAGGGAGGAGAGGGATTCCTATGCCTTACTGCGCCATTTGTCCAGCAGTTCTCCCCAGGTTGGTATTGCATTGTGGTATAGTGTGTTGTATTGTGTTAGGTTGTTTTGTATTGTGTTGTATTGTATTGTGTTGTATTGTAAGGGAGACCAGAGTTCGGTTCTCCCCTCACGTCCACACATTGTCAGACGTGGCTGGAAGCGCAAGGGAGGAGAGTGAGTCCGGTGCCTTGCTGCGCCATTTGTCCAGTAGTTCTCCTCAGGTCAGTATTGCATTGTGTTGTATTGTGTGGTATTGTACTGTAAGGGAGACGAGGGTTCACTGTAATTTATGAACCATAATCTGTTATTTTTTCCCTTAAAAAGCCCCCCCCCCGATAACCTTATACCAACTTTTCTTATTCCATCCAGATGTTAGCCAGTCGCCTGGCCCTGGGCTCAGCGGCAGCCGTACCCTTGCTTTCGCAGCAGACGACAGGGACAACGGTGGCGACACCTGGGCGACTGTCAGAGTCGTTGATGGTCAACAGTTCTGTGTCCTCACTGACGGGCAACGTCAACGACGACAGCTACTGTGATGACGTCAGTACGGCTGACGACTGGGATGGCAGAGCTCACTTTGACTCTTTGTGTACGTTTCTCGATCTCATGTCAGTCTTTTGTGCATGAGTGTACCGTAAAAACTGGACTGTAAGACGCACCTGTATATAAGCCACATCCCTTAAATTAACCAAATATTAGGTATTTATTCACATACATGGGAACCTCCCTTATAAGACCTTCACAAATCATCCAAAATATGGTCCTATAAGGGAGGGGTCTTATAAGGGAGGTAATTTTAATACTTACAAAGAAGGGCAATGTCTCAGAGAAGTAGGTCTTATGTGGGAGGGGTCTTATAAGGGAGGTAATTTTAATACTTACAAAGAAGGGCAATGTCTCAGAGAAGTAGGTCTTATAAGAGAGGTAATCTTAATACTTACAAAGAAGGGCAATGTCTCAGAGAAGTAGGTCTTATGTGGGAGGGAGTCTTATAATGGGAGGTCTTATAAGGGAGGTTCCACTGTATAAGCTGCAGAGAAAATTGTATTTGCACAAACCAACACAAATATAGAAATTCTCCTATCAGAACATAAGTATTTAATGTTCTCAGACAATTTAAGCATGAGATTTGAATCTATTGATTACCAAAACCAGTTTTGAGTCTAAAGAAGCTCAAAATAGGCTGAAGAATGTGGCCAGAAACAGATTTAATCATACTGATAAATGTAGAATGGAAAAAAAATCCACAGATAAGCAGCATCAGTCTATAAGCATCAGTCTTGTTTCGGACATATTATGATTGATTAGTGTTTGTGAGTGAGGTGTGTGTGTGTGTGTGTGTGTGTGTGTGTGTGTAGTGGGGGGGGGGGGGGCAGTTTTATTGCAGAAATCTTGTAAAAAAATTATTTATAATTATTTTATTATTCGTATTTTGTATGTAGAATGTCTACGTCTTGTAAACTTTAAATGCTTGTCAATGAGGTAGAAGGGTATTTTTGTTTTTGCAAAATTTGTCTATTATAATTAGTCATGTAATTGATATGTCGATGGCAGTATGATTTTATTTCAAGTTGCAGTATTGTATTCAAACTTGATTGGGAATGTGAATGTGGTCTCTATGTTTCTTCTTAGAATGTTCATGTTGTAACTATTTTACTTGTATAATTAATTGTGTGCGAGTGTGCGTGTGCGCATGCATGTGTGTGTATATGTGTGTGTGTGTGTGTGTGTGTGTGTGTGTGTGTGTGTGTGTGTGTGTGTGTGTGTGTGTGTGTGTGTGTGTGTGTGTGTGTGTGTGAGTAAGGAAGTAAGAGAACGTTGTGTGTAGGCATCGTGCTTATTTTACTTTCTAATGATTAATTATTTGTTTGCCTTTAAATTTAATGTTCTTGTTATCAATGTAAAGCGCACTGAGCTCATGTGAGAAAGAGCGCTATATAAATTCCCATTATTATTATTATTATTATAAGCCGAGTGAGCCAAAATTGAGGGAAAAAGTAGCGGCTTATAGTCCGCATTTTACGGTATTTCAATTCAATTCAAAAACTTTATTGTCCATTAAAACATGGTTTAAATTGACATTTTTTAAAATTAAAAAACATTTTCCACAGCATGTGCAAGCAGACTAAACACACACACGCACACGCACGCACACGCACACACACACACACACACACACACACACACACACACACCTACACACACACACCTACACACACACACACACACACACACACACACACACACACAATCATCCACTTGACCAAATTACTCTCACACCGATATTAATAATCAAATCCAAGATTAATGATCACACACCCAGGATTAATTATAAAACCAAAGACTAGTTATGACATAATCAATGGTCTATAATATCAACAGTATAATAAATAACATCTGTTTCTACCTCTTTCTGTCTCTGTCCGTTGTTAAGATTCAATGAGTGTTTTGTTGTAACGTGGTCGAACTTTACGCGGTGACAGTCCTGAGATGACCATAGCTGTTGATAAGGACTCTAATAGGTTAGGTTAGGTTAAGGGCTTCGCACACTAGCGTCAAGATCTCGAGATCGCAGCGATTTTTTGCTGCAAGGCGCAGTTTGATGCGCCGCTTGCGTGTGAGAGATTCGCGGCGCAGCAGGATTTTTGATGCGTAGCTGCGCGATTTTGTGTTGCTTGAGAATAGATGCGGCTCTAATTTTGATGCTCAAGATCGCAGAGATCGTGAAACTAGCCAATCACAACGGACGGAAGGACCATAACTCAGATTGAAGAAAAAAAAATACTGTTGTTTCTAAGAGGAGGTTTGACGCTAGAGTAATCTTTCCTTGCTTTCCAAATAAGGAAGTTCGAGCGACAAGAGGCGAAGCGACAAGAGTCGTGTGTGAGAACACCACTGCCTCGCTACAATGTGTGCTGTGATGCAGGCGTCAACGCGTCAAGGCGTTGCTCAGAGAAACAATTGACGCCTGATGCTAGTGTGCGAAGCCCTTAAGATTCAGTGAGTGTTTTGTTGTAACGTGGTCGAACTTTACGCAGTGACAGTCCTGAGATGACCGTAGCTGTTGATAAGGGCTATAATAGGTTAGGTTAGGTTAGGTACATTATAGTCACAGAGGCGTCTGTGAAATTCGGGTTGCTCCCATCTGGAGAGTGCGTCGCAGCCAGAGGCGCGCCACCCCATTTAAAAAATGTTTTTTTGCATGCGATTTTTGTGTGACTGATGAGGAAGGAAGGGGTGTGGGGGTAAATTTGGACCAAATGACAACTTTTTCGTTGCCACTGGGTTTAACGTGTGCTAAGTGCATGAGCACACGGGACCTCGGTTTATCGTCTCATCCGAAAGACTCCATGTTCAGACCGCAAGGCCTAGTGCAAAGTGAGAGGAAAAGATCCCCTGTACCCAGGTTCGAACTCGGGTTTACTTGACACGAGGCGAACACGCTACCACTCTACACTCATATAATAGACTAACTAACTTCTGTTTTTGTCTGTCTGAGTATTTCTCTCTCTCTATCTTCAATCGTTGTAAGTTCATGCTGACGGTTGAAGATTCTCTCTGTGTGGGCTTCTCCATTGGCGGCTGTCTGTCTGTCAGTCCATATTTCTCGTCCTTTCTAACCGCCCCGAGGGTAGAATGGCTTGATCAATAGGATCAGTAGGCTTAGATCAGTAGGATGGGAAAGCTAACTAAAAACTTTCTTTCGGGATGAGATTAGCGTCCAATCGGTCAGAGATCCTTATGGACAGTATTCCTGAACTAAAAACTCTTGTGTGGGTTTATGTACTCTCTGTTGCTTGTCCCTCAATCTTTGTTGTTGTCCCACATGTGCCTGTGTGAGTGAGCCTTGAAGGCTTTGCCTCTTGTTCTTTCTGAAATTAACACACACTACGTCTAGGGGAAGACGGGGTAAAAAGCGCATGGGCGGGTAAGAAGCCCACCCCAATTATCTCATGAAATGAAGCAAATTTCAGTCTCATTTTGCCCATGAGACGAGTGTTAATGTCTAGCATTCGTCTCATGGGCAAAATTGACTGAAATTTTCTTTATTTCATGAGATAATTGGGGTGGGCTTCTTACCCGCCCATGCGCTTTTTACCCCGTCTTCCCCTACTCATACAATTTTCTTTCTCTTCCCCCAGACTTGAGAGAGGAGGAAGAAGAAGAAGTTGTGACACAAAACGACAACGAAGCAGGAGAGGGGCGTAACTCTGTGTCCCTGGTGTCCAGTCGAGGGGGAGGGGGAGAGGAGGACAGGTCCACTTCGCAGGCGGGGGGCGGGTCGTACCAACAGGGGGGTCGCGGGGGTGTCAGCAGTGCTTCCCACAGTGGGAGAGGTTAGGGAGTTTATTTTTTTACCCGTCCAGACAAGAGTCTGTGACGGGTATTGGTTTTTTTATCTGTCTGTATGTCTGTGCATCAATTTTCTCAAAACTACTGGGCAGATTTTAACCCTTTCAGTTTCACCGCCAATGTCGCATTTTTGCACAACAATGGTTTGACACCCATGTCACTAAAAGGCATCAAATCAGGGCCTGTTATCCGAAGACCCTATTTTCTTAATTTGGGGAGGTAAGGACAGGCCTAATGTTATACATGTCATAGTAGAATTCCCAATATTGCAGATTTTTTTTCTTCTCAAGCTTAATGGTATTTTTCGCCTGAAAAATGGCTGGCAGCGAAAGGGTTAATCAAAGTCGGTAGAGGGGTAGACATCTTAACAAGAAAGAATCCTTTCATTAATCTTGACCTTGCTGGTTGTCATTGATTTTTAAAAAAAATAAAAAATTCTGGGGGGGTCCATTCAGTGTTGTCGTTGGTCAAAGGGAAATAACTAACTCTGGGTAATGGGCAAAGAGCAAAAGCAAGAGTACTGTCCCTTTAACAAGTATAGTATATACAGTGGAACCTCCCTTATAAGACCTTAAAATATGATCCAAAATGAGGTCTTATAAGGGAGGGGTCTTTTCTTACAAGGGGGGTAATTTTGATAGTTGCAAAGAAGGGCAATGTCTCGGAGAAGTAGGTCTTATATGGGAGGGAGTCTTATAATGGGAGGTCTTATAAGGGAGGTTCCACTGTACTAATATAACCTGTATCTGATTGGCTAGTTAAAACATATTAGCCCTTTCGCCGCCAGCCATTTTTCAGCCAAAAAGTGCCATTAAACTTAACTGGGTAGAGAAAATAAAGCATCTGTAATATTGCAAATTCCTCTGTGACATATATAACATTAGGCCTGTCCTTACCTCCCAAAATTAAGAAAATATGGTCTTTGGATAACAGGTACTGATTTGATGCCTCTTAGTGACATGGGTGTTACCGTAATTTTCGGACTATAAGGCGATACTTTTTTCCAAGACTCAGACCCCTGCATCTTATAATGTGGCTGATGAAATAGTAAGAAAATACAATAACAAAATCTGAAATTTGGGTAAAATTTGGGGCGTGCGCACCGCCTTATATAGTCAGAAAAACACGGTAGACCATTGTGGTGCTAAAATGCGACATCAGCGGTGAAAGGGTTAAACATACGTCTGGACGGGTTTGCACACTGTGGCGGTGCATGTCTAGTGTTGGGACACTGCACTGCTGCGGAGTCACTTTTTGGTGGAGTTCAGTGGAGCCTGCTCGGAGCTAACATACGCAGGACACCACCCACTCAACCCCCTACTGACGACAACAATGTGTCAGTCGCGCAGCCAGCGTGAGTGAGGTCCTCCCTCCCCCGAGGGTGTCTGTTCCATCACGTTTGATGTTTTAAAAAAAGGATCCGTCTCTTTCAGCAAAACGTTTTATAGTAGTAGTAGTAGTAGTAATAGTAGTAGTAGTAGTAGTAGTAGTAGTAGTAGTAGTAGTAGTAGTAGTAGTAGTAGTAGTAGTAGTAGTAGTAGTAGTAGTAGTAGTAGTAGGAGTAGTAGTAGGAGTAATGGTAGTAGTAATAGTGGTAGTAGTAGTAGTAGTAGTAGTAGTAGTAGTAGTGGTAGTAGTAGTAGTAGTAGTAGTAGGAGTAATAGTAGTAGTAGTAGGAGTAATAGTAGTAGTAATAGTGGTAGTAGTAGTAGTAGTAGTAGTACTGGTAGTAGTAGTAGTAGTAGTAGTAGTAGTAGTAATAGTAGTAGTAGTAGTAGTAGTAGTAGTAGTAGTAGTAGTAGTAGTAGGAGTAATAGTAGTAGTAGTAGTAGTAGTAGTAGTAGTAGTAGTGGTAGTAGTAGTAGTAGTAGTAGTAGTAGTAGTAGTAGTAGTAGTAGTAGTAATAGTGGTAGTAGTAGTAGTAGTAGTAGTGGTAGTAGTAGTAGTGGTAGTAGTAGTAGTAATAGTAGTAAGTAGTAGTGGTAGTAGTAGTAGTAGTAGTAGTAGGAGTAATAGTAGTAGTAGTAGTAGGAGTAATAGTAGTAGTAATAGTGGTAGTAGTAGTAGTAGTAGTAGTAGTACTGGTAGTAGTAGTAGTGGTAGTAGTAGTGGTAGTAGTAGTAATAGTAGTGGTAGTAGTAGTAGTAGTAGTTCAGGGCAAGAAGTGGGCCTCGCGGCCCTTTTACGCCCTTTCTCTCTCTGGCGTCCACACGTGAGACCTTGCGCACTTGAGTGGGCACCTGTTGTCCTTTCTGCAGTGCATATTTGCTTATATAGCCTTTTTTATATATTTTAGCTTGATGAGTTTTTTGTAATAAGTGGTTGAACTTTACACGGTGACAGTCCTGAGATGACTATAGCTGTTGCCGGGACTATAATGGGGAAAAACAAAACAAAAAACACAAAAAACAACAACCGCCCTTTCTCGTTTGTTACTTTGTTGTTTTTTGTGGTGGTAAAACAGATAGAGGCAGGGGGGAGGGGAGGGAGACAGACAGACAGACAGATTCCGGTGGCTTTGCTTTGCATGAGGCATGACACGATGGACAGAGCAACAGACTGGCGGCATTACAACTGAGAGTGATACTCTCTGTGCTTTTTATATTATAAATAATTTTTTGAATACCGTATTTGGGGGACGATAAGGCGCACCCAAACGTCATATAAAACACTGGTTTTGTTATTATAATTTCTTACTATATCATTAGTCATAATAAAACGCATCAGGAGTTTCAGTCGTAGGATTTGGGGAGCTTCCAGACCTGCCTACCCATACGATTTTTTTTGTATTTTGTACACGATTTTGAGCCCCAGTACTGCAGTACGGTAAATGGAAAATTAATACGGCAAAATTTTGAACTTAAGGTCTTCTAAGATCGGTCAAAATCGAGTGTTTTTCGTCATTTCGCATGGCGGTTTAATGTTCTGTAATGTTCCGTTTTGGGGTCTCCTTGCAAAATACGGAATTTTGAGAAAAAGTACGGAATTTTATTTCGTGGAGTACCTAAAAAAGAAATTGGGGGTAGGCAGGTCTGAGCTTCCATCTCTTCACGAATATTAATGTTTGACGTCCTCCCGGCCAAAGGCCATATGGGACATTGCTGTAAGTTTAGTTATTGTATCCCTTCAGTCTCAGCAAAGCTTTTTATGCTCTCAGCATTTTCTACTTTCACTTTCAGAATATTTTTTTTCGAATATTTGTTCAGGTTCTGGGAGAGGCGCCAGTGGCGGGGGCACTCACAGGGGGGGTCGTTTGCCCCCCGGGGGGTCGGGGGGCGGCGGGCGGCGTGACTGGGGTGAAGGTCACGAGAGAGGGTCAGGTTTGGACGAGCAGATTCTGCTGGCGCTGCTCCGCATGAGGCAAGACATGACGGACATCAGCAACAGACTGGCGGCGCTGGAACTGAGAGTGATGCAGAGCAATACTGAGGTGTGTGTGTGTGTGTGTGTGTGTGTGAGAGAGAGAGATTGGGAGTCGAATATAGCAACAGACTGGCGGCGCTGGAACTGAGAGTGATGCAGAGCAATACTGAGGTATGCGTGTGTGTGTGTGTGAGAGAGATTGGGAGTTGAATATAGCAACAGACTGGCGGCGCTGGAACTGAGAGTGATGCAGAGCAGTACTGAGGTGTGTGTGTGTGTGTGTGTGTGTGAGAGAGAGAGAGAGAGAGAGATTGGGAGTCGAATATAGCAACAGACTGGCGGCACTGGAACTGAGAGATGCAGAGCAATACTGAGGTATGCGTGTGTGTGTGTGTGTGTGAGAGAGAGAGAGAGATTGGGAGTCGAATATAGCAACAGACTTGCGACGCTGGAACTCAGAGTGATGCAGAGCAATACTGTGGGGTAGAGAGTGTGTGTGTGTGTGTGTGTGTGAGAGAGGGGGGGGGGGGGGCCGAATGTAGCAACAGACTTTAGAAGTGAGAGAGAGAGAGGGGGTGAGGAAGAGAAACAGATAGAGGCGAGGGGGTTGGGGGGGGGGGGGGGGGGGGATGAGACAGACAGACAGATTCTGGTGGCGCTTCTTCGCACGAGGCAAGATATGACGGACATCGCTGACTGGCGGCGCTGGAACTGAGAGTGATGCAGAGCAATACTGGGGGGGGTGCGTGCGTGTGTGAGAGAGAGGGGTGGGGGGTGGGTGGGGTGTTGAATATAGCAACAGACTGGTGACTTTAGAACTGAGAGCAAGAGGAAGGGGGGGGGGGGGGGGGGGGAGAGAGAAACAGATAGAGGCAGGGGGAGAGAGAGACAGACGGACAGATTCTGCTGGCGTTGCTTCGCATGAGGCAAGACATGACGGACATTAGCAACAGACTGGCGGCATTACAACTGAGTGATGCAGAGCAGTACTGAGGTTTGTGTGCATGTGTGTGAGTGGGGGGTGGGTGGGTGGGGGGGCGGCATATGTGAAAGAAAGAGGGAGGCTGTTTGTTGTTCGCAAAAGCTAGGGAGCTGTTGCTATTGTGAGCAGATTGTCAATCATTTGTTTCAGTGATCTAACTACGAATCAGGTCTGTTTGTTTTAGTGATTAGATGATTAATGTTAGTGTGTGTGTGTGTGTGTGTGTGTGACCACACTGTGTGTGTGTGTGTGTGTGTGTGTGTGTGTGACCAAATTGTAATTGTGCTTTATAATAGTGCTAATGAACATGCTTTCTTGTTCGTTTCAGAGAGAGCCATCAAGGAAAACCAACAGATCATCGGTAAGCCATTCTTTTCTTTATTTCATTTCTTTCCCTTCTTCTTCTGTGTTCCTGGGCCATAAGGCCACAATGGGTACGTATGTGTCCGTTTTCCAGTTTTCACCGATGTCCTCGCTGCATTTCCTTACTAGAGTGGAAACTCCCTTATAAGACCTCCCATTATGAGACTCCCACCCATATAAGACCTACTTCTCTGAGGCATGCCCTTCTTTGCAAGTATTAAAATTACCTCCCTTATAAGACCCCTCCTTTATAAGACCTCATTTTGGATGATTTTTGAAGGTCTTATAGGGGAGGTTCCGCTGTATATCATTTGTCACATTATAAGGCGCAGGGATATCAGTCTGGGGAAAAAGTATCGCCTTATAGTCCGTAAAACATGGTACTCAGTACCTTTGAAAACTTCCAATCCTCCTTCGAAATGACACAAAAAATACTATGAAGTATTACCATCGGGCCGTCAATACAGAACTCTAAAACTGAAAATAAGAGCACAGAAAACTTTCTTACCAAGATCAATTCATCTGTTGAACTCTTAATGCACTGCATCGAGTGATTGTTTTGCTGAGCAGCCTGTCCATCTCCTTGGGATTGAATTTGTATTCGTATTCGTCCAGTTTGTTAACTACAATATTGCAGTGTTATTAGTTATTAGTTTATATTCTTTAATTGTTGATAAATGTGTTTATTGTTGTTGTTTTTTGTTGTTGATAAATGTGTTTATTGTTGTTGTTTTTCTTATGTGCACCTGACTGCAATTTCTCAGTTATGAGATAATAAAGATGATTTGATTTGATTTGATTTGACACCTAGGGAGTAGCCGAACACGTGAGAGTGGCGTGTTGCCATTGGACGTAGCTGGCCAACCACGGAGAAGCTTACAAAATTCAGGTCAAGGGAATGTACTCGCGCTACAAACATTTTCACCGTGTTTTTGTTTGTTCTTCTTCTTTTGTAATGCAAAGCGAGTGAGCCTTGAAGGCTTTGCCTTTCTTGTTTTTCCCATGAATTTTCCATTTAGTGGTGGTGTTTTATTGTATGTCAATGCGTGTTGTGTGCGCTGTGCAGTGGTGGCCGTTCTCTGGTCTGTCAAAGTCGGTGGTTTTCCTCCTCATCGTCTGGCCTTTCCTCGCCCCCATCATCATCAACGTCATCTGTCAACGAAGGTCAGTGCACTACAGTGGTGACTCGAAAACCAGTACAGTGGATGGAACCTCCCTTATAAGACTCCCTCCCACATAAGACCTGCTTCTCTGAAACATTGCCCTTCTTTGTAAGTATTAGAATTACCTCCCTTATAAGACCGCTCCCTTATAAGACCTCATTTTCAATGATTTTTGAAGGTCTTATAATGGAGGTTCAACTGTATCACCAAAAAAAAGGGAATAATTTACAATAATTTTTGGGGTCCAAATTTAATTCTTTTGGCTTCCCAGTGGGGATACCGTTTTTTTCTCCATAAAAATAGTTTTAAAAAAATGTTTGTTTCTGAATAAATGAGCAGTCCTTGTGAATGAATGCGATTACTACTACACAGTTATACATCTGTATCGTTAAAAAATTGGGACTTTCCTGGAGTTGCACTGCCTCCGGGCATTGCCTCCAGGATCGTTCCCACCATCTTTATATCTACTAATGTCCCATATGTGTCTGCTTCAGACCGGAGGACGTTAAACAGATTTTCATCAATGAATGCGACTATTAAAACAATTTTTTTTTTTAGTAATATTTAACATTTAAGCAAAGGAGGACATGAACGCTCTTCTGTAATAGAAAGTCAATAATAATGGTGTAGGAAAGAGTTGTAGTGTTCAAAGTTTTCAGTTTGACAGATTACTTACATCAAGATAATTAATTAAAGCTGTATACCGGTTTCTCTAGAATGTGCCTAGCATGATTTGAAACATGATTACACTTCTTTTTTTCTTGTCTTTTCTTTTTTGTAAGCCTTTCAGTTATTTATTTTTATTTTTTTCTTAAAGCAGATTTTGTTTTTGTTTCAGGCGCAAAGGTCTCAGGTGAAAAAAAGACTTTGTCGACAATATTGCTCAAGGATTTCTGGATATTTGACTCTTTCGAAAAGAAAAGCGAGAAAAAAAAGCGAGAAGTGGGGTTGGGAAAAAGGTATGTGTGTGGGGAGGGGTGGGGTGGGGGAGGATTATTGGCAGGGAGGAGGAGAGAGGGAATGAGAAGAGAGAAAGCATAGAGAAATAGATTTTAAAAACATTGCATGTATTAAACAGATATTTTGAAGTGTGTATATTTGTCGTGCATACAATGTTTCAATACGGGTTATGGTCGCAATGCACGTTGCTATTTTTACCCCCCCCCCCCCCCCCCCCCCCCCCCCCCCCCCCCCCCCCCCCCCCCCCCCCACCCCATGGGAAACACAGTGCTACGCTAGTAATAACATAACTCGCATACATCACTGTGTTTCCATGGGGAAAGAGCGGAAAAACATGAACCTGTATTGCGACCATTAGCTGATCCATAACAGTCCATACAAATTCTGGATGGGAAATAAGTGCAAATGGATGAGTATTTGAACAAAGCAGGTGTGATACAGGGTTCCCAGGCACCTTTTAAGTCCTTGTGAATTGTTTTTTGGTCAACAGGCCTTTTAACCCTTTCACCGCCAATGCCGAATTTACGCACCACAATGGTTTGACACCCATGTCACTATCACTAAAAGGCATCAAATCAGGGCCTGTTATTCAAAGACCCTATTTTCTCAAGTTTGGGAGGTAAGAATAGGCTTAATGTTATACATGTCACGGAAGAATTCCCAATATTGCTGACTTTTGTTTTCCTCTACCCAGTTAAGTTTAATGGTATTTTTGGGCTGAAAAATTGTCTGGCGGCAAAAGGGGCTAAGTGCTTTATTTCAGCAAGTAGATCCTTTTAGTTCATCAAGAGGTCCTTTTAGTTTTTGAAAGGTACTGTTAAGTCCTGTTTTATCAAGAAAAAAAGTGATAAAGAAACTAACATCTAAAAAGATTATTGCCCAAAAAGACTGGCAGTATACAAAGTTGTCGGTGTCACAGATCGGAGCAGACAGTTCATTACAAGCTGTGCGAGTCTTTCCGCTCCAAGACGTAGTGGTTCATTCCATGCGTATTGGAATTGTGCTCTTAGTCAACAATTGGCATTCTATCATGAACATGTCATACAATCAGGTTGGCGAAGGTCCTTTTACAATTTTTATTTGAGGTCCTTATGTCCTTTTTTCGTTTCTTGTTCCAAACCTGGGAACCCTGTGATAGAACCAGAACTCGTAGGTTTATTTTAAAGGGGAAGGTGCCGACAATTGGTCTGAATGGGGCTTTATACTACTTCTTGCCGATACGAAAGGGCGATAATCTTAGGCCCGAACTGCCCATGCCACCTCAGGGCTCCCAATCGTCCCTGCAAAAAAAGGGGTCCCAGGGACTCCTTCACTTACAGTATAGAGGGTCCTAGAGGCAGGATAGAGGGTCCCACTGGCATTGTGAGTGCTAAAAAATAATTTTTATAGTGCATCCCTGGGACCCCCTGCACATTCTTTTAGAGGGTCCTTTAGAACTTTAGTGCTGGGAGCCCTGCTACCTATCGGCGAGTCAGGTGCAGATACTTTTTCTGTGGCTATGTACTACTACTTCATGACCGGCAGGGACGATAATCTTAAGTAGGTGGCGTTCGCATCTCAGGGCACGAGACAGGGGCAGAGAATTTTCGGTATAAAGCCTCATTTATCTTGGCCTGGTTATCGACATATCAAAAAAAAATTTGTTTTTTTAAATTCATTTAAATTTGAATCGAAACTGGCTCAAAGACTTTGAATCAGTGTTGATGAGGATAAAAGTCTTTTTGCAGCTTGAAAACAAAAGTTAAGTAATGATGTAAATAAACATAATAGAGTGTGTGAGAGAGAGACAGAGAGAGAGAGAGAGAGATATGAGATGAGGTTTTTTTTCTCCACTTTTTGTGTTGCAAAGCCCTTTGTCTAAATCTTTCATATTCTGAAACAAAAAGCAAAATTTGGTCCATTCCATGTGAAGCGTTCGTCGTTTGTGTAAAATGCATGTGTAATGTCATTCGGTTTTAAGGTGAATTTTTATCGATGCAAGTGTTTTAAAACCCATCATTCAATCAAACATCGGATATAATTTTCGTCAGTGATGCATTTGATTTGAGTTACAATGGGAATGACACTCTTAAAAAAGGCAATGTAGTTTTTTTTGTATTTGTAGAGGCGTCTCTGTGAAATTCGGGTTGCTCCCACCTGGAGTGTGTCACAGCCAGAGTTGCGTGTGCCACCCATTATTTTTATATATCTGCATGCGATTTTTGTGCGACTGATGAGGAAGGAAAGGGTGTGTGTGTGTAAATGTTTGACCAAATGACAACTTTTTCATTGCCACTGGGTTTAACGTGTGCCAAGTGCATGGGCACACAGGACTACGGTTTATCGTCTCATCCGAAAGACCGTAAGGCCTAGTGCAGAGTGAGAGGAAAGATCCCCTGTACCTAGGTTCAAACTCTGGTTTATTGTATACGAGGCGAACATGTTACCTCTGTGCCACTCTACACATTGTTGTTTTTTTACCTAAATGTTAGAAATTGACTTGTCAAAATGCTTTGAGTACATCTTTATTTTTGTTGTAAATATAAATTCAAGGTTGTTTTTTGTTGTTGGGTAAATAATACAGATCAATAAATCTTGATTTTTAAAAAAACCATTAACACATTACTTTTATTTTTGTTCACAATCGTTTTTACGTGTTCCTTTTGTCGTTTGACCGAATGAAGAGAATATTGTTGCTAGTGTAGACAAGGAATTTTTTAAAATTTTATTTTAACCTTTTTTTTTAGTCACGGAGTCTCGTCTGTGAAATTCAGGTTGCTCCCACTAGGAGAGAATGTCGCTGCTAGTGCAGCGCCACCCATTTTTGCATGCTATATGTGACCCAGCGCCACGAAAGGGACATTAACTCTTCTGCTGCCGTCGGCGGGTTGAACCGCCCGGTTTACTGTTGCTAGCCATGGGCGGGTTTGACCGCCAGATACTAGGGAAACCCTGGTGTCCCCCTTTGCGCTATTTATATGAAGTGACATCACATCCTTTACTTCCGTGACATGCGCAGTTCGCTCAGGGAAAGCACAATCTTCCGCCATCTGCATTTGTAGGCTAAATTTTGCAATTTTCAATCGATTTTCGTCGCGTTTTCGACGATGGAAACTGACGATGACTTTTGGCGTGAACTTCTACAAGATGGCGACAGTGACGACGAAGCATTCACTGGATTTACTGTGAAAGAAGTGGCAGAATCTGAACTTAGGCGAATAAAAAAGAGCTGCTGAAACGATCTTGGGTTTGCAGCAGCAGATCGACACAGGGAATTTTAGTGATGATTCGAGCGAGTATTTTTAATGAATTTTTAAAGTGAGTATGTGCGAAAATCAGTGCAGCTGCAAAAAATTACTTGGTGCGCAACAGTAAACAGTCTAAGTAATACTTGGTAGTAGTAGAGAGTTAAGTCGCTGGGCTAGTTTCTAACAACAGGCTTGGAAAGTTAAAAAAATCTTTTTTGGGTCAATTTTGAGTTATGGGTATTTTCGTGTTCTCTAACATCTTATCTTTCATATTTATAAAGGACAATCTTTAATGTGATCTTATAAAAAGTGTGCGTGCACACGTGTGTGTGTTGGTGTGTGTGTTGGTGTATGTCTGAGAGTAAGAGAGAATCTGAGGGAGAGATACCGTATTTTCCAGGCTATAAGCCGCTACTTTTTTCTTCAACTTTGACCCCCGCGGCTAAAACAACGATTGCGGCTAATTTGTGAATATTTCCCCTTCCGTATTTTAGGCTGGTCGTCAACTCCAGCCTGTGCGTGTTGACATCGTCAATCTCGGTAAAAACGAACCGTTCTCATGCCAAAACTGAAGACTTTAATCAGCGATATCACGATCTGACCACTAAATTTCACCACTTTTATCACTGAGCAGTTTATGATCAAAGTTTGAACTGAAACAGTCGCGATCGTGTCGATCTTTACGAACTATGTGCACACGTAAATGCGAAGTCAACTTCCAAGTTGAAACTAGGTGATCGGTCTCACTCCATAAGTTGGAACTCAGTGAATGGTCTCATTTTACAAAAAATAAGTTGAAAAGCAGCTCCTTTCCATTATCAAACTGATAAATCGGCGTTAGTGTGTGCACTGAAATACTTGCTGAATGCAAACAACTCACAAAATCCGATAAATGAAAGCAGCTTTGCCGTGATTTCGTATATGCGGTGTGCGCTGCGCCATTTTGTCAGCTGAGTTGTATGCGCGGTAAAAGTTTTGTGTGTGCAAACTGTGACTGAAAATGAACTGCCAGTGTGTTGCTTTGTCATATTTTGTGTTGTGTTGTGTCGTTGTGCAGAATTCAGTATTTAGTAGGTCCGTGAAGGCGAAGATTAGGTCTGTACTGGTATGTGTGTGAGTGCAACATGGCCGTCAAAGTTGCTGTGGCTTTCGATCATTCGTCTGCTTGTCTTCTCAGGTTCGTTTTTCTTTTTCAGTCTCTTGCGGCCTAGACACTGAATGCGGCTTTATCGTTGTTTTTTCCAGAATTTTAATCAAATGCAGGGGGCGAGGTTTAGACAACGGTGCGCTTTGTAGTCAGGAAAATACGGTACATGATTATATAATCTGATTTTGTTTACCATATATTTCTTCTTTTTTCCCTTATATGGCTTGTACCCACGTGTCATATCCGGCCACAAGGAGCGCTCCATAGTAATACTATAGCTTATTAGTATGGGAGACCACCATCTTAGTCAGTAACTTTGTTTGAAAAATGCCTGATCGATGCTGTTTACACGTTTAAATTCTGATCACTTCTCGGCCTTTTGGCTAAGACGGTGATTCAGGAACATAAATTGTTGTTTATACCCTGGTTGGCTTGTTCAGCCTGACGTACATGGCGAAAGCCGATACGCGACGTTAAACTGAACTTCCATCCTGTTTACACACAAATCTGACTAAGATGGCGACACTTTCGTTGGAAGGGTCGAGATGCGCACGCAGGTGGGCGGGAGCCATTGGTTGTCCGTCCATGTTCATGCTTTCGTTGTTGGATTGTGTGTTGTGCAAAAACAAAACGATTTCCTTAGTACACTGATGCATTGGCTAATTAAAGAATCTTGAATAAGTGCTTTAAAACAAGTACTTTTTTCAGCTAGGCTAGACTTTAGGGCTTTTCTCAAAATGGCCGACGCTCACCCCACTCATAACTCTGGAACGGAAAAACTTACATGAATGGTTCTTGTATCATTGGAAAGAGAATTGTCTGATGTTTTCAAACGTATAATTTTCTCAGAATGGTTAGTTAGTCACTTAATGTCCCTTTCGTGGTGCTGGGCCACAAATGAGGTCGTGTCATCCATTCCAACTGCACAACACAGCCTACTCGTACTAAATAGTGGAATTGACTTTAATGTGTGTTCAAGATCTTGTGTGTGCGTTTGCACACGGGACCTCGGTTTTAAGTCTCATCCGAAGGACCAGGAAATAGGTGTTACGTGTCTTTCCCAAGGGCACAACACCGTGGACGGAGCTGGGTTCGGACCTCCGCACTCGCAAACCCGTTGGATTACGAGCCGGCAACAAAATGTGAATTAATGAGGAAGTTAAAGACCATATTCATTGACGTTTATCACTTTTTACCAGGCATTTGATGGTTTGACCCTCAGGCATAAAAATTACTGTTAAAAAAAAATAAAAAATTCAGCTGAGAAATCTTGTTGGGGGGGGGGGGGGGGGGGGGGGGGGGGAGGGAGTGAACCGCTACGACTTATCATCCAAATCAACGTCTATATCTGCCCACATTTTGTTGGGGGGGGCAAGTACTCATTTCACAGCATTTCGCATCCTTCTACACCTTCCAACTCTCAAACACGCCATTCACAGGTCATTTCGGCGACCAATTTTTGCCCGCGAGCGCAAGCAAATACGGACCGCGCCGTTTGAGAATAACATCGAGCTCGCGAAAATGGCAGAGCTTTTTTTTTCTTCCGGTAGAGATTCCTTAAATTACGAAAAAATTCAGGGAGCTGTTTTCATGCCTGAACCCTCTTGCATTTTTTACAGAAAAAAACTTCTTGTGTTCAGATTATTTCACGCATTTTGGGGGAAGTCTGTCTTTTGAAGCAAACAGAGCGCCATACAGTTATTATCACATCACTGCAAGTGAGGAGTTTCTTCATAGTGTGTGTATAACAAGCCAGAACTTAGTGCGTGATGGAAATGTCATCACAGGAGGTCTCACAGTGGGGGCAAGCTACGGGCGGCTTGAATACACAGAGGCGGGGGCGGCTTGAATACACAGAGGCAACTTCCGGTTGAGCGGTTTTGGCCGGAATACATGCAAGAGGGTTAAATAAATGTTCAGTTTTTAATCAATCCATAATTCACAATACAAAATGAGTATCAACAAGCTAAAGATTATAGTGTGCTATTTGATCCGTTTTGTGTTTGTGTATGAGTGTAGAGAATGCTTGTGAATGTGTTGGGTTGATTCATAACATGTTTTGTTACGTTTCTTCTGGTGCAATATGTACAAACTTCATCCTTGTGACCATTGTATGATACCGTCTTCCCGTGGGGATACCGGTGTGTGTGTGTGTGTGGGGGGGTCTTTCGTACAAATAGTTCCCCACCTTCTGGAAGTTTTGTGCTTGTAACTTCCTCTTTCACTCTTGTCTTTTCCCTTTACTTTCTGTCATCTACTATCTTCCGACTTATTGGCCCATTCTCCTGCCTTTTCCCCCCCAAAAAATCGTCTTAAGTATTTTCTTCTTTGAGCTCCTCCGAAATCGGAATGTGTTAGCTGTACGCAGTGGGGAGACCAGTGAAAACTGAAAACCGGACACATACGTACCTTATCGATGATGGCCATATGGCCTGGGAACGCAGAAGACAGTATGATACTGTCAGGGAAATGAGGGATGGGTTGACTTTTTTTTTATTAAATGAATGAAAAACAAATTGAAACCAAGCAAAATGGTGGTTGTACAGGATGTAAAAAAATAAGATTCCATGTGGCAAAAAATGTCATTTGATTATTATTATTAGCATCATCATGACAAAATTATTCGAATTGTATTTGAAATGTTCATTCTGATCAGTGAAACAAAAAATTATGTGATTTTTAATGTTACATTGGAAATGTGTCAATGTGTTTTATGAACAGTGAAGCTTGAATCAGTAAAATGGCGGAAGGGTCAAGTGATTTGAAATAATTATATGTAAGCATGCAGCTTCACAAAGTTGTACATATATTATTCGTTGTACATACATATTTTTGTATATGTTGCAAGTCGGTAAGTGGCGAATTAAAATGTGTCATTTGAGACGTTGAATATGTTATTTATGTTCAAAAGAGTGTGATTTCAAATGGAAAATAAAATTCCACCTGCAAAGTATTATTGGCATGAATTGTGTGTGTCATTTTACATGCAAAGCGTCTGCGATTATGTCAAAGAATACTGATATTTCGTCAGTGAATTTCAAAAACCTTGAATCTCGATTTTTTTTATTTTTTAGTTAGATACATAGTCAGCTCTCTAATTTCCCCGCCACCTTCCACCAAAAGTTTGTATCTCTAACAACTTTCTACCTGGGCTAAACGAGGTTGTGAAAATAGATGAAAAACTCGTAAGTCACAAATTCAGATCTACTTAAGGTCTGCTGAAATCTTCCCGTCTACTTCGTTCTTTTCAAGTATATATAAAATTTAAAAAAATTCTAGTTATTTTAACAAAATACAGGACTAAACTCGCAATGTCTTGAACACCATATTCATCATAGTTAATCAATTGTGGTCAACACAGTTAATTTTTGAAAGTTTTTTTTCCATTTTTCTCAAAACTACCAAAATTGAGATACGGTTTTTGATTTTCACCGACGATTTGCTTCTTTTTTCTTTATTTATGGGGGTGGGGTGGGGTAGGGGGGTGGTAAAAAATACACTTCAAAAAGCAGGTTCTTGAACACGATGCAAAGGACACAAGCCAAAAAACAAATATGCTAGTTATCACATTTGCTGACAACACACTGTCAGAAAGGTACATGATAAAATTTTTGAAGACAAAGGCACTATATTCAATAATGTTTTGTAATCTGCATGCTGACGAAGTATATCGAAAAATATTCACCATTGTACGTGTACATACATTGCATAAATTCATTTACAGTCTGCAAATCAGTATCAGGATTTTGAAAAATACAGAGTATATGTCTTAGCCATTTCTGGCATGTAATTCACGAACAGCATTGCTCCTCAATGCCGGAAAAGCAGAGGAATGTTTGCATAAAAAATATAACAAAATATTTCTTACCCACAGACCAGAGCAGTACAAGATCTCATGTCCCTACAAGTCGCTGCTAGGTTACAGAACTCATGCTCTTTGATCTTACTCTCTCTCTCACACACACACACACTGTCTGAATTATCTCACACATACAAACATACTGAATCACTTTTAGTGGAAGTACGTTAAACTGAAGAACACACACACACACACAACCCTGCAGACAAACCCTGAATGTAAAGTCTACAATGATTGGTTCATTTCAAGAGAAGCACTGTCAAAGCAAAATCAGTTAATTCACTGAAATCTTCCCATCTGCTGAAACACAGAGCCAGTACCGGTTAATGTAGTTACTCTGTGAGTTATTTAACTCTGTGACTATCGAACGCACGCTGCTCATTCCGAGCTGCTCATTCCGAGCCCCGACTTCACAGCCACACTCCAGTTTGTCAGGTCGCAAACCAGCAGCCCACAGACATCAATCTACATAAGGTTGGAGGAGACTCTTTTATTTTTATTTTTTGCTGTCCCATCTTCCCGAATCCCAATTCGCAACTACACTCCGGTTTGTTCAAGTCGCAGAATCCGAGACCAGCAGTCCAAGGGGAGCGAATCTATGTTAGGCCAGGAGGCAACCAACCGAGGAGACACTGCACTGCTGCTGAGTCACTTCGGTGGAGTTCAGTGGAGCCTGTTCTGGACACCACCTACTAAGCCCCCTACTGACAACACTATTAATAGTATTATCTTAGTCGCGGAGCCAGCGTGAGTGAGGAGACTCTGCACTGCTGCTGAGTCACTTGGGTGGGTTACTATTTTTAATACGGCAGAGAGCAGGAGACCCACTGTTTGATGTCTGGGGGGCAGTTGTGAGTGTTTTTTTGTATTTTTTTTTAGATTGCAGACGTTGAAACCATCAGGCCACAAGAAGAAGTCTTTTCAGGCATCAGAATCGTCTGAAGTCCAGTCCTCTGAAAACTGTGGTAAAAGGGCCATCAAGGCCAAAGACCGTAGAGGCACAACACTGAAATCAGTCCTCAACATGACCAAAATGGCATAGTTTTGTAAGAAATCACTTTAAAATGCTATTTAACAATTAACATCACACTCATGAAAAAGGCAAAACCTCTGACACCTTTCTCCTGTCCTCACTGTCAGAGATCCTTCCTGGCTCGCATTGGCCTCACTAGCCATATGCGAACTCATCCAGCATCCTAGATTTCCACAAGGACGAACTGTTGAAGCATGGTCATCATCCCTCGGGACGGACGAACGATTATGCCAAAGAGCACGATGCCCACTGTTTGATGTCGGTTGGGGAAGCTATGTAGAGTGTCTATGATATTGTTGTTGACTTAGCCACAACAAATATTATTATTAATATCTTATCATTGTGCCAAAGAGCACGATGCCCACTGTTTGATGTCGGTTGGGGAAGCTCTGTAGAGTGTCCATGATATTGTTGTTGATTTAGCCACTGTAGCCACAACAACAACTATTATTATTAATATCTATCATTGTGCCAAAGAGCAGGAGGCCCACTGTTTGATGTCAGTTGGGGAAGCTCTGTAGAGTGTCCATGATATTGTTGATTTAACCACTGTAGCCACAACTATTATTATTAATATTAGGTATTAGGAACTTTATAGTCACAGAGGCGCCAATGAAATTCGGGTTGCTCCCACCTGAAGAGCGTGTCGCTTTGCACGCAATTTTTGTGTGACTGAGGAGGAAGGAAGGGGGGGGGGGGTAAATTTGGACCAAATGACAACTTTATCGTTGCCACTGGGTTTAACGTATGCTAAGTGCATGGGCACACGCGACCTCGGTTTATCGTCTCATCCGAAAGACTCCACGTTCAGACCGTAAGGCCTAGTGCAAAGTGAGAGGAAAAATCCCCTGTACCCAGGTTCGAACTCGGGTTTACTTTGACACGAAGCGAACGCGCTACCACTGTGCCACTCTACACCTAATGTGTATCATTAAGCCAGAGAGCAGGAGGCCCACTGCTTGATGTCGGTGGGGCAGTTGGGGAAGCTCTGCAGAGTGTCCATGATCTGTGTGGGGTGCAGCAGCAAGGTCACCAGGCGGTACTCCTTCTGCACGCGACTGTGGGCCCCCTCCATGGGCCGAAGCAGCTCCAAAGACAGCAGGTGCTCATAGGCCTGCAGACAACACACCATGATAAGGCTGGTCAGTGTGCACACACATCAGAGCTGATTCTAGGATTTTGAAAAAGTGGGGACGTTCCCCCCCTAAGAATGAAAAAAAGGGGGGCAGGTCCAATGGATACGAGGGGAAGAGGGCCGATTCAATCTTCGCTAGCCATGGCCAGCCACTCGTCTTGGAACTGCTGTTCCCTCGCACTAGTGCCGTTATCTTCGGGCTGCTTCTCCGAGACTGTTGATGCAGTAGCTGTTTCTGCAACATCTTCTGCACACTCGTTTGGCAGAAGATTTATTTTTTTTACTTTGCCGCCACAAAAATCAAAGTCGAAGAGCGTCGCTGTCCGCTTCATTTTGAAGAAAATTCAACATGGCGGGTAGGACTCTTGTTGGTAAAACGAGATGAACGCAATTGATTGATTTATACTAACATTGTAAAGGAACCAATGAAATGTCAATAAATCATTCATTCCTGCTCGATGCGTTCGGATTGTGCAGACAACGAAGGAATTCCCGCAGCGATCGGTACAAAATGCAGGCAGTTCTGCAAATATGCGGGCGTCAGCCTGCGCTTAGACCCGATTATTGCGGGAAGGAACATATTTGGGGGGGGAATGTACCAATCCCGCGCACAAGAATCAGCTCTGCACATGAATGCTTCTTGCAGGATGTCCTGAATTGCAGGATTTTTAAATTTGCTACAGCCGGCGTCGGCCAGATTATGAGAATTTGAGAAACTATGATTTTCTTACACACACACACATACACTTGTACAATAAAAAGGGCCTATATAAGTGTTTGCTATTTTCAAAGGATTGTCGCACTTGCAGGGGTGCTAGCGCCAAAGGGTCCCCAAACCTGAAACTAGGAATTCCCCAAACCGAAAACCTGAAACCAATCTAAACGGCAAGTTCCAATTTCCTGAAAACCTGAACAATTTTTTTTAGCCGAGAAATCCTTCCACACGGATTTTCAGCTAACGTCAGCAGTTTTGTTGAGCGCGGGGGGGGGGGGGTGGTGTTCCGAATTTTTTTTTCAAGCAGCTAACAGTAACATAACAAATTTTGTTGAGCGGAAGATACATTCTTCCACCCGTTTTTTCACCGGATAGCATCGGAAATTTTGTTGAGCGGGGGGGGGGGGGGGTACTCCTATTTAACATCCTACTCTTCAAACTCTCTCTTTGTCTTGGTCTCTTTCCGAATGAACATCGCCGAATCTTCAGCCACAAACTACATTCTGCGGCCACTCAATTCTCCACATACTTTTGCTTTATTTTGTACATGTTGGTTTCGCCAACTCAATACATGCGTTCTCAGCGGACGCCATCTTGGAAATTACAACGGCGGAAGACCAAAAAGGCGCGAAATGAAGATTGTGCCATATAAAAAATTTTGATTCGGTTTGCTACTGCGGCCAATACATGTACGATGTTTGTAATCGTCACCTGTTTCTCCGATGCCAGAATTTTTTTTTCAAACTAACTAAAAAACCGGAGATTACATGTTTTAGTCATCTCAAAACCGGAGATTAATATTTTTTAGTCATCTCAAAACCGGAATTCCGGCACATACCGGAAAATTTGCACCCCTGCACTTGTGCTAGTCTAGAGGGGTGAACAAAGCAGTAAGTGTGTGTGTGTGCGCTGCCCCTGCACTTGTGCTAGTCTAGAGGGGTGAACAAAGCAGTAAGTGTGTGTGTGTGCGCTGCCCCTGCACTTGTGTTAGTCTAGAGGGGTGAACAAAGCAGTAAATGTGTGTGTGTGCGCTGCCCCTGCACTTGTGCTAGTCTAGAGGGGTGAACAAAGCAGTAAATGTGTGTGTGTGCGCTGCCCCTGCACTTGTGCTAGTCTAGAGGGGTGAACAAAGCAGTAAATGTGTGTGTGTGCGCTGCCCCTGCACTTGTGCTAGTCTAGAGGGGTGAACAAAGCAGTAAATGTGTGTGTGTGCGCTGCCCCTGCACTTGTGTTAGTCTAGAGGGGTGAACAAAGAGCAGTAAATGTGTGTGTGTGCGCTGCCCCTGCACTTGTGCTAGTCTAGAGGGGTGAACAAAGCAGTAAATGTGTGTGTGTGCGCTGCCCCTGCACTTGTGCTAGTCTAGAGGGGTGAACAAAGCAGTAAATGTGTGTGTGTGCTGCCCCTGCACTCCGCCAGGGCCGCCCCCTTGCAGGAGTTTTAACATTTCCCAGGAGCACCCTGGAGCACATAGAAACAGAAAGACACGCGCTCATAAACAAGCATACACAACAAAAATGTACAGCAGTAACAAAGTCATCAGTCTGCGTTCCTTCTGCACGCAGCTGTGTCCCTCTTCCAAGGGCAGTAACTCCAGAGACAGCAGGTGTTCATAGGACTGAAGACGGAACATGATAGGACAAAAATGTACAGCAGTAACAAAGTCATCAGTCTGCGTTCCTTCTGCACGCAGCTGTGTCCCTCTTCCAAGGGCCGTAACTCCAGAGACAGCAGGTGTTCATAGGACTCAAGACGGAACATGATAGGATAGTCAGTGTACAGTATGTACAGAAACTTAACGACACATGCGCAGGCACACACACAGAGCAGCAACAAAGTCATCAATCTGTATTCTTTCTACACACAACTGCATGGGTGCTACTCCCAAAAATAAAAAATACTGAAACTAGTGAAAGGCCGGGGTCCAGGGGCAGTTCAGGGGTTGGGGGGGCAACGCCCCCCTGAAGCTGAAGCAAAAATGCAATTGCAGAGATCGTTTTCATAGCTCTCCTGGAATCTGGGAATGGGTGAGGAACAGATTACGATTTGACATCATAGTTCTGTTGGCAGACGACAGTTGACACTTTGTAAAGTGACTGTCTAAGTTGCTGAGACAATGACAAGTCACATTACCTTTTTACAAGAAATACAAAAGATCTATGGTTAAAATCATATTTTCATGACTAACTTGAACAAACCCGGGTGTAGCTGCGAATTGGGATTCAGAACGAGCGGCGTGGGAGCAACGCCACTGTACAGCCCAGAAGATGGGACAGAAAAAAAAAAAAAAAAAAAAAAAAAAAAAAAATTCATGACTAAGATTTTTACTGACATTTCAGAAACACAACTTTAAAGTTATAAAGCCATTCAGATAGAAGATAATAATTAGATCATAAGTGAAATACGATGTCAGTGGATCCAAACATGACTCTCAATTGAGTTTTTTTAAGCAACATTTTTAACATATTCATACGTTTAACATCATAAATATCATTTGGTGAATTGAAATATAGTTGTAACTTACCTTTCTGTGAAGTTTGTAGCTTTCATGACACAAAATTCATGCTGATAATGTTGAATTTAATTCAAATAAGCATGTGTGAATATGACTCGGCCGCCATTTTTGTTGTTGTATTTTCACTTCCGGTGGTTGGAAGACCCAGATTCAAAATGCCCCCAACCACAGTTAACAGATCAACTTTTTTGGGGGGGGACAAAATTTTAAAAATGCAGAATTTCCGTCTCAGCAGAAAACTTAATTTACGGATTTCCGTTTATACGGAAGGTAGTAGCACCCATGCAACTGTGACCCCCTCCATGCGCCGAAGTAGCTCTAAAAACAGTAGATGTTCATGGGCGCCTGAAGACAACACAACATGATGAAATGGTCGCATACTCGCACACACACACAGAAACAGAAAGACACACACACACACAGCAGTAATAAAGTCATGAGGCGATACTACTGACAGAAAGTTCAGACAGACAACAACAAAAAGTTTTTTTAGAAACGTGAAGAATCGCAATACTGTATCCGCAACAGAGGAAAACTTTAGACACTCCTCCCCTCATGTTTACAACCCACAACCTTAAAGTCTGCTTTAGCTTCATGAAAATAATCCCAGGCTGATCCTAACCCTATCCCTTTCCCGAGAATTGCAGAATGTTGCTTCTCAGTGAAAATATTCAATATGAAAATTTGATGGTGGGTGCATGAAATACAAGATAGCCAGACATGGTACCTAAAGACCTGGGACGGTATTCACGTTGAGATAGCATGAGACTTAGCATGATGCTAACTTAGAAGCTCTTCCAATGTGTGGAAGAGCTTCTAAGTTAGCATCATGCTAAGTCTCATGCTATCTCAAGGTGGAATACAGGCCCAGCTTACCTTCAACACCACAGCTTTCTCAAACACCTGAACTGAGGAACGGCGCTTGGCAAACTTCAGGTATTCTGTCAATCAAAGCAAAAACAAAGCAAAGCCATTTTATAAATATAACTGTTGCTAGAAAAAAGGTCTAAGTGACGCCATTTTACAACTGTTACGAGAGAACTTTGCTGGAAAGATTGTTTAGAGAATACTTTTCATTCTAGGTTTAATAAACGTTTTGATCGACTTCTTAAAAAAAAGTGTCAAAAGGAACCTCTATGCAATCACTTGTGTCCTATTTATCTCACACAGGCATACACATACACACACACACACACACACAAATTCACACACACAGAATTTTTTTTTCATGAGACTTAGCATGATTGTTTTCTCTCGTAATGTTTGTAAAGCGCTCTGAGGATGATTTTTTATCATCAAAGAGCGCTATAGAAGCTTTATTTATTATTATTATTATTATTATTAAATGTAATTTTCATAGGCGAATTTTTTCCCCAACAGAACACCATTTAATCTTGCAAAGACAAGTTTGATGACCACCCTTTGGAACCCCTCGTTTATTCGGAGCCCATGTCAAAATTAGAGATTATAAAAAAGAAGATGGCGGTAAACTCAAATGACGGTACTCTTTTCTTCAAGGTTCAATCTAACGTAGCCTGCTATATTACTTTTCAAAGTACTGAGTCCCTTCCATCTGCAAGTGGTTGTGTGCATGCGTGTTGGTGCTGTGTGTGTGTGTTCAGGTGTGTCTGTGTGTGTGTGTTGTGTGTGTGTGTGTGCCATTTTATAAATATAACTGTTGTGTAGAAAAATGGTGTAAGTGTGTGTTGTGTTTGTTGTACAACTGTTGTGTGTGTGTGTTTGTGTGGAAAGTGTGTTTAGTGTGTACTTTTCATTCTAGTGTTTGTGTAAACGTGTTGTGATCGACTGTTTTGTGTGTGTGTGTGTGTGTGTGTTGTGTGTGTGTGTTGTGTTGTGTCTATGCAATCACTGTGTGTGTTGTGTTGTGTTTGTCTCACACACGTGTACACATGTGTGTGTGTGATACACACACACAAATAGAATTTGTGTGTGTTTTTTGTTGTTGTTTGTTGTGTTGTTTGTGTGTGTCTCGTAATATTGTGTGTGTGTGTGTGCTCTGAGGATGTGTGTGTTTGTGTGTGTCGAAGAGCGTGTATGTGTGTGTGTGTGTGTTGTGTGTGTTGTTGTGTTATTGTTATTGTGTGTGTTTTTCATGTGTGTGTGTGTGTGCGTTTTTTTCTCAACAGAACACCATTTAATCTTGCAAAGACAAGTTTGATAACCACCCTTTGGAACCCCTTGTTTATTCGGTGTGCCCATGTCAAAATTAGAGATTATAAAAAAAAGAATGGTGGTAAACTGCATGTGTGTACTGTTTTCTTCAAGTGTGTGCGTGTCAATCAACGTCAAAATAATATAGACTTTTCAAGAACTTGTGTCCCTTCCATCCGTGTGTGTGTGTGTTGTGTTGTGTTGTGTTGTGTTGTGTGTGTGTGTGTGTGTCAAGTCAAAATGATTATAGACGATAAAGAAATTGTGTTGTTTGTGCATGTGTGTGTGTGTGTTGTGTTGTGTGTGTGTGTGTGTGTGTGTGTGTGTCAAGTCAAGTCAAAATGATTATTGACGATAAAGGAATTGTGTTCTGTTGTGTGTGTGTGTGTGCGTGCACGTGTAGTGCGTTCGTGTGTGTGTCTGAGTTTAGTGCGTGAGTGAGTCTGTGCTAAGAGCGTGCGTGCGTGCGCATAATATATTTTTGTCATTTATTTATTTATATTGCTTGCTGGTTTATTCTTTTATGATTGTAAGCGCTTAGGGCTTTTTTAAGATTAGGCGCTACAGTGTGGAACCTCCCTTATAAGACCTTCAAAAATCATCCAGAATGAGGTCCTATAAAGGAGGGGTCTTATAAGGGAGGTAATTTTAATACTTACAAAGAAGGGCAATGTCTCAGAGAAGTAGGTCTTATGTGGGAGGGAGTCTTATAATGGGAGGTCTTATAAGGGAGGTTCCACTGTATGAATGCTATTTATTATTATTATTATTAACAAAAAGACAAAGAGAAGGCGGCATCAGTTTGAATGGAGATGAAAGAAGACAAAAGAGATATAAAAAAAGGAGGGGGGGGGGGGGACCCAGGAAACTGACCGCTGTAGACCATTTCAAAGTTGAAGGGCTCTCCGTCGTAGATGTCAGTGAGGTGTTTCATGGCAATGATCAGACACAGCTCCAGCACGGACACACCTGAGACACACAGAAATCAAACCGTCATGATCATGGGATGATTGAAAGCATTGAGCAGACCTGCCAACCCCCTAACAGACCAAAGAGGAATATTTGTAGCAGGGGAGAGGAATTTTTGGGAGCTGAGAGGAATTTTGATGCGGCATCTTACCTTCCGCGCGTAAACATAATTTAAAGCAAGCAGGTTTGATCCTTGTGAACTTGTCTTGTTTAAAACTAGTCTTGTCTGGAAGTGTCACAACTATTCCTAGCACAATAGAAGCTTTTGGTTTGTTCCTCTGCCCTTTTTATTTGGGCAGACCAAGACGGTTGGTGCCATAGATGACGTAAATAATAAGACTTGGAAGGAAGATAATGAATCAATTCAAGTTCATCTTTGTTCTTCTTTTCTTCCGTTGGCTTGAAAAAGTCGGTAACGTTGGAAGACGAAGTCTGGGAGTTTGCAGTTTCGATAAGACGCTGAGAAGTAATGTGGCATTTGTTTCTGTTTCTGTGGGATTAGTCGAAAGGGCCACTTTTGTGGCAATTTATCTAGGGGAGAGCACCTATACCTATTCCCTAATCTGATTATCTTTTTGTTCTTGATATTTCTTCTTTTTCTTGCTTGTTCTTGATATTTTCTTTTTTGTTCTTGATCTTAGGCAACAACCTTAACTTTCCAGGTGAAGTCGCCTACACGGATCTTACGGTGTGATAACAGTTTCATCCAGCCAAGCCCACTAAAATTTGTGTTGGCATCCTTAGTCGATCTCTCCTTTATCTTCATATCTACAGTGCGATATAAATAGAAGAAATCATTGACTGTGTCACGATAAATAAGTAGTTCTTAAAGAAAGGTAACATATAATTAAGGATTGGGCTTGATATAACCGACGGAAAAGATTTGCCTTGATACAATCACATGAAGATTGACCCCCTACTTGAGATTTTAAAGGGTAAAAATCTGCACTGCATGACATATAATTAAGGATTGAGATTTGCCTATACAATGGAAGACTGACCCCCTTTGAGAGGGTAAATCTCACACATGGTTTGTGCGTGAAATAGTGCGCACAATCTCTACGTTTTCAGAAACCCTGATCTTGTTATATAGTGGAAGCCTCGTGCCTCCATAAGGGGAGCTGGATGGCCCTGGTCCCTCCACATGTCTCCCACCATCACCATGGGGATACCAGGGGGGGGGGGGGTTCAGTACAAGTAGTTCCCCCACTTTCTGGAAGTTCTGTGCAAGCAACTTCCTCTAACCTATCATTCTCTCTTGACTCTGCCTTTTCTGCTTCTTACTTTCATCTACTATTGTTGTTGTTGTACTTATTGGCCCATTCTCCTGCACTTTATTTTATAAAATAAAACAAAGAATCCAAATAATGTTTTCCTTTGAGAACCTCTGAAATTGGAATGTGTCGGGTGAATGCAGCGGGGAGACCAGTGAAAACTGAAAACCGGACACATGTATTACTGTATGTACCTTACCTATTACGGTCGTGAAAACCGGACACATGTATTATGTACCTTACCTATTACGGTCGTGAAAACCGGACACATGTATTATGTACCTTACCCATTACGGTCGTGAAAACCGGACACATGTATTATGCACCTTACCCATTACGGTCATGAAAACCGGACACATGTATTATGCACCTTACCCATTACGGTCATGAAAACCGGACACATGTATTATGTACCTTACCCATTACGGTCATGAAAACCGGACACATGTATTATGCACCTTACCCATTACGGTCATGAAAACCGGACACATGTATTATGTACCTTACCCATTACGGTCATGAAAACCGGACACATGTATTATGCACCTTACCCATTACGGTCGTGAAAACCGGACACATGTATTATGCACCTTACCCATTACGGTCATGAAAACCGGACACATGTATTATGTACCTTACCCATTACGGTCGTGAAAACCGGACACATGTATTATGTACCTTACCCATTACGGTCGTGAAAACCGGACACATGTATTATGTACCTTACCTATTACGGTCGTGAAAACCGGACACATGTATTATGCACCTTACCCATTACGGTCGTGAAAACCGGACACATGTATTATGCACCTTACCTATTACGGTCGTGAAAACCGGACACATGTATTATGTACCTTACCTATTACGGTCGTGAAAACCGGACACATGTATTATGCACCTTACCTATTACGGTCGTGAAAACCGGACACATGTATTATGCACCTTACCCATTACGGTCGTGAAAACCGGACACATGTATTATGCACCTTACCCATTACGGTCATGAAAACCGGACACATGTATTATGCACCTTACCCATTACGGTCATGAAAACCGGACACATGTATTATGTACCTTACCCATTACGGTCATGAAAACCGGACACATGTATTATGTACCTTACCCATTACGGTCGTGAAAACCGGACACATGTATTATGTACCTTACCCATTACGGTCATGAAAACCGGACACATGTATTATGTACCTTACCCATTACGGTCATGAAAACCGGACACATGTATTATGCACCTTACCCATTACGGTCATGAAAACCGGACACATGTATTATGTACCTTACCCATTACGGTCATGAAAACCGGACACATGTATTATGTACCTTACCCATTACGGTCGTGAAAACCGGACACATGTATTATGTACCTTACCCATTACGGTCTGAAAACCGGACACATGTATTATGCACCTTACCCATTACGGTCGTGAAAACCGGACACATGTATTATGTACCTTACCCATTACGGTCTTGAAAACCGGACACATGTATTATGCACCTTACCCATTACGGTCATGAAAACCGGACACATGTATTATGCACCTTACCCATTACGGTCATGAAAACCGGACACATGTATTATGTACCTTACCCATTACGGTCATGAAAACCGGACACATGTATTATGCACCTTACCCATTACGGTCATGAAAACCGGACACACTTATGCACCTTACCCATTACGGTCTGGAAAACCGGACACATGTATTATGCACCTTACCCATTACGGTCATGAAAACCGGACACATATTATGCACCTTACCCATTACGGTCACAAAAACCGGACACACAATTATGCACCTTACCCATTACGGTCATGAAAACCGGACACATGTATTATGCACCTTACCCATTACGGTCATGAAAACCGGACACATGTATTATGCACCTTACCCATTACGGTACTGAAAACCGGACACATGTATTATGCACCTTACCCATTACGGTCATGAAAACCGGACACACGTATTATGCACCTTACCCATTACGGTCTATAACCGGACACACGTATTATGCACCTTACCCATTACGGTCATGAAAACCGGACACACGTATTATGCACCTTACCCATTACGGTCATGAAAACCGGACACATGTATTATGCACCTTACCCATTACGGTCATGAAAACCGGACACACGTATTATGCACCTTACCCATTACGGTCATGAAAACCGGACACATGTATTATGCACCTTACCCATTACGGTCATGAAAACCGGACACATGTATTATGTACCTTACCCATTACGGTAATGAAAACCGGACACATGTATTATGCACCTTACCCATTACGGTCATGAAAACCGGACACATGTATTATGCACCTTACCCATTACGGTCATGAAAACCGGACACACGTATTATGCACCTTACCCATTACGGTCGTGAAAACCGGACACATGTATTATGTACCTTACCCATTACGGTTGTGAAAATCGGACACATGCATGATGTACCTTACCCATTACGGTCGTGAAAACCGGACACATGGTCTATGGATACCTTACCCATTACGGTCATGAAAACCGGACACACGTATTATGTACCTTACCCATTATGGCGACATGGTCTGGCAACTCAGAAAAAGACCTTGCTATAATCTTACTTGACTGATTAAAATCACTGACCACTCTTAAAGACACACTGACGCGCCATGGTTAAGTCCCTTGGTTTTTTCTGGGTAGCTGTGACCCACATACACATGTCCCCAACTTCAAATTGAGGCTGCTCTTTAAAATGATGTTTCGGTTTGAATTTGGGGGCATTTGTATGGGACTGAGACCTGGTCAAAACAAGATTTTTTTCCAGCTTACAAGAGGATAAAAATAAACAAAACCAAACCCGTGATTTTGACACATGATCTGGTGGATCTTTAAGACAGACAGAGACAGACAAAGAAACCAACGAACCGTGCAGCATGGAAGACTTGCAGTCGGTAGATTTGATCTGGAAGGCCTCCACAAAATCTGTCACCGTCACCTTGCGGTGCTCCGGATTCAGGCCGCATATGATCGGAGTCTAGAACAAACACAAACATCGCACACACAATAAAACAAACTCCACTCTAGTAGCCACATTTTTTTTTTTTCAAGCCAAATTAACCCTTTCGCCGCCAGCCATTTTTCAGCCCCCAAATGCCATTAACTCTCTCTATACTACGAAGAAGAAATTTGGTGTTTAACGTCCTCTCGACCTGGGAAGGCACATACGGGACATCTCTCTCTATACTATTGTACTAACATAGCGTACATGACGTGCACAAACGTTCCACTAGGCGGGTTTGCATCATTACATAAAAATTATTTAAAACATAATGCTTAACCGCACAGTTTTGAAAATTTGCGGTATTGTTTATAATAATGAAAGCTAGCATGTGTTATAATTCCAAAATAATTTTTATTATTATTAGCAGATTTTTAAAAAAGCATGACAAAGAAGACGAAGAGAGGGGTAGTGACTCGTTTTCATTCATTGCGGTACTAAAAATAGACGGAAAGTGATTTCATTGGTTGAAAACTATTAAGGGACCGTAGAGGAACACTTCTATACCAGTTTGGGTTGCCAGGCTTTGCGGAGTTGTGAATTGTGAATGGCTAAATGCTATGTATGCTATAGCGTACATTAGTATTGAACAGTTGTAAAGGGAAGCAATCGGCCAGTAAAGAGTGAGTTAAACTTAACTGGGTAGAGAAAAAAATTATCTGCAATATTGAGAATTCTTCTGTGACATGCATAACATTAGGCCTATCCTTACCTCCCAAAATTAAGAAAATAGGGTCTTCGGATAACAGACCCTGATTGGACGCCTTTTAGTGGCATGGGTGTTAAACCATTGTGGTGCATAAATGCGACATTGTCGGTCAAAGGGTTAACTCCCACTATTTATGCAATGTCAAGTCAAGTCAAGAAATGTTTATTATCTGTATGCAGAAAAATTACAGTTCTTGTTTTTGTTCCATGCGTAATTGTTTTCCCGACTTTACGCATCATTTTCGTTGAGTCGATAGCCTTTGTAGGCCTTTGATAGCCTTTGTAGGCTCCTTCAATGTATTACTTCCAGATCCAGATCCAAAATTATTTCCTTTTTTGCAACTTACAAGTCCTGATAACAAATAAACAAAACCAACAAAAATGTCTTCAAGAACAGTGAAATACCTTCATAAAAAAAATAGAGAACACACACACACACACACACACATACATACTCACCCGCAGCAGAATCAGATCCCTGACATGTGTAGTGAGACTGAACTGTCGACTGATGATGTTCTCACACACAAAAACACACACACATTCACAGATACTAACCAACAGCAGACTCAGATCCCTGACATGTGTAGTGAGACTGAACTGTCGACCTTGTATTCACAGATACTAACCAACAGCAGACTCAGATCCCTGACATGTGTAGTGAGACTGAACTTGGAAGCCAGTGAAGAGTCTCACACACACACACACACTCAAACACACACACACCAGACTCACCAGCAGCAAAATCAGATCCCTGACAAGTGAAGTGAGACTGAACTGTCGAATGATGAGGCTGTCTCACACACACACACACACACAATAGTCTAGCCTACACACACGACACAACAGACAGATACTCACCAACAGCAGAATCAGATCCCTGACATGTGTCACGAGACGGAACTGTCGACTGACAATGTTTTTCACACACACACACACACACGACACACACGCCCAGGTTTTACTCACCAACAGCAGAATCATATCCCCGACATGCGTAGTGAGACTGTCAAACTGTCGACTGATGATGTTCACACACACACATTCACAGATACTCACCAGCAGCAGAATCATATCCCTGACATGCGTAGTGAGACTGAACTGTCGACCTATCACGTTCCTCACCGTCTCTTGCGCCATCACCTCCTGCAAGACAATGCACACCATTCTCGTTTTTAACCCCTTCACTGCCTTCTTCTTCTTCAGAGCCTTAGGCAGCCAACTTCATCATGGAGAAGATTCTGCTGCACTTTAGGGGTAGTACGAAAAAGGCTTTAAACCAGGAGAGCCAAAGATAGAGTACAAAGCGAAATGATAACATTATGGGGAAATATAGCATGATTGCAAGATAGTCAGGAAATAACTGAAGTATTTACAGATACACAGTTTACTATGTAGAAAAATATTAATGAGATTCAAAACCGAAGGAAGTTAGATATTTGAAGACTTGATTTGGGGGAGAGAAAAAAAAAAGTGGGTGGGATGGAGGGGGTTGGGGTTGGAGGGTGTGATAGAGGGAAAGACGAGCTAAAAGTCATGCCTGACCGTTAAATGCCCCCAGTCTAGCCAGGGACACCAGGGCCCCACATGATGCATGTAGAGTGTGTCATGCATGACGTTAAGTCCCCCCAGACCAGCCGGGGAAACACAGGCCTAACACTTCGAGTGGTTTAACACTTTGTACAAAGCATAGAGATACTTTTCACACGAAAACTTCGATCACGAATGATCGGCAGTAAGACCGACAGGTGTGCGCAACCGAACATCATTTTTACCTGTTGATTGCATCACCAAAATACTACAGAAAAGCTAGTACTAAGCTTATTTTGTGCTTTTAGTGTTTCTCTGATCATGTAAGTGACTTGTGCCTGCAATGTTTTAATAATAAACGCACCAGACATTGTTTTTTAACATCTTTGTTGAACACACCTTCATTTTTGTTTTTTTCCGTAATAATCAATCAAAATAAACAAACAAACAAAATGTCAGATTGGCAAAAATAACATTGTCAACACAGAAAACAATATCATAGTAAGATTACTACAAAGCTTCATTAACTTTTATTCACAAATAATTTCAATATAATATTTTGAATAAGCATACCCATTTCTTGCTCATTCTGCCAAATCCTTACAGGATTGTGGGCTTGGCTCTGTTACTTCCTTATAGGATGCTAAGAGTTAAGCAAACAAAACAGTGATCAATGAAAGGACGTTAAGCCGCCAGGGTTAGACTTGAGCCAGTCCCACACTATACTACACTATACTAGAGTTGAGAACCGGTTCAAAAATCCGAACCGGTTTTAAACCGGTTTTCCCTCTTCGAACCGGTTTTATCGAACCGTTTTTTTAACCAGTACTCGCATCACTAGTTTCACCTATGCAAACACATATTTATTTGTCAGAATATTCACACACACGCACGCACGCCCAGACATACACACACACACACACACAAATAAAGAAACTTATGACACACGCACACTCAACTCAACACTCAGTCAAAGTCAAAGCCAAAGCCATACACCACCACAAACTAGAAACAGCTACTCTTGGTTTACAAACACCCAATATGCACTGAGAATCAGTGTTGTTCTTCGAAAAGATTGCGTTATTCTAAGAAAAACTTACTTTCAGTTTGCAGTTAAAAAACCGGTTCACAGCAACTCGAACCGGTTTTTCGAACTGCGAACGTTTAGCACCAGTTTTTCGGTTCAACCGGTTTTTCTCCCCACCTCTATACTATACTATACTAATATATGGTACACATACCAGTATGTGCGAGTTCCACGACTCTGCAAAGGCGGTGTCAGGGAAAGAGTCGTCCAGACTGAGAAAGTCCGCACAGAGGGCGCTGTAGTCCTGCAGCGTCATGTGACCAAACACGTAGATCTGGCGGTGCGAAAACCGCGACTTCACCCGCTTCTCCAGCAGCTCAACCACGTCCTGAAAGTGACACATTTGAGGTGATTCTGTGCGGTAGTTCTCAAAATATTGCACCGTAGGACGATGAGATGAACAAAAGATCAGGCATGAACCATGGGAACTAGCAACATGCCGTCATACGCATATTATTATATCGCCCCCCCCCCCCCACGGGGATACCTTTTGTGCAAATAGTTCCCCCAACTTCTGGAAGTTATGTGCTTGTAACTTCCTCTAATCTGTCACTCTCCTTGACTATGCCTTTTCCCTTTGCTTACTGCCATCGACTATCTTTCTTTCAGCAAAGAATACATCCGTTTACATCTCATAATGCCGTAATAGTGGGGCTCCTTCAAGTTCAAGCAACAGTAACTCTGGATAAACTCTTAGGGAAACACAAAGAACAATAACTCTGCAGGTTGAGTCCCATCCCATAGTATTAGTCCATGGCGCAATAAACACACCATTAAGTCCATGCGACAACTCACAAATCGACAGGTGACGCAGACAGGTGTCTGCGCCGACTGGCTACACACACACACAAACACACACACACAGAGACAACTCACAAATCGAGAGGTGACTCCAATGACGACTGGCCACACACACACACACAGACAGAGGAGACAACTCACAAATCGACAGGTGACGCAGACAGGTGTCTGCGCCGACTGGCTACACACACACACACACACAAACACACACAGAGACAACTCACAAATCGAGAGGTGACTCCAATGACGACTGGCCACACACACACACACACACAAACACACACACAGAGACAGAGGAGACAACTCACAAATCGACAGGTAACTCCAATGACGCACACAGGTGTCTGCACCGACTGGCAACACACACACACACACACACACACAGACAGAGGAGACAACTCACAAATCGATAGGTAACTCCAATGACGCACACAGGTGTCTGCACCGACTGGCAACACACACACTCACACACACACAGACAGAGGAGACAACTCACAAATCGACAGGTGACGCAGACAGGTGTCTGCGCCGACTGGCTACACACACACACAAACACACACAGAGACAACTCACAAATCGAGAGGTGACTCCAATGACGACTGGCCACACACACACACACACACAGAGACAGAGGAGACAACTCACAAATCGAGAGTTGACTCCAATGACGACTGGCCACACACACACACACAGAGACAGAGGAGACAACTCACAAATCGAGAGGTGACTCCAATGACGACTGGCCACACACACACACACAGAGACAGAGGAGACAACTCACAAATCGAGAGTTGACTCCAATGACGACTGGCCACACACACACACACAGAGACAGAGGAGACAACTCACAAATCGACAGGTAACTCCAATGACGCACACAGGTGTCTGCACCGACTGGCAACACACACACACACACACACACACACACACAGACAGAGGAGACAATTCACAAATCGACAGGTAACTCCAATGACGCACACAAGTGTCTGCACCGACTGGCAACACACACACACACTCACACACACAGACAGAGGCGACAACTCACAAATCGACAGGTGACTCCAATGACGCACACAGGTGTCTGCACCGACTGGCAACACACACACACACACACACACACACACACACACAGGTGACAACTCACAAATTGACAGGTGACTCAAATGACACAGACAGGTGTCTGCGCCGACTGGCAACACACACACACACACAGACACAGACAGAGGAGACAACTCACAAATCGACAGGTGAGTCCAATGACGCACACAGGTGTCTGCGCCGACTGGCAACACACACACACACACACACAGACAGAGGAGACAACTCACAAATCGACAGGTGAGTCCAACGCACACAGGTGTCTGCACCAACTGGCAACACACACACACACACACACACACAGAGACAGAGGAGACAACTCACAAATCGACAGGTGAGTCCAATGATGCACACAGGTGTCTGCGCCGACTGGCAACACACACACACACACACACACAGAGACAGAGGAGACAACTCACAAATCGACAGGTGAGTCCAATGACGCACACAGGTGTCTGTGCCGACTGGCAGACGTCAAACAGGTTGTAGAGCAAGGTCTGACCGCGGTGCTGCGCAAACATGTCAAACTCCTCCAGCGTTAAGACGATGGCCTTGCTCCCATGGTCCCCTGAAACAAACACACACACCAACAAAATCCACATTTTCGTCCATAACAGAAGGTAATCTACCATATTTTTCGGATCATTAGACGCTGCTGTGTACAAGGTGAATAGGGCAATTTTGAACAAAATTCTGAAAAAATTACCTCACAAGAGAAAGTCAAACTTTGAAGCCCGTACGCATCATGTAAACGCTTACCGACCGCCATTACTACTGTCATAAACAAGAGTTGGCTCCCCTTTCATATAATTGTTTTGTCGCGTTGTGACTTTCGCCGATTCAGGGTTAACTCTCTTGTGTGGTGAACGGTCGTGAACGTTAAAAAAAAAATCGGATCGGAAACGTCTAGAACGTTCGGGAACGTACGGATTCCACGTGGCCGGTTTGGGCGCTTCCATTTTGTTTCTATCACATGGCAGTCACGTGAGCGCTTCAGCCTCGCTTTCGCTACAGATTACATTTCCGTCCTGTTGCTTGCAATGGCTTCTAGTTCTAGGCCGATTGGTTTGAAAGATATGAATTTTTGAAAATTAGTGACTGACTTCGGCATTTTCGCGATTTTTCCAATATGGATGACGAACAGTCCATTGACTGAGGAAAGCGATGAATAGTCCTATTTTTGTGAAAGATGGGACTTATGAGATTGCGAAGTGATGAGTAAGGAGTGTATTCTGACCTATTTCGGCAGCGAGCTTGTGTTTGTTCGATCGATGCGAATTTTGGAAGTCGTGTTACTGACATCGGCATTTTCCCGACTTTTACATCATGGATGACGAGTCGTTATTGCATCCACTGAGTGATGACAGCGATGAAAATTCCCTTTTTTGTGAAAGATAGGAATTATAAGATCGTGAAGTGAAAGGGTAAGTGAATGGTTTTGATCTACATTTCCATTTCAGTCGTCTTAGGCTTCAACAGTCTGCAAAAGTAGGCAGTGAATGACTAGTGAATGCAGTTTGCGAATACACTTTGGCATTTTGATTTTTTTTGTGGAGCCATGCATCCCCATAACATCTGGAAATTCCTTTTGCAACTCAGACAGACATCTCGGCAACGCATTCAAAACAAAAAAACACACAAAATCTGGTAGGGTATATTTTATTTTATTATTTTTCTGACGCTACCCCGTCTTTTGTACGGAGTGACGTCCCTTGGGTTAGAATTTCAGAGGTGATTGAGAGCACAGAGCGTCAGGCACAAGAGGGTTAATATCACGGCTCTAATCGTTGATGTCATCATCCTCTTCCTTCAAACACAACCAACCCTTTCAAAAGACTGTTGCTGGCGCAGTCAGTGCTGCAAGTGGAAGTGCACAGTTCCCATTTCATTGACACATCTAATTGCCGCGTAATCGGCCAGATACGCGAGTGCCGTTGTTTTTTCCGTCTTCTTCATTTCTTGACCCATAGCGTTTTTCGATGGTTGTGCAAGCATTCTTCGTTGATAGGCCACGGAACCAAACAAGTTTGCTTTGTTTTCTTTGACAGTGTTCGTACAGATTTTTTCCATCCAAATTTACAAACTTTTTAAAGACTTCTTAAAGACCTTTCCCAAAAAAATAAGGATTGTAGATGACGGTAATGCACACACACACATACAATGGGTGGCGCTGCGCTTGCGTCGACGATCTTTCCAGATGGGAGCAACCCGAATTTCAAAGGAAATAAGTCTCTGTGACTTGTATACACCAAAATATCAAACACCAAATACACAGTGACCTACCAGATTTTTCAGGATTTGTACTGGGGCATTTTGTTCTGAATAGAACTGATCATTAAATTATGTACTGGGAAGGATAAGCTTGTTGATCAAAAATAAAATGTTTAAAAACTCTGGACAAAATGGCTGTTTTTACAGACTTTTTAAGGGCTTAAAAATGGGGTGGCGTTTTTTTACAAATTTGTACCGACCTTTAAAGACTGTACGAACCGTTTGCTCACAGCGCCTTACAACAATTGCTGTCGAGCATTGAATAAACTTGGCTGGTAGTTGTACCGGAAATGACCATGCGGACTGACAATGTGTGTGATTGGACAGAGCCAAAGTCCTCAGCCAATCAAAAGCGTTGGCAGAAAGGATGCTCGGTAACTCAGTATTGAGAAGACTATAATTTAGTCTTCTCAATACACACATACACACAAAGACAGACAGACACACACAAAGACAGACAGACAGACATACATACAGACAAACACAAATATAGTCTTACCACTTCTCAATGCTTCCAGCAAAAACTGCAAGTTTTCAGCAAAAGACCCCTGAAAGTAAAACAAGAGATTGAAAAATGTGCACAACTCAAGACTCAAGAATTTCCCAAAACGTTTGAGCTCACAAAACTGATAATTCCCCCCCCAAAACAACATAGTTAAACTCACAAAATCTAGCAAAATTCCAACACAAATTTGAACTAGAAATTGAACACCTGGCCAGACCCCCGCCCCATTCACCGAAAAGCTCTACAGCAACCTACAGCAACCTCGGGAACCTGCAGCGTACAATGCCTTCACTTTCAGTGGGGTGTCCATTCAACGACATTTGAGAAGATGAACTACAAAATTGACAATTACCTCTTAACGATTGTATTTTACAGTATTTCAACCCCTTGACTGCCACCAATGTATTACGTACTGACCTGATGACATCACTGATGATGTCATCAGATGAAGAGGAATAACACTGATATGCTGGCTTTCGCTCTTGCACAGTCAAGAAGTCCACATCCCCAGACCATTTTTTCCAGATTGTCTCTATCAGTTGTCTTTCATGGCATGATTTGCCCAATGATTTTTTCTTTGATTTTCTCTGGCAGTCAAGGGGTTAAGGCATTATTATGACCCCCCCCCCCCCCCCGACTGAGATCCCTATGCCTAATAATACGAAGAAAAAAAAATCTACTCAGAAACTATCAAAACAAAATCAGAATTTTGTGTAGAACATGAGGAGTCTTGTTACAGTGATACTTCCAGGGCTGGAGCAGGGCTGCTCTCATGTTGATAGGGCAGGCGTGGCTGGTGCTTCTCTGGGTCCCATCAGCACATTCTGGTGTTTCTTTTTTCCCTTTTCATTATGCACAAATGTGAACCTATGACACTCGAATCTTCCCCCCCAAAAAAACAAATGTTGCGTATTTGCACCTGATGCACAGTGTAAAACAGAAATGTTTCAAAATATAAAGAGAGACCACGTGAAATATCCAGGTGACCACCCCTGTAATTAAAATCTAGCTTATATTTGTGCACTGATTCTGACCCCCTAACTTTGTGTGCGCTGATTCTGACCCCCTAATGTTGTGTGTTGATTCCAACCCTCTAACTTTGTGTGCCGATTCTGACCTCATAATTTTGTGAGCTGATTCTGACCCCCTAATTTTGTGTGCCGATTCCGACCCCCTAATTTTGTGTGCCGATTCTGACCCCTAATTTTGTGCGTTGATTCTGACCCCATAATTTTGTGTGCCAATTCTGACCCCCTAATTTTGTGAGCTGATTCCGACCCCCTAATTTTGTGTGCCGATTCTGACCCCCTAATTTCGAAGAGAGAATGAACGCTGTATATTATGAGGCACCTTAAACTCTACTTACAAACACTCTGTCTCCCACAGTGTTCTCCAGCTGTAGTTGTCTGGTGAGCTCCTTCAGGGCAATTTTGTCGTCAGTCTGCAGCAACCCTGGGTCACAAAGAAACAGGAAGAAAAGTTAACATGAGGGTTACTGTGTATGGTAATGATAACAATCCTTCCCTACCCCCCGGTGGCACATTTCCTCTTCTCTCAATCCTGAAATGACACGTTTCAAGTACCAGACCTGTTTATCCTGAAATGAGGCGTTATACTACTCCTTGCCGAGACGAAAGGGCGATAATTTTAGGGCCGAACTGCCGATGCCCCCTGGTGACAAGTCAGGAGCAGATAATCTTCTGTGGCTACATACCACTAGTTCCTGACAGGCAAGGACGATAATCTTAACTCTTTCTATGCTAACCTGCGCTGTCGTCGCAGGGCATGCGCACAACGCCTCGTTACTAAGGTAACGGGGTATCGCATGTGAACTTTAAAAATTCATAGTTCATAGGTCAACAGTCATGCGTGCTTCAAAGTGGCTCAGAGGGCTACTACTACGTTTCATTCATGCCTCGACAACTGACTGGCTGGTTGTAGGCTCTATTTCGGGACCTTAGTATGTCGACGAAAATGGAGTTTTACGTCCTCTTGGTCTGAATCAGACACATATGGGACATTTGTAAATACAAATATGGTGGGAACAATCCTGGAGGCAATGCCCGGAGGCAGTACGAAACCAGTAAAGTCCCAAATTTGTTTTATTAATACAGATAGGTGTAGCGGTAACCACGCCTCTGTTAATCCTTTGCTGGGCACAGCGTTTCAAAGCGTCCACGTACCTCCATGGGCAAAACGTCCGAAAGCGTCTGCTAACACTCGGTCATGTTCGTGGCTTCCAAACATGGAAGTTTCCATACAGGTCTCGTGAGTCTCGCGTATAATAATAGCTGCGAGACTTCCGGTTCGTTTCCCCACGCTCATTTAGTCATTAGCATTTTTCTTGTGAATGAAGCGTCGTAGCACAGTTTGTGCAGTGTGACTCGGGAAAAAAATCGCTGATGGATCCTTTCACTGATTCCGACGATGATGAGCCATGTTATTTGAAGAAAATCCATGCTTCCATTGCAGAGATATTGCATGTAACACGGTACCACAAACTGCCATCTTGTGCCCAGCAAAGGGTTAAACCTTATCGGCTATGGTACCGCCACAGTACCTTAGTATGTAAATGAGCTGGGTAGCCTTATATTTTTGCTCTATGAGTATACTGTGGCTTGACAAAAATATCACAAATCAAAACTAAAACAGTGGATGCTTTGAAACTGTTGCAGGTGTTAGTCCTGTATATTGTGTACATATTGCCAAAATTTCACGTTTGTATCTGTTACCATTATTTAGAAAATATTTTTTTGGTAACTATGCAAATCGGCCAGTAGAGAAGGCTTGCAAGGGGAAGCAACTGGCCAGCATAGAATGAGTTAAGTTGGTGGCGTTCGCATTTGAGGTCGCGAGACAGGGGCAGATAATTTTCGGTATAAAGCCTCATTGGGCTTTGTGTATTTGAAATCCAAAATAAGTGTATTTTTAACAAAATTGGAGTACTCCGACAGGAAAGTTTGAAAAACGGAAAGCAAACATGCATACTTTTCTATAACTAAAGAAATACTGTGTCAAAAGTACCATTCCTTTTGATTTACAACAACAACCACACACACACACACAGAGCACACCTGTCTCCCAAATCAGGCAACATACAGAAACGATAAGTCCGCCCGCCGCATACTCGGAACAGGAGAACGCCAGTCAGCGGCCTAATTCAGAGTATTCTCAAAACAGCGATTTCTGAGTCTAAAACTTATCTAATTCTAAATCCATGTTTTTTCCCATTCAAACCATGTTTTACACGTTAATTCTCTTCATCACTCTTCCAGCTTTCATTTCATTTATATTTGGCATTTCTATTTCAATCTTTATTGTTAAAAATGTAAAAAAAAAAAAAAGGGCCCCACATGAGCCTCAGAAAGTACTCCAATATGTTTTCATGAATAGTGATAGAAATAAGGAGAGTAATTATTCTGATTTTAATGCAAGTAACCACGATTTCAAAGCGAAACATAAACTTGGATCAACCAGTAATGTTGTCAAAATGGAACCATTGACAGTGCTGAGTTTTGTTGTGCTTCTTACTTGTTATATCTTTTTCTAGGCAACCCCAGGCCAGACATGATGTTTGCCTAAGGCAGTGAAGTCCCGAAGGGGTTAAGATGTGCACAGCTTACCATTGAGTCGCACAGTCACCATGTTCTGTTTCCCGTCGTTGTTCGTCTCCACCTCTTTCAGCACACTATCCACAAGCTGAAAGAGAAACACAATGGCAAGCCATATCAACGTACTCAAAAGGAGAAGGTGAGCACCCCTTTCATCCCTTGAAAAGTGATTACAAATTGTGGGAGAGAGAAGAGGAGAGAGGAGGAGGATAAGGGAGAGAGTGATAGAGAGAGAGAGGGAGAGAGAGTGATAGAGAGAGAGAGGGAGAGAGTGATAGAGAGAGAGAGGGAGAGAGATGTTTTGGTTTCATTGTTCAAATAGGGTCTATAATGTTTTATTGCCAAAGAGCTGTGATGAGGTGGGATGTTGGTGGGAAGGGTGGAGGGTTGTATGAAAGTGAGCGCGCAAGCGGGCGTGCAGTTGTTAAAGTGAGCGGGGCGTGTGAAGTGTGAAAGAATACTCTTAAAGCATGTAATTACAACAAATAGTTCCCCCTTCTGGAAGTGCTATGCTTGTAGCTTCCTCTAATCTGTCACTCTCTTTCACTCTGCCTTTTCCCTTTTCTTGCTTACTGTAATCTTCTATCTTTCTGCCTTACTGGTCAATTCTCCTGCCTTTGTTCTAGAAACTCTTCAAAGATTTTTTCTCCAGCTGAAGACGGACATGCTGGGCCAAACTATTTCTTAGTCATGCACATAACAGCTGCATGATGCATCTGCGCTCATATGGCAGGAACCTGTCCAAGTGATCGACGAACAAGAAGATTGCTTTCAGTAATTTCTTAAAAAGTCATTTTAACAGGATACTTTCCAGCATGCGCACATGAGTAGGTCACACACAAAGCAGGGGCGGATCTGAGGGGGGTTTCCAGGGTTTCCGGAAACCCCCCTTTGCATCAAGTACGCACCTTATCTCATTCAACACTGGCCAATTGCTTCCTTTCACAACCGTTCAACACAAGAGTATGTGATAGCGTACCACAACTCAGCGAACCCATGCAACCCAAACTAGTATAAAAGTATTCCTCTATCATGAGTCTATGGTCCCTTAATAGTCTTCAACCAATGAAATGACTTCTAGTCTATTTTAAGGATGGCAATGAATGAAAACGAGTCACTACCCCCCTCTTTGTCATGCTATTTTGCAAAACGTCATTAATCGGCCAGTAATAACACTTTTAGACTGGAACCTTAACAGATGTTAGCTTTTATTATTATAAATAATGCCACAAAGTTTCACAAAACTGTACCATTAAGCATTCTTTTAAAAAATAATTTTTATGTAATGATGCAAACCTGCCTAGTGTTGAACGGCTGTGCAAGGCATGCACGCAATTAACTCGTGTAGAGAGAGTAAACACATCTGTTATTGCTAAACATTCGGGACTTTCCTGGTGTTGCACTGCCTCCGGGCATTGCCTCCAGGATCGTTCCCACCATCTTTATTATCTACTAATGTCCATGTGTCTGTTCCAGACCGGAGGACGTTAAACAGATTTCCATTCCATAGAGAGAGGAAAAAGTAAGAAAATGGCTAAATGTTTGCCTTAATAATCACTAAATTGCAAACTTTTCAGGGGGCTTTGCCCCCTGGATCTCCACAAGACCATTATATACAGGTATGGGAATTGTCAGAGACAAAAAACTCTGAAAAGCCCCCCAATTGAAGTATTTAGTAACAAAAACGAAGTATTTAGTAACAATTTCAATTTTTTTCCCGCGGAAATCCGCGAATTCGCTGACAATTCCATGCCTGATTATACCTTAACCCATGACCTATGCAGTTCCCTGGACTCCCCGCGGAACCCCCCCCCCCCCCTTACAAATCATTTGGTCCGCCCCTGCAAAGAGACACATACATACCATGGATTTTCCGGTGCCCCGGTGACCGATAACCAGCACCGAATTACTTTCCCCGGTCGTCAAAGTGCGTTGAACCAAATCTGAGAGTTCCCTGTAAAAAACACCAACAACCATAGTACAATACAGCTACTTTTTTGTTTGTGGCACAAGCCACAAACCTATAACTCACTTTGTCGGTCTGTCTGTCGGTCCAAAATTGTCGCACGCCACAAACGATTGCGAATCCGCGCTTGTTCTTTTTTCTTCTTGAAAATGGGAACTCCCCTCTTTCCTGCCTTTGTCCTCTGTCAGGACTTCCAGTTCCATAAGCTTCTTTCACACGGCAATGATGAAAGAGCTAACTTAGACAAAACATCAAGTTTACCCTGTCAGTATTTAATTGACCAACTCAGGAGCCAAAAAGTTAAGCATCCTTTTGCAAAAACAAGACAAAATATTTTAGAGACAGCTTCCGTTCTTTCTAAGCAATAAAACCACCTTTTTTTTCTTCTCATTCCAGTTTAAAAATTCTTCAATAAAGTATTGCAAAATCAGGATTTCCTAAAAATTAAAAAAAGCCAAAATCAGGATTCCTGCTTTTCCTGCCATGTGGTTTCATCCATGCTAAAGATGCAGAAAATATTTTAACTCTCTCAAGGCTGCAGAACCGAAATCCGCCCGATTTTTTTTCCTTCCCTGGTGACCGATGACGCCGATTGCGCCCGCTGAACGCCAGGTCTAGTAGTTTCACTTTCACTTTCTCCCTACCCACAATACATTATACTAGGTTAGTTCTTCCTGTTCCTGACACTCACTGATCCGTTTTTGGTCTTTACAGCAAAGGAAAGCACCCAATAGTCTTTTTGAACGGATTTTTCGAAGTGACCCCCAATTTATTTTTTTTTCCACGTGACGTGTGCAGTATTGACTCGGCGCGATGCTCGGAGCGCCATTACGGATTTTTTCTTCTAATTCATGGTTTGTTGTGTGACATTGTGTTAGCTTTCGAATGAAAATATCATCATTGCTATTCAATATGCATCTTTCAGAAATGTGAACTTTATGGGAGTTTTTTAATGACTTCGGAGTATTCTGGGTGATTTTTTGGTAATTGGGTTAGAAAAGATTTGGTGTGACGTTCGGGGTAGTTAATGCCCTTGTCTCCCGTGTGCCCATGCACTTAGCATACGTTAAACCCAGTGGAACTGGGATCGACATAAATACTCGGTTCGAATGGTCGGGAGTCATTGGGTTAGACATGGCCTTTATCATTATATCAAGGGAAACCTATGTATGTGGGCAAGAAAGTCAATTACATCTTTATCGCTCAAATTTGATGGCCACTGACTAAAGACCAAAGTTATGAAATAATTTATCAAAATTAAGAATGGTTAGGAAACATGCACCACAAGCATTAGAGACCACCCTACAAACTACAATATTAATAGGAATTGCTCGGAAATAATTAAGGGGAGTAAATTCATGGTGTTTGGGGGAGTGATCTCTCCTCATTCAATCGGTCAAACAGGGGAAGCTACTCTACCATCAGGTAAATCCCAAGCCCTCGCTTCGTGTGTTTGAGACACACAGCATGTAGAACGCAGTGCGTCACTTCTAAAGTAGATGTAATTTATATCTTTTCGTCACAGTTTGCAAGTTCCATCACTTTGTAGCTACTGGCCACCCCTTATTTTTCGAAAAAAAAATATTTTGCAAGTCGCTGACTCACATCCTGCGGTTTCAAGCTTTGACGCCATTGTTGCTATGGTATTTGACCGAGTAATGGAGGCAAGCAACTCTAATTTTCACGAAGTGCTCTCCCCTAGTTTTTTCAGAAAATCGTCTATTCCCAACTACTTTTAATATATTGTCACTAATGTACAATCAAGAGCAATTTTACCTCTTACCATCAAAACAAAACATAACTGTGATTAATAATAATAATAATTATAGCTACAGCTTACCTACGTTCCTTCTGGTAACCATGGATACGGGTCGGCAACGCTGACTGAGACAACCTATGGCGTAGGGTTGTCATGGCAACTGCTAGCAGCTGATCCTCCGACAGTGCTGCCGACTTGGCTTTGTGACTTTGGGCACATGGCTGTGAGCTCCTTCGCTTTCCCATGTCGATCTGGTGGATTTCTGTAGCAATCAATGTAATGTTAGTAACACAGTGGTAGCGCGTTCGCCTCATGTCAAGTAAACCCGAGTTCGAACCTGGGTACAGGGGATTTTTCCTCTCACTTTGCACTAGGCCTTACGGTCTGAACGTGGAGTCTTTCGGATGAGACGATAAACCGAGGTCCCATGTGCCCATGCACTTAGCATGTACATTAAACCCAGTGGCTACAAAAAAGTTTGGTCATTTGGTCAACATTTACCCACCCCCCACTCTCCTTCCTCATCAGTCACACAGAAATCACATGCGACGCGTTCTCCAGGTGGGAGCAACCCGAGTTTCACAGAGACGCCTCTGTGACTATAAAGTAAAGTAAAAAAAAGTTTAAAAAATAAGTTAAAAACCAATCATAATCAAATTACCATATTTATCGGACTATAAGTTATAAGTATAACTAATAAGGCGATACTCTGAGTCTTTCCCCAGAGTGAGACCCCTGGGCCTTATAATGTGACGTAAATGTGACTACTAATACAGAAAGAAAATATAAGGCAAAAAAAAGAAATACAAAACCTACCCTATTTTTTGGGGACGACCCTATGATCTTTTTTGGCCTCATCAAAAAAAAAAAAAAAAGAGAGAGAGAGAGAGGGAGAGAGAGAGAGAGAGAGAGAGAGAGAGAGAGAGAGAGAGAGAGAGAGAGAGAGAGAGAGAGAGAGAGAGAGAGAGAGAGATGGAGACAAGTTCAATCAGGGAATGCCCATCAGGGGACATAACTCTAATGCGCTGAACGTCCACATGTTGCAAAATAGCGTCATTACAAACATGGGTATCACTTTTTTTTGAGCTTGATTACAATAGGTGAGCTAGGTCATGGGTTGCTATGCAACCACCCCCCTCCTTTTTGTAGCTAAACACTCCCATTACCAAATGAGTGGGTTTTTTGTTGGTGTCGCTGAGTGACTAAACAGATCTGAAGTGCACCAAAATGATAATACAAACAGGCATTGTCTTTAGTGGTAAGCAGTACGTTTCAATGAATATTTCTAACTGGAGAGGATCAAGGGGGCAAAATGGGATAATTTGGGGCAGATTAACCCTTTCGGTACCACTTCATGGTGCAGGCTGACTTTAGAAATGGGATAATTTGGGGCAGATTAACCCTTTCGGTACCACTTCATGGTGCAGACTGACAGAAATGGGATAATTTGGGGCAGATTAACCCTTTCAGTACCACTTCATGGTGCAGGCTGACTTTAAAGTATCAGATAGATGTCTGAAACCACTTTCTATGGCTCTTCTTCTTCCAGTTAACCCTTTCACCGCCAGCCATTTTTCAGCAAAAAATATAATTTGGGGCAGATTAACTGGGTAGAGAAAAACTTGCAATATTGCAGATTCCTCTTTGACATGGGATAATTTGGGGCCTATCCTTACCCTTTCCCAAAACTTCATGAAAAGACTAGGGTCTTTGGAAATGGGATAATTTGATGCAGATTAGTGACATGGGTGTTAAAACCATTGTGGTGCAGGCTGATAAAATGGGACAATTTGCGGCAGAAAGGGTTAAAGTGCCCACAATTTTAGAACAATTTGGATATGGCACTATTTCGGTACCACTTCATGGTCCGAAGTCGGAGAAACAAAACAAAGAATAAAATAAAATACTAACATAAAAATAAAATAAAAAGAGAAAGAGCAAAGGAAAAAGAGAAAACCCTAATTTACAATGACCCAGCCAGCTGGTTCTCCCTGTGGATCCCCAACATGATGCCGCGTCAAAACAAGAACACCTTATTTATTAAAAAAATCTTAGTACTACAGTGGAACCTCCATTATAAAACTATCTCCCATATATAAGACCTACTTCTCTGAGACATTGTCCTTCTTTGTAAGTATTAAAATCACCTCTCTTATAAGACCCCTCCCTTATAAGACCTCATTTTGGATGATTTTTGAAGGTCTTATAAGGGAGGTTCCACTGTAGTAAATTAAAAAAGTAGTGTATTCATTTACCTTAACAAACAAAAAATACATAGGTTTTGTATACTTTGCATCAATAGTTTCCTAGCTAGACTTTTTGTTGAATAATGACTGTCCATGACTGAAACGCCTTTGTCACTGAAGGGGTTAACTTCTAGGTCCGAGTCATGTGATAGTTCCAGATCATTCGTGACATGCTTTGTGTGGGGGAAGAACAAAACATTCGCCAAACTATCGGCAAACAAAGGTGTTTCTGAGGACCGTTTTTGCCAAATTGCGCGAACGGCTATGAGCGTTCGCTCTTGTGAAACGGCGCCTGTCGGGTTAAAATTCCTAGCTCATTAAAATTCCTAGCTCGCTATACTATAAGACTGACTATTTGCGGCATTTTGCGACATTGAGCATGAACGACAAATTTCACTTTTTTCTAGGGTTAGGGATAGGGTTAGGGTTAGGGTTAGGTAAATGGTTCAAGTAACGAAAAAGTGAAATTTGTGGTTGTCGCAAATAGTGACTCTCATAGTAGCGAGCTAGGAAATTTTAACGAGCTAGGAATGTTAACCCTACAGCGCCCAGGTCTTGTCGGAGGTCGCCATGATCCTTACTGGAAGTCACCGGTCTCTATCATTCATAGTCTATGCATGGTAGACTGTCAACTGGTTTTTTGAGACATGTTTTGGACAAAAGACTGAGAATGTCCCCTGTGCAAGGCTTCTTTACTAAAGACAAATTTCTCCCCTTTCAGCAGTTACCCCCTCTGCTAGTGCTACTGCTAGCAACTGGCTGACAAATTTATATAGTACGCGTACTTTATTATGGGCGCGTGTTTATTAGTATTACTTAATTACTAGGCTACTAGTAGCGAGGACCAACCACAAGAATTATGTCCCTTGGAATAGGAAAGAGTTATCCTTAGTTTCGTCAGAGAAATTGGGCGCTCTACCTATCATTTTCCTGCTAACATTGAGAGCTTACTGACGACCCGGGTGGTAAAAAAGTGACCAATGAAGATCGAGGACACATCAAATTGTCGGAGATTCCTAAAATTAGTGAGGCCTGATGCAGGTGCCATTTTGTCTTGAATGTTTAGTTCGTCAGTTTTGTTTTTTTCTAATTTATGAATAAGTCTCCCAGTCAAGATACTGTTTTTAGTACAGTTTAGGTTGAATTTAATGATTTTAACCTTAAAACATTCAAACAAATTGAGCAGGTCATGTAGAAAATTGTTCATTTTGGTAAATAGACAAAACAAATTGACCTATCTGACCCCATAATTTTGCGCTTAAAAGACGTCTTTCGCGCACTTCCGGTAAACGTGTTTACTGAAACTTCTGGACAAAATCATGAGCCAGACAGGTTTTTATCGATTTGTATTAGTTTTCTTTAGATTTATATTGACTCTGTACCATATACAAAACATTGTTCATGGCTCTTGAACGTTTTTATGGCGCTATACTGGTCAAATCATCAAGGGAATCATGGCGCAAAATATTAACATAACTGGCGGGAGTGGCCCTGGGCCTGTCCCACAGTCCTGCTCTGTGTTGTTTTTGATTTTATGAGGCCCTGTACAGTTTTGAGTTTAGGGATACACAAGTAAAGAGTTTAAGAGATGTTCGTGAAACACACATCTACTTATTATGTTGTTCAAGTGGGCTTTTTGTTTGTTTGTTTGCTTGCAATGTCAATGGCTTTTTATTTGTGTGTGTGTGTGTATCACTGTATGTCACTGTGTGTGTGTGTATCACTATCACTCAGTATCACTGTATGTGTGTACAGGACAAATAGATCTATGCAGTTGGAAAGGCTATTTATTAACTAACAACTCTCAAAAGGCAGTCTTCAAGTGGTGAAGACAAATGTTTTTTCCCCTTATTATCTCCCTTGGCAGTATTTTAATGAACATTTTGAAGTAAAATTGTTTTATTTTTTAAGTAACATAGCTGATTGAAATAAAAAGTGAATTAGTTCAAAGAATAGGTTAAGTCACACATTGCTCCAAATTTGCATGGATCATTTTGCATTTGTTGTTGTCTGCCCGCGGGTTGACGTGTTTTTTGAAAAAACAGTAAAAGAACGTCCTTATTGATTTTTTTCAAAAGGTCATAAAAAATGCAAGAATGACTCTAAAATCAAAATTAAACTTGTATCCACAACTACACATCACAAGCAACCATTTGGCACAATTTTTTTAATTTTTTTTTCACTTTCCACAAATTATTGGTTGATGCTACTACTAGTTTACATGATGTGTGCAATTACTTCAAGAAGTTGATCACCACCACAGAAGAAGAAGAGAACACAATGATATGCTTTGAAGTTTATGGTTTTCTCATGCAATGTTTAAAGTCCAGTAGGGGATTGTACAAAACATTGCACGAGAAAACTACTAACTAGAAACTTCCAAACGACTTTATGGACCCACCTTGTTCTTGCTTCCCGCGACCAAAACCTAAAGCAAGCGAGTGACAGGAAGTAGTAAATGCCTTCTTGTATACCGTTTAAGAATAAACTATTTGAGTGCATGCACGAACAGGAGTGCTCGCATCCAGTAATGCTAAAATTGGCAATTTCGACCCATAATTGAGCAATGTAAAAGACGCTTTGACACTTGTCAGACATAAGAAAAGTCTGATTGACATTGAACTGAACATATATTCAACATTGCGCAAAGTATCAATAAACAGTTGCTCGTGCAGTCGACGTGACGTCACAGCAAATTAAGTAGCTGATTGGTTGGAGCAATGTCAGTGTCCATAATCTTGCAGCCTGAAAACAGCGTTTGTTGACAAACACAGAAAGGCAGTGACAGCGACAGTAGCAGGCCTACCTGTGCCATTTTCAACGGCTGCTGGTAAACGAGGTTGCATTTATTTGGAGAACAACTTGGCAAGTCAAAGATTTTGTGACGTGACTCGCTGTTGAATTTGTGAGACAAAACTGCAAGTGAAGTCACTGATCGAAGTGCAACAAATACTCAGACTGAAATACTAAATTAGTAAATAGTCTAGAAGTACAAGTAGAAGTTTAAAAAAAAGAAAGCATGCACACACACACACACACACACAAACGCACACGGTCACACACACGCAAACGCACACGGTCACACGCACGCGCACATACACAGACACAAACTTTCTTTCTTCCGATTTGGGAATATAGGCACATAGTACGGTGACATAGAGTACACATATACCACAGCATTGCTCTGCATCACTCGATCGGTGCTAGTGCAGCCCGTCTGCAACTTGTGCAAGGGTTAAACCTTGAAAGTTTCTCTCTGTGTGTAAACATGTGTCTGTATTCTTTAAACCTAAGAAAGAACTCTTTTGTTTGCCGTAGTGTAGATGTGTGGAATAATCTGCCAGCCAATGTAGTGAATGCGCCATCAGTTCAATCTTTTGAAGCACGCCTGGATAAATTGTGGAGGGACGAACCCTTCAAACACAATGCCGACCACGATCAAACTATCAAAGTAAATACTACCTCGGAGCCGACAGAAGAGGCCTAGGCTGGCCTGCAGTCGGACATCATCCTATGTATTCCTATGTATGTATGTATCAGTGTATGTGTTTGTGTGTGTGACACAGAGAGAGAGAGAGAGAGAGAGAGAGTGTGTATGTATGTCTGCCTGTCTTTGTCTTTTTTAGTCTGTCTTTCTATCATAATTTGTGGTGTGTTTGTAACTGTAAGTGTAACTATAATTGTAAGATAGACTCAAGTCAGGAACATTTTTAATAGTATATATCAAAGACTCTATAGGGGAAGATAAGCATCCGGTCTCTTTTGCCTATATGAGTAGTGAAAACAGAAACACTGGTTATGTCCCTTTTAAACAGGACACATTTTACATGTCGATAGGCCAGTTGTCTTCTCCGTTCAAGTTCCAGTCTGAGTTTTTGGATAGCCTCCACTGTGAATGGTGTACTGTCGCCACTAACGATAACTCTATCAGCCCTGTTCGCCGAGCTCTTAAGTAGTCCATCTTACCCTTTTAGAATATCTTTGATAGTACATGTATCTCCTCTTTCTTTTATTGTCTCAAGTTTGGAAAGTTATTAAAACATTACACTAGAATCATGCTAAGTAAAAAACGGGTAACTCAAGAAGAATGGGTAACTCCAAATAATTTGTTGGGGTCCCAGTTTAATCATTTCTGTGCCAAAAAATTCTTTTTAATCTTAAAATACTATCTATCTCAATAGATCAAAGTTACATTTTTTTTCTCTCCAGTTTTGACTTTTCCACAGTATTTAATTTTTCTAAGTGTAAATGTCATGAATGTGTGTGTACCTATTTTGCAGGTGAAGAAGCATGGCATCTACACAATCTCCTCCTTACGGCAAACCCCAGGGGAATCCTCCCCCACAGTACTGGGAGCTGCACAACTACCCCCCAGGTTAGAATTCACCCCCCTTCCCTCACCTCCCAGATGTATCACGAGGATCTTATCATTCTTAAGTTCATGAGTACAATTTTTACATAAAATATGATTGCTATTTGACCATTTCATTTATAAAATTAGTTATAAAAAAATGGCAGATTAGCGACAATGAAAACCTGCAGTTTATCCTAACTTAATCATTGATTATGATTTGAAACATTAACCCCTTGACTGCCACAGGGCTCCCCATTCTGTGCGTCAAATGTGCGTGACAGACGCATTAAAATTTCGTACTGGGGGTGAAACGACGCACTATAATTACTACTCGAGGGTTATGAGATGCACTAGTATAAATCTGCCCAGTGGGTGAGCCCGTCTCCCATTTCACCCAGCGCGTCTCCCATTTCACCCTATCTTTCTCTCTCTCATTGACACATCCCCAGAGTCTAGCTTGCCATGCCCATCATTATACTCCCCTTCCTTTTACTTCGCCACTCTTCCTCTTAATTACCTTTCTGTCTGCAGTCCTATCAAGAAGTTTGTCTTTGTCTGCTTGCCTGCCCCCCCCCCCCCCTTTCCCCACTCCCCCCTATCTCTTATGAGCTCTATCCTCTCTTCTTACCCTCCCCCCCTCCCCACACCTCTCTCTCTCTCTCTCTCTGTAGACATAAATACAGGTTGGTGTGTGAAGAGTTGTGGGACCAAGAGTAAGGCGAAAGACAGAGAGAGAGAGAGAGAGAGAGATAATTAAAATGTGTGTGTGTGTGTGTGCTATTGAATGTTCAACATAAATTGTCATGCCTTGCTTGAAATTTTATAATTTTGTTGTTTCATCCTCAATGCCTCAAAAGAGGGCAAAGGATTAAAGTTCTTGATTCTTGAACGATGTGTGTGAGTGTGGCTGTGTGTGACTGTGTTGGTAACATTTGTGTGTCGGAAATGCCAGGCATGTCATGCTTCATACTGCCTGTGCATACAATACTTTACATTTTTTTGACAGTACCCACATGTCTTTATGCTTATTTTGTTTTGATTTTTCACCCTCTATAAGTTCACCCTGGGGGTGAAGAGACCCTCTATTGCTGCTTCCTGGGGGTGAAAATACCCTCTATGGTCAAACAAAATGGGGAGCCCTGTGCCAGAGAAAATTAAAGAAAAAATCATTGGGCAAATCATGCCATGAAAAAGACAACCGATAGAGCCAATCTGGCAAAATGGTCTGGGGATATAACTCTCCTGACTGTGTTAGAGCAAAAACCAGCATATCACTATCAGGGTTATTCCTCTTCATCTGATGACATCATCAGTGATGTCATCAGGTTAGTACGTGATACGTTAGTGGCAGTCAAGGGGTTAAAACGATAAAGTACTGATGATTACCATGAGCACATAGCATTACTCCAGGATCTCACTTTTCAAAAATGTTTTCATACACATGTATATATATGGCAAAAGCTTCCATAGCATCACTCATACAAAGCCATGAGGAATTACAGAAAATTATGTTTGCAACAATTTTGGATTTTAGCTTTTGTCTACGGTTGTTTGGGTTTTTTAAATGCTTTTTTTTTTTTTTTAGCTCACTCAAGTCGTTCCAGCCATATATACTCCTCACAAAAAGTCAAGCAACAAAATCAAATTGGTGATTAGTCAGCCTTTGAAAATGCACTGGCTAGCATTTAATGTGAAATAATGCGTTTGGATTTTCATGATGGGTGTCAGCAAGTGTGAAGACGGCCTGGGGAGAGATTTTTGGCCTTTGCTGTTGCTGAGCATGACCGTTATGGAGGTGGCAGTCTGATGGTCTGGGTGGCATTTGGACTGGAGGACGTACCGACCTAGGGGTCTTCCGGAGGGGCACTGTGAACGCTATGCGCTTCTTGAATGACATCATCAGACCTCAAGTGATCCCCCTGATGAAATAGCATGGTGCTAGCTTTGTTTTTGTGGAAGACAACGCGCCATGTCACAGGGCTCATGTCATCAGCAATGAGTTGAACACTTACAACATCGCCCATCTTGACTGGCCACCCCAGTTCCCTGACCGCAACCCGATTGAACAAGGCATGGGACATGCTTAGGTGAGCTGATTACGGCATGCCCGCCCGTCCCCAGACACTGGATGCCTTGGAAGCATCCCTGGATAGGGAGTGGAGAGCCATCCCACAGATCCAGCTGGATGGACTCATTGCCTCAATGCCACGCCGCTTCCAAGCCTGTATTCATGCCTACGGAGGTCACACTCGCTAGTCATGACGTTTTGAACTGTTTGCGCACTGTTATCTTTGAATTTGAAATTGGCAGTTGGTTTTCTTTCACACCTGTTTTTGACATCCATTTCTTTTGTTGCTCAGTATCCTGAGATTGAGATGAATCTGTTATGTGATTTACTCAGTTTGACTTAATGCAATGTTGAAGATCAAATCACAACAGTAAAACTTTACCTACGATTTATGATTAAAGTGGATTTGCAGTGAGAAGTTTTGTTGCTTGACTTTTTGTGAGGAGCATATGTGCGGAGTTAACCTCTTCAGTGCTTACAACGTATATATACGTCCTCTATGCTGCTTCAGTACTTGCCACCGACGTATATATACGTCGGCGCTAAGTAGCAATTTCGCAGCGTTAAAAAATGACGCGGCAAACTGGCGGCGCATACGCAGCTAATAGGCGGCACCGAAGGGGTTAATAGATAGCTGTCAGTTTGATGCATTTGCTTCAAGGGAAGTAAATCTGTGTGCACAAAATACCTTGGTCACTTCTAAACTTGCTTCGCTCCCTTAGACCACAATTTTGCCTCTGACTTTGCTTTTGTAGTGGTTTGATGTGGGGAAACCAATTGGTGTGGAGAGTTTTTCGATATAAAGTCAATATATTTTTTTAAAAGTCTGATCTACAACTTCCCTATGTCTAAAGCTGAAGTAAAAACCTGTAATCTTCTTTCATTTCTCCTTATTGTTTATGTAAGTTTTGTTTGTGTGTATGGCTGGAGTGATTTGTGATTTTTTTTTAATAATTCAAAATCGTTGCGATGCAAATGAGTTAATGCAACTTTGCAACTGTTAGTATAAAATTGCGCAAGTCTGAGCTAGGCAGCTTTTGTTTTTAATGTTTCTATTGCTGTATTATTGCGATGTTATGTTTGTTTGCCCACAGAGCCCACCTCTGGCCAGTCACAAAACGAGCCACGTCGCAGCACTTCCCCAGCCTACGACAATGACCCGCCTCCTGTCAACCGCATAGCTGTCCCTAATGCCTATGGAAGGTTTTCTGATTCTGGTGAGTTTGTATCGATACAAAATAATCCACCCCCCGTCGACCATCTAGCTGTCCCTAATGCCTATGGAAGGTTTTCTGATTCTGGTGAGTTTGTATCGGTACAAAATAATCCACCCCCCGTCGACCATCTAGCTGTCCCTAATGCCTATGGAAGGTTTTCTGAGTCTGGTCAGTTTGTATCGATACAAAATAATCCACCCCCCGTCAACCATCTAGCTGTCCCTAATGCCTATGGAAGGTTTTCTGATTCTGGTGAGTTTGTATCGATGAAAAATAATCCACCCCCTGTTTGTATCGATGAAAAATAATCCACCCCCTGTCGACCACATAGCTGTCCATAATGCCTATGGGAGGTTTTCTGAGTCTGGTCAGTTTGTATCGATTAAAGATGACCCTTCCCCTGTTGACCACAAAGCTGTCCCTAATACCTATGGAAGGTTTTCTGAGTGGTCAGTTTGTATCGATTAAAGATGACCCTTCCCCTGTTGACCACAAAGCTGTCCCTAATGCCTATGGGAGGTTTTCTGAGTCTGGTCAGTTTGTATCGATTAAAGATGACCCTTCCCCTGTTGACCACAAAGCTGTCCCTAATGCCTATGGAAGGTTTTCTGAGTCTGGTCAGTTTGTATCGATGAAAGATGACCCACCCACCATCAGCCATATAGCTGTCCCTAATGCGTATGGAAGGTTTTCTGAGTCTGGTCAGAATTCAGCCAAAAATGTCTGTCAAACTTTTCTGGGTAAAGAAAAGGCGACGTCTGCAATACTGACCGGCAGACTGTCGATCTACCTATGACACGTATCAAACATGGTCTTTCCTTAATCTCCAAACATTACCAACATACGGCCATTGGATAACAGATCCTAATTTCACGCCTTTTAGTGTCATGGGTGTTAAGTCAGTGTGGTGTAGAAATGCGACAGCGAAAGGGTTAAGGACAAATATTTTTATTTTTGTTTATTTTCTGCATTGTCCTCTTTTTTTTAATTTTTTACACAGCATTGTGGTGTTTTTATACAATACTTATGGTCTCAATCACTGAATCAGTGTAAATAACTAACAACACTTCATTTCTGTTCCTAATGCTAATGAAAAACTTTCAGAATCTGTTCCGTTTGAACAGTTTGGAATTGCTATTTTGTCTCGTGCTGCAGGTCCTGGCTCCGTGAGTTCCCCACACTACGTAACAGACGAGGCGCCCTCGCCTCGCTATGACTACGGGCAGGCAACTCCACACATTTCTGTTCCTAACGCCTTTGGAAGATATCCAGAGGATGGTGAGTGTTGATCATCAGCTAACTCAAAAATGGGTACTACGAAAATTGGTAATATTTTTGTCCCAGTTTAATCCTTCTAATGGTAAAAATGTGTTCAATCTCAAAGTCAAAATGTTGGCTATCTCTAATAATAATAATAATGATTATTTATATAGCGCCTATTCTCTGATTTAGGGCTCTAAGCACTTTACATGGTTCAATACAAATCACAACATAGAATAACAACATTATCTTTCATTTCAATCAGAATGCATGACAAACATACATAAATTTTAGATCAGAAGAATATAGAAAAGTACATATATATATACAAAGGAACAAAAACGCATATCTTGAAAAAGGTACACAACTTACAGAAACACACACACACACACACACACACACACACACACACACACACACACACACACAGTCATTTTATTTTTGACTTACCAGGTTTCCACTGTGACAGCTTTGTGTTGTGTAGGGCCCAGTGCCGCTGTTCCTCTGCGTAGTGATGATGCGCTGAGGTACTCCTCTGGGGACAATCAGCCATCTTGGGGACATTCTGGGGACAATCAGCCTGTTTGGGAACAACCTAGGGACAATCAACCAGTTTGGGGACAATCCGGGGACAGTCAGCCATCTAGGGGACAACCTAGGGACGACCAGCTGCAGCCTGTGCACATCTCGGTGCCCCACGCTTTTGAGAGAAGCTCTGGATCTGGTCAGTTTTTCTCTCCATCTGTCTGTATGTCTTTCTCGTTTTCTTTCTTTCTCTCTCTCTCTCTTCTCTCTCTCTCTCTCTCTCTCTCTCTCTCTCTCTCTCTCTCTCTCTCTCTCTCTCTCTCTCTCTCTCTCTCTCTCTCTCTCTCTCTCTCCCTCCCCTCCCCCCCCCCCCCTTTGTGTTCTTGAACACACCTCAGTGGCTGTTATCGGCCATACAATTGTTGAGAAGAAAGATAAGGACACACTCTTGACATGGCTTCCATGTCAATCGGATAATGTCGTTCTCTGTTTATTTTTGCATTCGGTCTCGACTTGCTTATATGAGCTGTATAGCTTGCAGACCTGTTTTCCCGACAGATTTGTCCGTAAATATTACGTTTTGAGACCTCCGATTACGCTATTACGGTCAGCAACAAAAATTCTGCATTTCTGCTGAACGAGTGCGGGGAAAAAAAAGGAGAAGAAATCAAAAGAAAGCATGGCGTTTGAGCTGTACTCGCTACTGTGTCGTCTGCTATCACAGGTATCACTTTGAGTGATGTCCCTTGAATGAATACTTCCGGATTATTTATCCATGCCGCCATTTGTCTATGTATGAAGTGCAATCTGAAGGCATGCCGAAAAAGCAACACTCGCAAGCGAATGATTCCGACTCGGATCCTGATCAGACGCCAAAGAAAAAAGCGAGGTTCCCCCCCCCCTTCAACGCAACCAAAATTTCGGCAGTTGTTGAAGTTAAGTTTGAATGAGAAGTTGCAGCGAAAAATTCTGGTTATGTATTTATCGGCCAGCAAAATTACGGACAAATGCCTGAAATTACTGATTTCAGAGCTTGGGATTACTGACAGTGAAGATTTGGGGTAAACAGGTCTGAGCTTGATAGCAATAAAATTTCATTCATTTATTCATTCATTCATCCCCTTTGTGTTCTTGTCATGACAGGGGCTGTTGGCCTAAGTCATTAAAACACTGACCTTCCTCCGCCCCTAGCTCTTGCTCCAAAGGTCTACATATATTATATTTCAAGGTGTCATTTATAAAGTGTTACAAAAAGTCTAGCCTAGCTGTAGAAAATGCATTGACCTACTCGTTTTAAAGCACTTATAAGACCATTTAGAGACCATATTAAAGATTGTCCGTTGTAAATATGAAAGATAAGATGTTAGAGAACACGAAAATACCCATAACTCAAAATTGACAAAAAATTAGATTTTTGACTTTGCAAGCTTAATGTGATAAACTAGCCAGCAACTTAATGTCCCTTTCGTGGTATTAGATACTTTATAGTCACAGAGGCGTCTCTATGAAATTCAGGTTGCTCCCACCTGGAGAGCGTGTCGCAGCCAGAGGTGCGCCACCCAATTTGTTTTACATGCGATTTTTGTGTGACTGACGAGGAAGGAAAGGGTGGTGGGTGGGTAAATTTTGATCAAATGACAACTTTTTCGTTGCCACTGGGATTAACATGTGGTGAGTGCATGGGCACACGGGACCTCGGTTTATTGTCTCATCCGATAGACTCCACGTTCAGACCGTAAGGCCTAGTGCAAAGTGAGAGAAAAAATCCCCTGTACCCAGGTTCGAACTCAGGTTTACTTGACACAAGGGGAACGCGTTACCTCTGCGCCACTCTACACCCACCGTGCTGGGTCACATATTTCTAATCTCTGCACTGTGCTTATAATATGAACACACTCGGGACGAATGAGCCGGATCCGGCTCATGGCTCGCACAACCGTTTAGGACGAATGGCCCGGCTCCGGCTCAGAGTTTTCAAGAGGTTTTGATTTCTGGCGTGTAACCAGCTTTCCGGTGCAAAGTCATAACCGTCTTTCAGTTTTCTTTGACCTTGCCTCTCTTGAAATCAACCAATCATTGCATAGTTTACATTCAGCTTTGGTTGTAGATTAGGATCAAAGATCGGAATGTGAAATTTTCCTTCTTTCTATGTCATGTGTTAGCTGTTTTCGTCAATAGGAGACAAACGATGAAGGTAAGGAATATATTTTACAATCGTTTAGTGCATGGTGTTGCTAATCTTTTTTTCTGAAAATATTGATGCCTAACTCTTCATAACTTGGTTTTGATGATTATTTTGCGAGCCTATTCAAATGCCCAGCCCCCACAGAACAAGAGGAAATAATTTGGCCAGTCCCGAGTGAGTTAATAGTGTTCTTTTGTCACTGTGCAGATGTAGACGCCCCGCTCAGGAGCAGCTACAGTGAGGGCTATTCCCTCAAATCTGCCAACTCCACTGTGGTGTCTGTGCTCTTGTGTTGGTAGGGCAGGTGGTGTTAGTGCGCCTCTTGGTCCCATCAGCACCTTCGGGTATTTCTTTCTCTGCATAAGATTTTTGTGTCATGCAGTGCCTACAAAAAGCGTTCTTTTATCATTGTTGTTTTTATCATATAGACGTCCCACTGAGAAGCAGCCCTCAAAATGTGCTAGCATATTATTTTCTGAACTCTGCACTGTGCTTAACCCTTTCGCTGCCAGCCATTTTGCGCCCCCAAAAAATCTATTAAGATTACCAGGGTAGAGAAAACAAATCATCTGCAATGTTGGGGATTCCTCTGTGACGTGGATAACGTAAGGCATGTCCTTACCTCCCTAAATCATCTGCAATGTTGGGGATTCCTCTGTGACGTGGATAACGTAAGGCCTGCTCTTACCTCCCTAAATCATCTGCAATGTTGGGGATTCCTCTGTGACGTGGATAACGTAAGGCCTGTTCTTACCTCCCTAAATCATCTGCAATGTTGGGGATTCCTCTGTGACGTGGATAACGTAAGGCCTGCTCTTACCTCCCTAAATCATCTGCAATGTTGGGGATTCCTCTGTGACGTGGATAACGTAAGGCCTGCTCTTACCTCCCTAAATCATCTGCAATGTTGGGGATTCCTCTGTGACGTGTATAACGTAAGGCCTGTTCTTACCTCCCTAAATCATCTGCAATGTTGGGGATTCCTCTGTGACGTGGATAACGTAAGGCCTGCTCTTACCTCCCTAAATCATCTGCAATGTTGGGGATTCCTCTGTGACGTGTATAACGTAAGGCCTGTTCTTACCTCCCTAAATCATCTGCAATGTTGGGGATTCCTCTGTGACGTGGATAACGTAAGGCCTGTTCTTACCTCCCTAAACCATCTGCAATGTTGGGGATTCCTCTGTGACGTGGATAACGTAAGGCCTGTTCTTACCTCCCTAAACCATCTGCAATGTTGGGGATTCCTCTATGACGTGGATAACGTAAGGCCTGTTCTTACCTCCCTAAATCATCTGCAATGTTGGGGATTCCTCTGTGACGTGGATAACGTAAGGCCTGTTCTTACCTCCCTAAACCATCTGCAATGTTGGGGATTCCTCTGTGACGTGGATAACGTAAGGCCTGTTCTTACCTCCCTAAATCATCTGCAATGTTGGGGATTCCTCTGTGACGTGCATAACGTAAGGCCTGTTCTTACCTCCCTAAATCATCTGCAATGTTGGGGATTCCTCTGTGACGTGCATAACGTAAGGCCTGTTCTTACCTCCCTAAATCATCTGCAATGTTGGGGATTCCTCTGTGACGTGGATAACGTAAGGCCTGTTCTTACCTCCCTAAACCATCTGCAATGTTGGGGATTCCTCTATGACGTGCATAACGTAAGGCCTGTTCTTACCTCCCTAAATCATCTGCAATGTTGGGGATTCCTCTGTGACGTGGATAACGTAAGGCCTGTTCTTACCTCCCTAAATCATCTGCAATGTTGGGGATTCCTCTGTGACGTGGATAACGTAAGGCCTGTCCTTACCTCCCTAAATCATCTGCAATGTTGGGGATTCCTCTGTGACGTGGATAACGTAAGGCCTGTCCTTACCTCCCTAAATCATCTGCAATGTTGGGGATTCCTCTGTGACATGGATAACGTAAGGCCTGTCCTTACCTCCCTAAATCATCTGCAATGTTGGGGATTCCTCTGTGACGTGGATAACGTAAGGCCTGTTCTTACCTCCCTAAATCATCTGCAATGTTGGGGATTCCTCTGTGACGTGGATAACGTAAGGCCTGTTCTTACCTCCCTAAATCATCTGCAATGTTGGGGATTCCTCTATGACGTGGATAACGTAAGGCCTGTTCTTACCTCCCTAAACCATCTGCAATGTTGGGGATTCCTCTATGACGTGGATAACGTAAGGCCTGTTCTTACCTCCCTAAATCATCTGCAATGTTGGGGATTCCTCTGTGACGTGGATAACGTAAGGCCTGTTCTTACCTCCCTAAACCATCTGCAATGTTGGGGATTCCTCTATGACGTGGATAACGTAAGGCCTGTTCTTACCTCCCTAAATCATCTGCAATGTTGGGGATTCCTCTGTGACGTGGATAACGTAAGGCCTGTTCTTACCTCCCTAAATCATCTGCAATGTTGGGGATTCCTCTATGACGTGGATAACGTAAGGCCTGTTCTTACCTCCCTAAACCATCTGCAATGTTGGGGATTCCTCTATGACGTGGATAACGTAAGGCCTGTCCTTACCTCCCTAAATCATCTGCAATGTTGGGGATTCCTCTGTGACGTGGATAACGTAAGGCCTGTTCTTACCTCCCTAAATCATCTGCAATGTTGGGGATTCCTCTGTGACGTGGATAACGTAAGGCCTGTCCTTACCTCCCTAAATCATCTGCAATGTTGGGGATTCCTCTGTGACGTGGATAACGTAAGGCCTGTTCTTACCTCCCTAAATCATCTGCAATGTTGGGGATTCCTCTGTGACGTGGATAACGTAAGGCCTGTCCTTACCTCCCTAAATCATCTGCAATGTTGGGGATTCCTCTGTGACGTGGATAACGTAAGGCCTGTTCTTACCTCCCTAAATCATCTGCAATGTTGGGGATTCCTCTGTGACGTGGATAACGTAAGGCCTGTTCTTACCTCCCTAAATCATCTGCAATGTTGGGGATTCCTCTGTGACGTGGATAACGTAAGGCCTGTTCTTACCTCCCTAAATCATCTGCAATGTTGGGGATTCCTCTGTGACGTGCATAACGTAAGGCCTGTTCTTACCTCCCTAAACCATCTGCAATGTTGGGGATTCCTCTATGACGTGGATAACGTAAGGCCTGTTCTTACCTCCCTAAATCATCTGCAATGTTGGGGATTCCTCTGTGACGTGGATAACGTAAGGCCTGTTCTTACCTCCCTAAATCATCTGCAATGTTGGGGATTCCTCTGTGACGTGGATAACGTAAGGCCTGTTCTTACCTCCCTAAATCATCTGCAATGTTGGGGATTCCTCTGTGACGTGGATAACGTAAGGCATGTCCTGACCTCCCAAAATGAAGAAAAAAGGCTTTTTGGATAACAGACCCTGCTCTGATGCCTTTTAGTGACATGGGTGTTAAATCATTGTGGTGCAAAAATACGACATTGGCGGTGAAAGGGTTAAAAAAGTGTTCTTTTGTCACTGTGCAGATGTAGACGCCCCGCTCAGGAGCAGCTACAGTGAGGACTATTCCCCCAAATCTGCCAACTCCACTGTGGTGTTCTTTTGTCACTGTGCAGATGTAGACGTCCCACTCAGGAGCAGCTACAGTGAGGACTATTCCCCCAAATCTGCCAACTCCACTGTAGTGTTCTTTTGTCACTGTGCAGATGTAGACGTCCCGCTCAGGAGCAGCTACAGTGAGGACTATTCCCCCAAATCTGCCAACTCCACTGTAGTGTTCTTTTGTCACTGTGCAGATGTAGACGTCCCGCTCAGGAGCAGCTACAGTGAGGACTATTCCCCCAAATCTGCCAACTCCACTGTGGTGTTCTTTTGTTACTGTGCAGATGTAGACGCCCCGCTCAGGAGCAGCTACAGTGAGGGCTATTCCCCCAAATCTGCCAACTCCACTGTGGTGTTCTTTTGTTACTGTGCAGATGTAGACGCCCTGCTCAGGAGCAGCTACAGTGAGGGCTATTCCCCCAAATCTGCCAAATCTGCCGACTCCACTGTGATGTCTGTGCCCGGAGCATTTGACCGCCAGGCCTACGCAGGCTACGCGTCTTCTTCGCCAAAGGCTTTCGACGGATACACGCTATCCGGTTAGTATGACTGCAACCTTCTTTGATCAAGGCTCCCAATCGTCCCGCAAAACAAGGGGTCCCAGGGACTCCTTCTCTTACAGAATAGAGGGTCCTAGAGGCGGGATAGAGGGTCCCAGTGGCATTGCGAATGCTAAAAATAATTTTTCTAGTGCATCCCTGGGACCCCCTGCACATTCTTTTAGAGGGTCCTTTAGAATTTTAGTGCTTCATAGATCCTGTTGATTCTTGGACTGGATTTTTCTTACTACATTGCCTGAAGATTTTTACCCCCTCCCCCCTCCTCACTTCTAAATAGAATATTCTTGTCTTTTTTCTTTCTCTGGTCACATCTCCAAGGTGTGTACATTTACTCCTATATAAGAAGTTGGTCACCACCAAAGAAGAAGAAGAAGAACCTATATCTCTCTCTTCCCCCCCCCCCCTCCCCTGTCCCACCTTCTGGGCCGTACTGTCGTTGCTCCCATGCCGCTCATTCTAAGTCCCATTGTGTGTGTGTGTCTGTGTATTTCTGTGTCTGTCTGCCTGTAAAGTAAGTGAACTTTAGTTTATATTCCAAGCTCTGCAGCTGAATCTACCGAACCAACCATAATGAACATTGACAAGAAACAGAATTGTGTTGGATATCGTGGCAATGGATCATTCACCCAAAAGATCAAAGGAGGAAATAATTAATTCAGCGTTAATTCTATCTTTGAAATCACGTTTGTGTGTGTGTGTGTGTCCAAAATACAATGAACTTCTTGAAAAATATGTTCCTAAAAAATTTCTGAAACCCAAATCCGTTTTCAATTTCTGTAGCATGTTTCAAAAAGGATGACGTATATGTTTAAATTTAAGTAAATTTCTAAAAATTTGGAAAGATAATTTAAAAGTGTTTCTTTCACTGCTCACCAAATATTGACATTTCGCTGTTACTTTTGAATTTTTTGCGGTTTTGATTGAGTTTTATGTTTGTGTTATACTGTTTGTGTATCCTCCATGCCCCAAAAGGGGTCAAAGGATTAAACTTCTTGAATCTTGAATCTTGTGTGTGTCAGAATCAGCGTGTGTAATGTGACTGTAGATTGCTAGGGGGTCACCTGGATATTTTAAGGTCTCTTTTCTTAGTAAATTTTGAAAACAATTCTTTAAAACAAAAGTGTGTGACAGGTGAAAATTTGCTACATATCAGTGAAGCAATGGTCTGAAATCCAGTGCACTAGATGGGAGTTTCAACGACTCAGACCCCCCTGTGGAGAAGAACGAAGAATTTCTCCAGCCGAAGACGGACATGCTGGGCCTAACTACTTTTAGGCGCATAACAGCATCTACGCTCACAATTGATAGGAAACTGTCCGAGTGATCAGCGAAGAAGGACAACTCAGAAGGGCACATCTGTGTGTGAACGTGAACACTGCACTTGTTTTCCCTTGTCTCTAGGTCGCCCCATTTCTGGCTCAAGTCACCCAGAAAGAGTCGGGGACACTGTGGACTACGTCGCTCGTTCCCAGATAGAGGCTCTCGGCGTTGGCTACAGCTTCAGCACCTCTTTCTCTGACAAGGCCATTCGCCGAGCTTTCATCAGAAAGGTGGGTTAGTGTTGTATGAACAGGGCCGGACCAAGTGATTTGTTAAAGGGGGGGGGGGGGGGGGGTTCCTGGTTCCTGGTTCCAAAGGTTCCTGGTTACCTTAAGGGGCAGTGTTCTCTTTTGGGGGGCCCAGGGGACAAAGCCCCTGTAAAAATGTTGCAATTTAGTTACTATTAAAAGTTGGGTTAGTGTGTGAACAGGGCCGGACCAAGTGATTTGTTAAAGGGGGGGGGGGGGGGGGGGTTGGTTCCACCGGGGGTCCAGGAATCTGCAGAGGTTCCGGGTTACCTTCAGGGGCAATGCTCTTTTGGGGGGGGGGGGGGGGGGCCGTAACAATGTTGCAATGTAGCTATCATTAAGGCAGAAAAAGAGTCATTTTCTTTACTTTTCACCCTTGAATAAGGTACATGCCTAGGGGGGTGGGGGTGGGGGGGGGGTTCCATAGACCAGGAAACCCCCTCCTAGATCCGGCCCTGATGAGTGTATATTTCTGTGTGTGTATATCTTCTTCCTCTTACTCTATAAAGCACTAAGTCTGACTGAGGATGTTTGTTTGTTTGTTTGTCTGTCCAGAAACAGAGGGAATTAACTCTACTGGTATGGGTTGGTTTCTTTTCTGGGGTATTCCCCCTTGATCTGTGTGTGTGTGTGTGAGACAGAGAGAGAGAGAGTGTGTGTGTGTGAGACAGAGAGAGAGAGTGTGTGTGTGTGTGAGAGAGAGAGAGAGAGTGTGTGTGTGTGTGTGTGTGAGACAGAGAGAGAGAGTGTGTGTGTGTGTGAGACAGAGAGAGAGAGTGTGTGTGTGTGTATTAGTCTAGTTTTCGTTCCAAGGACAGATTAGAAGAATGGGCCCAGCCCAAAATCTTAATCCTTATGTAATAAAGTTTTTTAGTCTTCAGTCTCTCTCTCTCTCTCTTTCACTCTCTCTCTCTCTCTCTCTCTCTCTCTCTCTCTCTCTCTCTCTCTCTCTCTCTCTCTCTCTCTCTCTTTCTCCATTCATGCTTAAAAATTGACAGGCGCTAAACAGGCACATTACAAGGTGTAAGCATGCGTCATTTTGAAAAATGATGCATGAATGGCGTCGGCGCGCCAACAATCTGATGCTCTGACTGAATAGACTCTGAAAAGTAAACATTTATTATAGCGATGAAAATCACAGCTTTGATATTTGCATGAACGGAATAGGCAGTATCTTCAATTATTTAATTACAAATTAGCTGTGACTTTCAATGCTTTGGCCCTACAACATAGAAGGTCAGAATACATGCCGTTAGTGTTCACTCTGTCCCCATGGCAACACAGTGATACTAGGCAAACAAATATCAATACTAGAGTATCAGTGTGTTGCCATGGGGAAAACTAGCAACGTGTATTTCGACCTTTACTGATTTTTCCCTAGCACAGTAGAATAATAATTGCTGCCCAAAATTCTAGGTAGTTGTTATTATGTTCAATCTCCCCGTGGGGATACCAGGGGGTCTTTCGTAAAAATAGTTCCCCCGCCTTCTGGAAGTTCTGTGCTTGTAACTTCCTCTTATCTGCCACTCTCTTTGACTCTGCCTTTTCCCTTTGCTTTCTATCATCTACTATCTTTCTGACTTATTGGCCCATTCTCCTGTCTTTTCTCCTTTGAGCTCCTCCGAAATCGGAATGTGTCGGCTGTACGCAGCGGGGTCAACCAGTGAAAACTGAAAGCCGGACACACCTTACCCATTATGGCCATATGGCCTGGGAACGCAGAAGAAGAAGATTATTTTCAGTACTTAACTGTTATGATTTTTTTTTGTACATTTTCAGGTGTACCTGATTTTGACAACCCAGCTCATGGTGACCATCGGATTTATCGCTGCGTTCGTTTTCGTGTGAGTCTTTTTTATTTCTCGTTGTTTATTCCTACAAACACAGACCTGCTTACGGTACACGTTTTTGACAAGCTTTGTGCACACGGTTTGGACCCTTTTCCCTCCGAAAATTGGAATGGTGTTGGTTGAATGCAGCAGGGAGACCAGTGAAAACTGAGAACCGGGCATGTACGTACCTCACCCATTATGGCCTGGGAACGCAGAAGAAGGGAAGAAGAAGACCCCTGCTACACTTCAGAAATGACAATTGCAGTTTTAACCTCTTTAACCCTTTCACCGCCATTTGTCGCATTTTATGCACCAAAATTTAACCCTTTCACCGCCAGTGTCGCATTTAACCCTTTCACCGCCAGTGTCGCATTTATGCACCACAATGGTTTAACCCTTTCACCGCCAATGTCGCATTTTGGTTTAACCCTTTCACCGCACCACAATGGTTTAACCCTTTCACCAGTGTCGCATTTATGCACCACAATGGTGTCGCATTTATGCACCACAATGGTTTAACCCTTTCACCGCCAATGTCGCATTTTATGCACCACAATGGTTTAACCCTTTCACCCATGTCACTTTATGCACCAAATGGCATCAAATCAGGGCCTGTTATTTCACCGCCAAGACCCTATTTTCTTAATTTTGTGAGGTAAGGTAGGCCTAATATTTATACATGACGTCACACACACGACTCACAGAGCATTTATGCAATTTTTAACCCAATATTGCAAAATGGTTTAAAAAATGTCTCTTTTGTCTCTTTACCCAGCTTTAAGTTTAATGGTATTTTTTTTTTTAGCTGAAAATTTATGCACCACAATGGCTGTCGCGGCGAAAGGGTTTAAATTCTTGACTACGTCATACTTTCAATGATTTGTGTTTGATGGTTTTAATGAATAGGACAACACAGTTCAGCTAACGGGGATACTCATGGCTTGTGTAAGGGGTAGCTAGGTCTGCAAATGTCAGCATTTCATAACAGTGATTATGTTGTATGATAATTATATGTATTGTAAAAAATGAACAGTTGTAAAATGGTGCATTGTCAAGAGTGATTATCGTTGGTGAAATTCAAAAACCTCGTATCTAAATTTTGGTAGTTTTGAGAAAAATTGAATTTTTTTTTCTAAATTAACCGTGTTGACCACGATTGATTAACTATGATGAATATGTTGTTCAAGACATTGCGAGTTTAGTCCTGCATTTTGTTAACAAAAAATTTAGACTTCAAAAGAACGATGATACGAGGTTTTTGTCCTTAACTAGATCTGAATTTGGGACTTACGAGTTTTTCTTCTATTTTCACAACCTCATTTACCCCAGATAGAAAGTCGTTAGAGATACGAGCTTTTGGTGGAAGGTGGCGGGAAAAATTAGAGAGCTGACTATGTATCTAACTCAAAAATCGAGATACAAGGTTTTTTAATTTCACCGACGTTATGTTGTATGATAATGATGTAATGTGGAAATGAACAGTTGTGAAACAGTGCATTGTTAACAGTGATTATGTTGTTTGTTTGTTTGTTATTTTTGTGCTCATTAATGAAAATGGCTTAAGGGCCAGCCACACGTACGTCCACTAAAATCGTATGACTGTACGATACGATTCGATCACGTGGTCTCCAAGAACAAATGTGATTTGCGCTTTCGAAATCACGTGATCGAATTGTATCGTACCGTCGTGCGATTTTAGCTGACGTGTGGCTGGCCGTTAATAATCATAGCAGCTATTGCTGATACAATGGAACCTCCCTTATAAGACCTCCCATTATACGACTCCCTCCCATATAAGACCTACTTCTTTGAGACATTGCCCTTCTTTGTAAGTACAGTGGAACCTCCCTTACAAGACCTCCCATTATAAGACTCCCTCCCATATAAGACCTACTTCTCTGAGACATTGCCCTTCTTTGTAAGTACAGTGGAACCTCCCTTACAAGACCTCCCATCATAAGACTCCCTCCCATATAAGACCTACTTCTCTGAGACATTGCCCTTCTTTGTAAGTACAGTGGAACCTCCCTTACAAGACCTCCCATTATAAGACTCCCTCCCATATAAGACCTACTTCTCTGAGACATTGCCCTTCTTTGTAAGTACAGTGGAACCTCCCTTACAAGACCTCCCATTATAAGACTCCCTCCCATATAAGACCTACTTCTCTGAGACATTGCCCTTCTTTGTAAGTACAGTGGAACCTCCCTTACAAGACCTCCCATTATAAGATCCCTCCCATATAAGACCTACTTCTCTGAGACATTGCCCTTCTTTGTAAGTACAGTGGAACCTCCCTTACAAGACCTCCCATTATAAGACTCCCTCCCATATAAGACCTACTTCTCTGAGACATTGCCCTTCTTTGTAAGTACAGTGGAACCTCCCTTACAAGACCTCCCATTATAAGACTCCCTCCCATATAAGACCTACTTCTCTGAGACATTGCCCTTCTTTGTAAGTACAGTGGAACCTCCCTTACAAGACCTCCCATTATAAGACTCCCTCCCATATAAGACCTACTTCTTTGAGACATTGCCCTTCTTTGTAAGTACAGTGGAACCTCCCTTATAAGACCTCCCATTATAAGACTCCCTCCCATATAAGACCTACTTCTCTGAGACATTGCCCTTCTTTGTAAGTACAGTGGAACCTCCCTTACAAGACCTCCCATTATAAGACTCCCTCCCATATAAGACCTACTTCTCTGAGACATTGCCCTTCTTTGTAAGTACAGTGGAACCTCCCTTATAAGACCTCCCATTATAAGACTCCCTCCCATATAAGACCTACTTCTCTGAGACATTGCCCTTCTTTGTAAGTACAGTGGAACCTCCCTTACAAGACCTTCAAAAATCATCCAAATTGAGGTCTTATAAGGGAGGGGTCCTGTAAGGGAGGTGATTTTAATACTTACAAAGAAGGGCAATGTCCACTGTGTTAAAATTACCTCCCTTATAAGACCTCATTTGGGATGATTTTTTAAGGGAGGTTCCACTGTGTTAAAATTACCTCCCTTTAAGACCCCTCCCTCATAAGACCTCCTTTGGGATGATTTTTTAAGGTCTTATAAGGGAGGTTCCACTGTGTACACAGTCGCTGTTGATAAAGGTTACGCAATGGTTCTGATGCAGTGATCCGATCCAAGACTGGCTGGAGGAGGGTCGGAATGGCCTGTGGTGCTACATTGCATCCTAGTGAGTGCAGTTACCATATTGTTCGGATTATAAGGCGATACTTTTTCCCCAGACTGAGACCCCTGCGCCCTATAATATGACTACTTAAATAGTAAGAAAATATAGTAACTGAATCTGAATTTTGTGTAAAATTTGGGGGGTGCGCCTCATAAAAGATTAAAATTCCTGGGATTACCTTCTCTGAAGGGAAGAAGAGTCAGGGGAGACCTTATACAAGTATATAAAATAATGAATAATATTGATGACATAGACTTTAACAACCTTTTTGTTAAAAGTATCACAAACATGACACGAAATAGTACAGAGAAGTTATTTTTAAGACGATCAGTTACTAACATTCGCAAGTTTTACTTTTCTAACCGAGTTGTTCAATACTGGAATAATTTGTCAACTAACATTAAGGCTGCACCTAACATAAATATATTCAAAAATCTTCTGGACAAAGACACAATGATGTCAAATTTTTTATAATACTTTCGATGAATATAAAAAATGTAAAAAAAAAGTCCATTCCAAAAAAATAGTTTAGTGTAGAAAGCAAGCATTCCATATTTTCTGTTAACTACTACTACTAGTTTAGCTGTAGAAAGCAAGGCCACCTTGAAACAAATGGCAAAGTCATAAACGAGAAAGGGCGTAAAAGGGCCGTGTCTTTGTCCCCACTTCTAGCCTTAATGTTAGTTGACAAATTATTCCAGTATTGAACAACTCGTTTAGAAAAGTCTTGCGAAAAACAGATGGTACATACATTTCTGTGTGGTTGACATCTCAGTATTTTATTTCTCCCTCTCCCCGCGGGGATACCGGGGTGGGGTCTTTCGTAAAAATAGTTCCCCTACCACCTGTGTTTGTGGCTTCCTCTAATCCGCCACTCTCTTTGACTCTGCCTTTTCCCTTTGCTTTCTGTCATCTACTATCTTTCTGACTTATTGTCCCCATTCTCCTGCCTTTTTTAAAATTTTAAATCTTCCAAATAATTTTTCTCCTTTGAGAATAAGCTGATAAAGCTTTTTTTCCATCCTGCCTTTATGTGTGTGTTTGTGTGTGTGTGTGTATGTGTGTGTGTGTGTGTGCGTGCGTGTGTGTAGTTTATGTTTGTGTCTGTATCCGTGAGTGTGCAGTGGTTTTTTTCTATCAAACACCTTATGGTGTTTCTCATATAACTTCATGTATGTTTGATTTGATTTGCGAGTTGACAAGGGTGCTACTCTTTCATTTTTACACTGATTTCAGTATTTTTAATTTTACCAGAAACTGAACTTCAGGTTTTTTTAAAATTTCTCAACAAAACATTTTTTAATGACCACAAGCTATTTGGGGCGCTTTGAACTTGTTTGTTCTATCTTGGAAGTTTACAAATGCAACGTAATAATTTTGCAAGACTTATCAGACTCAAACTGTCTCTGTCTATCATTTTAACTGTCTGTCTGTCTCGTTATATCTCTCTCTTAAATTGCCCCCCTGAATTGTCCGACGGGGCTCTGCCCCTGCAGGGTTCGTACGGTCCTTATAGGTTTTTATATTTGTGGATGGGCCTCATAAGGCCTTATAGGTGCTTATATTTAACCTATCGGTCCTTACAGAAAGTACTTAGGTCCTTATGGATGACAAAAAGTCATCCAATTTTGCAAAGGACGAAAAACAATCTGAAGTGTGCACATTTAGTCGTAAACCTTCGAAAAATAACATAGATTTTGACCGCATTTGCATTCGATCGCGTTCAGAATGAAATGGAAGTGGAGCAGACGACATAACAAGGGAGTTAAATCACCGAACTCGCTCAATGCGCATGACCAGAAGTAACCGGTCGACAACGTTGCCGCGTTCTCATGAAGAAAGCAAGATGCCAGGCAAATGCTCTTTCCAAGATCGCTGGTTAAAAGACGGTGATTATAAGTACTGGATTAGGACAGACAAAGATCCCAGGGAGGCGCGATGTTTTGTGTGCGCTATATCACTGAACTTGGCGTCAATGGGCGAATATGCTTTGAAAGTGTTAGGAACGACAGAATTTGGGTCAAACCACAGCGATCTTTCCCGTCTAAAAGTTTCACCCCGATTTTGCCAAAGTGCAAAACGGTCACTCACTTCGCCTCACTCGCTTGCTTTGTATCATCGTTGCTGGCCGTCAGAAGCATGTTCACTCCACTAGTAGAGGTCTGTCCCGTCATCCTAGACTGATTTTTGTTTACAAGTGAGAGTTCGTTCGCGAGAGTTGAGCGTGTCAAGTTTTGGGTCAGATTACTAAGCTGACCAACTCATAAAAGATTAAATGAATTCTTAAGTGTAATACTGATAAAAAAAATATATATACATTGGTCACTGGGTTTACACTTACAGTCAATAGTTTTAATTTGTATAACTTCCAAGTCTAATAGTACTGGTAAGACTCATTGTCTTAAGACAGTCAGAGGCTTTTTGTGGAGGTTTATACTGGTCAACATATGCTTCATTGTACTCCTTAATTGATGCTCATCAAGAGTATATGTGGGTTTGGGGGTCTGCAATCAAAGTTTTTTTTAGTTATGGTAACTTGCTTTCATACAATCAGGCAGTCAGTCAGACAAACAGACGCTTTATAACTAACGTGTCAAATACAAATAAAAGTTATTATTAAAGACACATTTGCTATTGAATAAGCTTTATTTTGGTACCAAATGTATGTTAATTGGTTGAAAATAAGCAAGTTATGGCTGTTTGAAGTTCAGATTCATCCAAATCTTGATCAACTTTTTCTTATACAGTGTATAGCCCATGTAAGAAAGACTGTAATTTCAAGAAGGCGTAACTTACTTATTTGTTGACCAATTTAGACAAATTTGGTATCATTGTAAAGGTCGTTTCATGCTCTTTTCAATGATATAGGTTTGATTAAGGTTTGGCAAAAAAATACAAATTTTAATATATTTTTCTAACCTTGCTACCTGTGTTATATACAGTGTTCGTTTTTGTGCTGAAATACAATTATCGCACAGATTTTTTGAGAATTTTCTTTAGGCTCTAGACGGTTTACGTCCTTATGAGAAGTGAAATGGTGCTTATAAGGTCCTTATATTGTGAAAGATCTGAAGGGTGGGAACCCTACCCTGTACCCTGCCGGCCATGGGTCCCTGGACCCCAGCCTTTCATTTTTTTTTTCATTTTGGGGAGTTGCACCCATGATATTGTAGTTAGCTGATTTCTATTGACTGAGCTGTCTAAGATAATTATGTTTATCTGTTTTGATTCCAGCATCACGTTTCTGATCACCTACTTCATTCTGATTTGCTTTCAAGGTCTCAGGTAGGTGCCTTCCCCCCCCCCCCCCCCCCCCCCGAGAAATTGTGAGTGAGTAAATGTTGTGCGTGTGGAAAAGGTGAGGTGGGTGGGGGTCTGTTTATCCATGCCTTGAATTTTTCTTTTTTTTCTTTTTTTTTTTTTTTTCTCCCTGGATGTTGTGAGTGTTCATGAGTGTCTACAGTGTGTGTGTGAAGAAAAGGGAAGGTGGGTGGGGGGTTGAAAGACCGGCTGGATTATTTTGATTTCTACTTTAAATTATGTTAAATAATTATTTGGTATGCTTCTTTATAAAATGGCGAAAATGGAGTTTTACGTCCTCTTGGTCTGAATCAGACACATATGGGACATTTGTAAATACAAATATGGTGGGAACAACACTGGAGGCAATGCCCGGAGGCAGTGCAAAACCAGCAAAGTCCCGACTTTTTATTAATACAGATAGGTGTAGCGGTGACCACGCCTCGGTTAAACCTCATCGGCTATGGCACCGCCACAAGTGGTATCTTTTCATTACATGTACTAATTTTATATATTTTTCTTTTTAAATTTTTGTTGAAATGGTGTCTATAATGTGTATGTCAAAAAGGGTGGTGGGTGGGGATGAACGGCGTGAGCATCTAAAAAAATTTTTTTATTATTTTATTTGATATACTTCTTCATATTGTTTTAAAACATTTTGTAATAATGTTTTTCTTCTTGATTGTTTTTTCTCGTAACATTTGTAATGCGCTCTGAGGATGAATTTTTTTTTATCATCGAAGAGCACTATAGAAGCTTTCTTTATTATTATTATTATCTTTTCTCTTTTTTTCTTATACTGTATTTTTTTTTACCATTAGGCGCTTGTGGGTATTTTAAAGAAATTTTCTTGAAAAATCTTTAAAAAAAATAAAGCAAAAGGTGCCTTCATTTATAAGACCTTGCAAAAGAAAGTCTAACTTCGAAGCCCGTACACGTTCGGTAAATGCTTGCCGACCGCCATTACCTCTGTCATAAACGAGAGTTGGCTCCCCTTTCAAACAATCAAACTTCCGTTTGTGCTACTTCCTGTTGTTGAGTTTGGCAAAAACTAGAATTATGCCATTGTAAGCTCTACAATGATGCTTTTTGCATCCAAAGAAGGGTTATGGCGTCTGTTGGATGGTATCTCGGATGATAATAGCGATTTTGAAGCATTTTAACATGAGTATTCGTCGTATCGGCGACTCGTTGCCACTTTCGATGTCTAGACTCGCAGTAGACTGTACTGAGCATGGCAATCGTTGCCTCTCTTCTCACGATTTTGTTCACTTATAGGGCGCCCTCGTTTATTAGGTGCATAGGTCGAAATTGGAAAAAAAAAAATCGCCTTATAACCCGAAAATTACGGTACAGTGGAGCCTCTCTTATAACACCTTAAAAATCATCCAAAATGTGGAGGGGTCTTATAAGAGAGGTAATTTTAATACTCGCAAAGAAGGGCAATGTCTCAGAGAAGTAGGTCTTATGTGGGAGGGAGTCTTATAATGGGAGGTCTTATATTAAGGGAGGTTCCACTGTATGTGTTTTAGTTAGGAAAAAAGAGCTTCTGCTGCTGGGCAATTGAATGTCTGAAAGACCTTGTCGTTGGTTGTTGTGTCCAACAATGTGTTGGGCACAGGGTGGCATGAGTTAGCCAGGGATGTGAGAGTTACGCGTAAGCGCGTAAATACACTTTTTCTATTTGGAAAACGATAACCAAAAAACGTACAGATCGAGAGAGATTGTCAAGTTAGGTAGCCTTTCTTTGCGCGCAAACACAGTGAAAACGAAAGCCGTTTGAGTACAGTCACTTGACTGAATTTTGTAAGCTTCTCTGGTTGGCCAGTTATGTCCAATGGCAATGCATCATTTTTATATGTTCGGCTATGATTTCAAAGGAGGGTTCTGTTTCATCGTCGACCATAAAAGTTATTTATCACACCACAGATGTGAGGAAAGAGGAGATGGACAAAGGATGCCAGCACAAATTTGACAGGGCTTGGCTGGATGAAACTGTAACGGACAGTAAGATCCGTGTAGGCGAGCAGCAAAAAATATTGATGTCGGAGGCAAAGATACCATCTTAATAGTTTGTAACATGATTCTGTTCCAGGAGAAAAAGCCCGTGGAATTTCATCTGTCTTGCCGTCTTTGTAAGTGTTTTCAAACTATTCAGTTCATGTTATCCTTAGTTATTACAAGCCTACTTATATATTTGCATTAGATTGTGGTTTTTTATATCAGTAGTGGGTTGTTGTTGTTTTTTTGCAATATTTTATTCATATTTTCAAACAGTGAAAGTCCAGGGAAATTCTTGTAGCATTATGCAATGTAATGGTTTGGTTGGTTGGTTGGCTTACCCTGGCTAAAAGACTCCAGGGATCATCCCAACAGCGAGAAGCACTTGAACACTAAGGTACAAATGCATCAGCTAGGGATGAGAACATTACGTGTGTGACCGTTTTTGATTACCCTGCCATGTTATACTTACAGTGTGTGTGTGCGTGTGTGTGTGTGTGTGTGTGTGTGTGTTATTTTTGCAGACTGTGGCTTTCTCAATCCTCACTGCAATCATCAGCAGGTTAGTGTTAACCCACCCACCCTCAATTTCTGTTTTTCATGCCCATCTAAAAAAACCATCTTTAAACTTTTTTTCTAATTGAAACTTCTTTTTTTTAAAGCCATCTTTTTTTTGTAGGGTCAATCTGTTTTATAAGTTCCTTGAGGCTATGCTGTGTGTTTGATGTTTAATCTTTTTTGTTTTGTTTTGTTTGTTTGAAGAAGCGATAATCCAAGTCTTTCTTTTGTATATAATTTTATATCAGTTTTCTGATAATGATATATCTTGAACACCAAGCTCCAAACGATTGCTAAATAAAAACAAGAATATTATTTATAATGTTCATCATTGTTAAACATTCGGGACTTTCCTGGTGTTGCACTGCCTCCGGGCATTGCCTCCAGGATCGTTCCCACCATCTTTATATCTACTAATGTTGCATATGTGTCAGTTCCAGACCGGAGGACGTTAAACAGATTTCCATTCAAATAAAAACAAGCTAAGACATTTCAATTCTGTTTTCTGCATGTCATATCCCGGGTGTTTCTTGTAAATTGAAAATTCGCCCGTTCCTGCTCTTCTTGTGCTTTGTCATATTGTTTGGTGTTATGGGTGTTCATTTGAAATAAATTGTTACAATTGCATGGGTGCTCCTGGGAAATTAAAAAAATCCTGCAAGGGGGCGGCCCCGGCGGAGTGCAGGGGCAGCGCACACACATTTACTGCTCTTTTTTTCACCCCTCTAGACTAGTACAAGTGCTACATTCCTTTAGTAAATCTGTTCAACGTCCTCCGGTCTGGAACAGACACATATGGGACATTAGTAGATGCAAAGATGGTGGGAACGATCCTGGAGGCAGTGCTCGAAGGCAGCGCAACACCAGCAAAGTCCTGACTTCTTTTAAGCGATACAGATTAGTTTTAAGTAATAAGCATGAATTCTTTTGAATATAGTAAATGCTTATATAGGCCCTTTTTATTGTACAAGCGTGTGTGGGTGTGTATGTAAGAAAATCGTTGCTTCTCAAATTCTCATAATCCGGCGACACCGGCTCTAGGCAATTAAAAAAATCCAGCAATTCAGGACATCCTGCAAGGAGGAACACCCATCATGGGCCTGTACAGGCGTCACCGTTTAACTAAATTGGTGCTATGATCATTGTGTATCACAGTTACCATGAGACCAAGAGTGTTCTGCTGGCCGCGGGGATCACTGGCGCTGTGTGTTTGTCCGTCACTCTGTTCGCCATTCAGACCAAAGTGAGTCCGTCTGTCCGTCCGTCTGTCTGTCTGTCTGTCTGTCTGTGTGTCTTTCACTTCGGTGTGTTGGTCAATGTGTGGTCCAATGTGTAGAATGCAAGGAGAGAGAAAAAAAAGAAGAATATGATATCTGTCTGTTTCATCCTGAAATTACAGTCAAAGTTTTGATAATTGATTATACTAAAATCACATGCAAATAAATTAAATAAATTAAGATGGCTGCGACGCGCTCTCCAGGTGGGAGCAACCCGAATTTCACAGAGACGCCTCTGTGACTATAAAGTACCAAATATTCGGCAAATGTTAAGAAAAGCTCCCTCCTCTGCCCCTTCCATTCATTTCAGTTAGGGTTAGAGTTGGATAGGATTAGTGATAGGTTTAGGGTCAGTTAAGTGTCGATCTACCATCAATTTTTATTTTTTGTTGATTAGACAGTTTCAGGCTCGAAACTGTCTCAGGTCAAATGCACACAAAAATAAAAGTAGATGACTAAACTGACCCTAAACCTATCCTGAATTTAACCCTTTCACCGCCAGCCATATTTCAGCCAAAATTTACCTGGGTAGAGAACAAAATCCATTTCCAGTATTGGGGATTCTTCTGTGACATACATAGAAATAAGGTCTGCCCTTACTTCCCAAAACTAAGACAATAGGGTCTTTGGATAATAGACCCCAATTTGATGCCTTTTAGTGACATAGGTGTTACTAAAATGCAACTTTGGCAATGAAAGGGTTAAAAACATTTTTAAATAGGCTAGACAGTAGGATGAGTTCAGAATGAGCAAGGGAGGTTTTCATTTTATTGGACATATTTTTTAAAAAAACTAGGCTAGGCCTAGCCCATTTCTAAAGGAATCCATGTTCCTTAGTGAGTCATCAGCAGGACTGATCAGAGGTGGGGAGGGGTGTTGCTAGTCCCTCTCCCCGTGGATTGTGTTCACCAGGATCACTGTCCACCGCTCATCATGTCACTGAAGGCCAAAAGGCCAACAGGTAAGAATGTATCCTACTAGATGACTGATTACATTTTGTCACAACCGTCACACACTCTCAGTGCTATTCTGCCAACTTTCCACTTCCAGTTTTATGTCAATCAAATTTTCGTAAAGATTTAAGGGCACTGCGGATGAATTTGTTTAGAAATTCATGTATCGGGAGTATTTCAATAAGGGTCATTTTTTGGTGTGAACAGCTTAGTCCAGGATAAATATTACAAGCTGTAATTGTTGTGTTTTTGGGGGGTACAGTTTTATGAGTTATATCCCTTTGCAAGGTGTGTTCCCACTAAATTGCTTCCCCTGTGCTGCAGATTGACTTCACCATGTGTTCTGGGCTGATCTTCGCTTTGATGTCCGTGCTCTTTTTCTTCGGCATTTCCTGCATCATAACCTACTACTGCTGGGGTTACAACCATGTAAGAGTCTGTATGTCTGTCTGTCTGTTTTGTCTGTCTGTCTGTCTGTGTGTCTTTTTGTGTGGGTCCTCCATCATCCACTGTCTTCCACTCATTTTTGCTTGTATTACATAGGTAGGGTGTCAGTTTTCTTATTTGCTCCTAGTCCTACATTGCTTTGTTTTTTCCCCCATCAAGGTACTATTTGTTTTTATTTATTTAGACAATTTATATAGGGCTTATCCTTTTAAACCCTTTGGCTGCCAGCCATTTTTCAGTCCCCCCAAATACTATATTTCTTTTCAAAGTACTGTGCCCCTTCCATCCGTGTGTGTTTGCGTGCTTGCGTGTTGTTTTTGCATGTGTGTTGTGTGTATATGTGTGTGTGTACGTGTAGTGCGTTCGTGTATGTGTGTGTGTGTGCGTCTGTGTTTAGTGTGTGCATGTATCTGTGTTTAGTGCATGCGCGTGTGTGTGTACATTATATTTTTGTCGTTTATTTATTTATATTGCTTGCTGGTTTATTCATTTATTATTGTAAGCCCTTAGGGCTTTTTTAAGATTAGGCTCTATAAATGCTAATTATTATTATTATTATTATTATAAAACTTAAGTTGGCAGAGAAAAAATGTATCTACAATATTGGGAATTCCTCTGTAGCATATGCATGTGTGTATGTGCATTTCTTTTGAAATAGTATAACATGTAAATATGAGTGACTGCATGAGTGCTCTTTTTTTAGTGATGTTCTTTTTGTAATAAATTCTGATGATTTGTTTTTATTTCAATGCCTTGCGTCATCTTCCTTTCTTGTCATTGTAAAGCGCATAGAGCATTTTCAATAGTTTATTGCGCTATATAAATGAAATTATTATTGCAGTAGAACCTCCCTTATAAGACCTCCCATTATAAGACTCCCTCCCATATAAGACCTACCTCTCTGAGACATTGCTTGCGGTGCCATAGCCGATGAGGTTTAACCGAGGCGTGGTCACCGCTACAGCTATCTGTATTAATAAAAAAAATCGGAACTTTACTGGTTTTGTACTGCCTCCGGGCATTGCCTCCAGTATTGTTCCCACATATTTGTATTTACAAATGTCCCATATGTGTCTGATTCAGACCAAGAAAAAAAAAAGAAAAAAGAAAAAAAAAAAGACATTGCCCTTCTTTGTAAGTATTAAAATTACCTCCCTTATAAGAACCCTCCCTTATAAGAACCCTCCCTTATAAGACCTGAAGGGAGGTTCCACTGTATTATAACATTAGGCCTATCCTTATTTCCCAAAATTAAGAAAATCGGGTCTTCAGATAACAGGCCCTGATTTGATGCCTTTTAAGCCGGCGACAGACTATGACTGCCTCATATGACTCAATCACGTCGTGACGTGGATCAAATTTTGTTTCCCGCACAGAAGACGTCACAAGCCATCTGACTCGATCAGACTCGATCAGTGAAATTTAGAACCCGCCCTATTGGGCCCTGTCACCTGACTCAGGGCCCGACTGAGTCAGACTGATCGAGTTAGATGGTATGCAAATGAGGTGAAACGTCACGACCTCATCGTGTCACATGAGGCAGCCACATAGTCTGTCGCCGCCTTTAGTGACATGGGTGTCAAACCATTGTGCTGCATAAATGCGACATTGGCGGTAGTGAAAGGGTTAAGCAGACCTGTTTACCATTCCGGTTTAGCCGGAATTATTCCGGAAATTTGCTAAAATTCCGGGTAAAATAGTAAATTCCGGGTGAGCGCTGAAAATTCCGGGATTTCGAAAAACCGTCTATTATTTGTTTCCGTTCGTAGGAAAAGACGCAAGGGTTGACCGAAACGTGTACCTAACACGCTACGTCATCAGAAAAGGGGTTGTGCTTGACGTCACATGCATTAAATGCTGCATTTTCATTGGTTAAAGGGGTGAAATAATGTTTTTATTTTGGTCGATCTATTTCGGGACTGAGCAAATGGCGGCCAGACTTTTACTGTCGATTCGAAGAGCTTTCCAGGCAGTTTTTTAATGGTAGAGATTGTAATTAGGGCTTGAAATGAGTCAATTTAGATTATATTATCACTGGAAAATACGATGATGTGAGAATTTTGAAGTTTTCAACGGAAAATGAAGTCAAAATTGATTGCGATGGCGCCGAGTTGCAACTTGGCATCCGCCGATCCGCGGCCGAGTGATTTTTCTCTGTCCCATCGTGGACATTTCCAGGTATTTTGCTTTTTCCAGCTTGTTTTATACTAAAATTGACTAAGAATTAGTGACTGAATTTACTAATAAAACTTTTCTGGCAAAATTGAGCCAAGAAATCATCACAATATTGAAAATCGACGCCGATGTTCGCGGAAATGAGAAGAACAAGAAACCGCTTTATCGCGAGTCGTGTACAGATCATGTGAATTCTGGTTTTTGTTCTCAAATTTCGGGGGGTTTTGTGGCAAATTCCGGGTTTTTCATTATAAGGGTAAACAGGTCTGGGTTAAGGCTCTAAATGGTTTTTCTTATATTATGTAAAAAGAAAAAAGGTGGTAGAAAAAAAAGAAGGTATATTTGAGAAGAAGGGGTCAACGTTTGACACTTCATGACTAAGTGTTGAAGCCTTCTTCTCACAAGAACCTTTTTTTTTTCCTCTACCATCTTTTTTTAAAATGCTTTAACCTTTTCACCGCCAGCCATATTTCAGCCAAAATTATCAATCAAAATTACCTGGGCAGAGAATAAAATCCATCTGCAGTATTGGGGATTCTTCTGTGACATATATAAAATAAGGTCTGTCCTTGCTTCTCAAAACTAAGACAATAGGATCTTTGGATAATAGACCCCAATTTGATGCCTTTTAGTGACATAGGTGTTAAATCACTGTGGTGCTAAAATGCGACTTTGGCGGTGAAAGGGATAATATTTTCCTATAAACGTTCTGCTTGCATATCGCAGAAGAAGAAAACTTTTAACACACTCAGGACGAATGACCCGGATCCGGCTCATAAGAGTTTTCAAGAGGTTTTGATTTCTGGCGTGTAACCAGCTTTCCGGTGCGATGTCATAACCTATTTTCAGTTTGCTTTGACCTTGCCTCTCTTGAAATCAACCAATCATTTACATTCAGCTTTGGTTGTAGAGGGGGGTCAAAGATCGGAATGTGAAATTTTCCTTCTTTCTATGCGTTAGCTGTTTTCGTCAATAGGAGACAAACGACGAAGGTATGGAATCTGATATTTTACGATCGTTTAGTGCATGGTGTTAGTAATCTTATTTGAAAATATCAGTCCATAACTTTTCATAACTTTTTTGTGGTGATGGGTTTTCGTCCTAAACGGTTGTAAGGGGAAGCAACTGGCCAGTGCCGAGTGAGTTAACCTAAAGTGAACAAGTTTTAAATGCTCTGATACACAACGCCCACAGAAAGAAATGATCAGCGGAGGATACACACACAAAACAAAATGTGTGGTTATTTCACCATTTACGGTACTGAAGCTCACGCGCCTTATAATATGATTAAAAAAATAGTAAGAAAGTGCAATAATAACAAAATTTGAATATTGTGTAAAATTTAGGAGGGGGGTGTGGGGTGTGTGCCTCATAATAAGGTGCACATTAGAAAAACACGGTAGTCTGTCTACAACGATGCTCTGTTACTATCTTGTGCTATCAAAGTAAAAAGGTGTAGAGTGGCACAGATCAGGTAACGCGTTCACCTTGTGTCAAGTAAACCCGAGTTTGAACCTGGGTACAGGGGATTTTTCCTCTCACTTTGCACTAGGCCTTACGATCTGAATGACATGGAGTCTTTCGGATGAGACGATAAACCGAGGTTCCGTGTGCCCATGCACTCAGCACACGTTAATCCCAGTGGCAACAAAAAAGTTGTCATTTGGTCAAAATTTACACACACTCCCCCCATTTCCTTCCTCATCAGTCACACAAAAGTCGCATGCAAATTTTTGTTTAAATTGGGAGACGCGCCTCTGGCTACGACGCGCTCTCCAGGTGGGAGCAACCTGAATTTCACAGAGACGCCTCTGTGACTATAAAGTACCTATTACCTCATACCTAATAATACCTAATACCTTTTTAATTTTACAGAATTTTGTTATCTTCTTTTGATTTTTGCTGCAGATTTTGGATTCCGTGTATGCTGGGCTGGGAGCTCTTGTCTTTGCTGTGGTGAGTTGTTTATTTTTTTTTTTTTTTTTTTTGCAACACTCAGTTGATATGATGATGAAGATAATGAGGAAGGAAGGTGGTAGAGTAGGTTTAGATGTACGTTCGCCTGCCGATTTCAATGCGTGAGTGACGTGGGTTCGAATCCGGCCTTGCACTTTCAGGTTCTGATCTACTACAGCCGGATGTAAATGTTTTGAGCACCTAGGTTAGGGATGATGATTACGATAATGATGACGACAATTACGCCCATGTTTCAGGTTCTTCTTCTTCTGCGTTCCCAGGCCATATGGCCATAATGGGTAAGATACGTATATGTCCGGTTTTCAGTTTTCACAGCCGACACATTCCGATTTCGGAGGAGCTCAAAGGAGAAACATTATTTGGAAGATCGTTTTTGAAAAAAGGCAGCTGAATGGGCCAATAAGTAAGAAAAATAGTAGATGATAGAAAGCAAAGGGAAAAGGCAGAGTCAAAGAGAGTGGCAGATTAGAGGAAGTTACAAGCACAAAACTTCCAGAAGGTGAGGGAACAATTTTTACAAAAGACGCCCCCCGGTATCCCCACGGGGAGAGACTGGTGGAGGGGGTGGGGTCGTCCAGCTCCCTGTATGGAGGCACGAGGCATCCACCCACTGCCCCATGTTTCAGGTTCTGATCTACAACACTCAGATGATCGTGGGCGGCAGGAAGCACGAGATATCGGCAGAGGAGTACATCTACGGGGCCCTACAGCTGTATCTGGACGTCGTCTACATCTTCCTCTTCATGCTCTCCCTGTTCGGAAAAAAGAAGTAGACCTGAAGTGGGACTCGGAATGAGCGGTGTGGGAGCAATGCCCAGAAGATGGAACAGCAAAAAAAGAAGGGAAAAAAAAGAAGTAGACCTTATTCGTAGTAGTGTTGTCTGTCTAGACGTGTTGCGGTCTATATCTTCACTGTCTGTACTCAAATTTCTCCTACGTGCAGAGTGGCACAGTGGTATAGCGTTCGCCTTGTGTCAAGTAAACCCGAGTTCGAACCTGGGTACAGGGGAGTTTTCCTCTCACTTTTTACACTAGGCCTTACGGTCTGAACGTGGAGTCTTTCGGATGAGACGAAAAACCGAGGTCCCGTGTGCCCATGCACTTAGCACACATTAATCCCAGTGGCAACGAAAAAGTTGTCATTTGGTCAAAATTTACCCCCACCCACCCCTTCCTTCCTCATCAGTCACACAAAAAATCACATGAACAACAACAACAAAAATTGGGTGGCGCGCCTCTGGCTGCGACGCGCTCTCCAAGTGGGAGCAGCCCGAATTTCACAGAGACGCCTCGGTGACTATAAAGTACCTAATACCTAATATCTTGCTCAGCAAAAAGAAATAGACACTAACGGGTGCCTAGTCCCCCCCGCTTAAAGTGTTATTTGGTTATATTGAGCTATTGTGTTCTATGTTATGTGTTCTAATTACTTTATCGTAATCTTGTTATGTACAGGTGCATTGTTATATTGAATGATCGTGGTTTATTTTTACATGTCCTGTAAAGTTTTATGTGTTGGTTATTTAATTATTATGTTCTTGTTGTATGTGTGTTTATGCCGTGCCACAAATCAATTTATCACGTTTGAGATAATAAAGTATTATTGAGTCTTGAGATAATGCCATATCTATTGGCCTCTGCAACTAGGGTTATTAACACCATTGACAGTGAGAGTGAAGCCCTTGCTGGTCAGTGCTGACAAGGGCATTCACTCTTGCAAAAGGCAGCCATTCAGTGGCCTCAAATAGGGTTATTGGAGAGAGTTATGCTTTTGTCTGGTCAGTGCTCGACCATCTTCCCCCACCCACCAAGGGCATTCACTCTTGCAAAAGGTGTTCTTTGCAGTAGCCAATACAAACCGCATCAATGTTTGTAAGTGAAGGCCCCATAGCCCCTCGCTTCTAGGGCTCGCAACTGGAAATCAGTGCCAAAACAGTAAGTCAACACTTTCGCTTTGTTGTTTTTGCTTCTTTTTTGTTTTCAACAACAAAACATACACGGACAACAAAATGCTTAGTATCAAAACTTTCCTCAATCATTTTGTTTATTAGTATTCCAATAATCAAGTCTGCACACAGCACATCTAGAGAAAATTACAGCATTTTTAATCAAATGGGTATAGGCCTCAAAAAGAATGCAGTGGCAGAGCATGGAACATCAGAAAAAAATGCAGTGTGCTAAAGGTTAAAATCACGCCACAATGTTGCCAAAATCATACCGTCAGCAGCGGCTGTGAGGAAAGGCAGGTGAGGCGGCCCGCAGTACTGGCCAAGCTAAGCAGGAGCTGAGCCGGTCGGGGTTCGCCCCCGGGGACCGCTACGGTAGCCGGATTGGTCTTGCCCAGATACTACGAAATAAAGGCTATGGTGCACTTTTTTTCTTCTTTTTTTAAAAAATCCACACTAGGTTTTATGTTATGTTTCCTTTCCTTTCCATTAGGCTACTTCTATCTCCTCAGCTTTCTAATTGTCTTCTTACTACCCCCCAAAGTGCAGCAGAATCTTCAGCCTGATGAAGTTGGCTGCCTGAGGCGAAGAAGAAGAAGTTGCTGCCATCTAGAAAGAGTGAACCGTATGGGGAGAAAAAAAGAAAAACATTTTTTTATGGGGAGAGTGGACGAGAGTTATGGACAAAGAGAAGAGAACAGTATGAGATTTGCGTGGGTGCAACTTTTCCTGGCATACGAGGATTTCCTGTTTTTGAATTTTACCAGAAAAGGAAGTTCCTTTTTTAAAATTTGTCGGAAAGAAAGAAAGGCGCTATATAAAATACTATGTGTATTATTATTACACTGTATTATTATGTTTTTGTTGTGTGGTTTATTATTGCTTTGTATTAACCTCTTCGCTGCCGCCTACTACTTGCGCATGCGCCGCCGGTTTGCCGCGCGATTTTTGAACGCGGCAATATCGCTATTTAGCGGCGACATATATATACGTCGTTGGCAAGTACTGAAGCGCTATAGAGGACGTATATATACGTCGATGGCAACGAAGAGGTTAAGCTTGCAAAATGGAACTGAGGCAGTTTTCTGCAAATTTAGCATTGTTAATGGCAATGGATATGGAGTTTAGATTACTTACAAAAGGCATTTTTTGCTTTAACATTATATAGTTTTGATTGATTAATCAGCAGCTGTTGATGCGTTTATTTTATTCTTTACCCATCGTTACCAGCCCATGGTATTTCAACGGTCTTTCTTTTATTTAACTTGATGTTTTAGAATCCTTAAAACTGCTTCAATAAATCTGGTAAATTTCAATTTTTGGCTTTTTACATAAATACTTTGATTTGATTTGCTTTTTGCATGCATTATATTATTTGGGGAAAAAAGACCTGTCTATTTCTCAGCTCATTCATAATCTCTTTTATATACTGTATCTCTTTTCTCATTACCTTTTCCTAAATGTGCTGGTTTATTTAGATATTAAATGTGAGTTGCAATATAAAGGAATTTCAAAACAAAATTATAATGCATAATATTTATTGTTCAAAAGACCTTTTGTCTTTATCACAGTCCTTTTACAGTATGTTGTGTTGTTGTGGCGAACAGCATTCTTAAATTTTAAAAAAAAATTTAAGGCTATGAGTTTTTAACTCAAAATATTTTTAATCTTTCCCCAAAAGTGGTAATCTAGAACAATTTTTGAAAGACCAATCAATACTAATGTGATATGAAATCGTTTGTGATGAGGTGAATGCATGAGAGATACTGTTGCTGAAGAAGATGATCAATAGAGTTTAAAATTTAATCCATGCCATGTTTGTTTGTTTATTGTTTGACATACACCAGTAAATAAGACAATGCAGGGAAAATATATCTGTCTCGACAAACCTGTGCACACGTTTTAGTGCTTTGTGGAATTTGGAGATTCTTTTCATATTATATTA
>CM065703.1:31921362-31931362 GCA_017654935.2 Phymorhynchus buccinoides | reverse complement strand
GGTTTCGTACTGCCTCCGGGCATTGCCTCCAGTATTGTTCCAACCATATTTATATTTACAAATGTCCCATATGTGTCTGATTCAGACCAAGAGGACGTAAAACTCCATTTTCTCTCGAAGTAAACTATATTAATCAAATTTAAAATGTTATAAATTTTATTTAATTGTGGCGGTACCATAGCCGATGAGGTTTAACTGAGGCGTGGTTACCGCTACACCTAGGGGATATTGGGTAAAAACATCGGGACTTTTATCTGGTGTTGCACTTTCAGTCTCGGGCATTGCCATGAGACGAGTATTGTTAGCCACCATCTCATGGGCAAATTTACTGAAATGTTCCATATGTGTGAGATAATTGAGAGGACTTAAAACATCATTTTTACCCCGTCTTCCCCTATATTGTTAACAATTCGGGACTTTCCTGGTGTTGTACTGCCTCCAGGATCGTTCCCACCAACATCTTTATATCTACTAGTGTCCCATATGTGTGTCTGTTCCAGACCGGAGGACGTTAAACAGATTTCCATCCGAGAGAGAGAGATGGAGAAAGAGAGAGAGTTCAGAAGCATGTAATGCTGCCATAGGCCTACATACATCTGTATTGTTAAAAATTCGGGACTTTCCTGGAGTTGCACTGCCTCCAGGCATTGCCTCGTTCCCACCATCTTTATATCTACTAATGTCCCATATGTGTCTGTTTCAGACCGGAGGACATTAAACGGATTTTCGTCGGCCAGAGTTCAGAAACATATATTTTTATCGATTAAAAACTCGTGGCTTTCCTGGTGTTGCAGTACCTCCAGAATCGTCCCACCATTTCTATATCTATTAATGTGCCACATGTGCCTGTTCCAGACCGGAGGACGTTAATCGGATTTTCACTCAGATACTTCAGAAACTTTTTTTAAAAACCTAAAAAAATACGGAACTCCATGTCCCTAAGGGCGCACGCCATGATCGAGGACGTAAAATATATTCTCATCTCTCAACAAACAAACAACATTTCGGTATTTTCTATTTCATGTGTGTGTGTTAACAGTCGTCAAACAACATTTTCAACTGTAAAGAGAGCACAATATAAGCTTCTAGCTTTGTTGTTGCTGATGAGTTTCATATCTATATCTATGTATGTTCATGTGCTGTGTATCTAATAAAGTCGTTTAAATCATGGATGTGTTTACATCCTATGCATCCCTGTTTAAACCAAACAAACAAAAATAAATCTAAGGATGAGAATTTAGGCAGAGCATATTCAGAGAGAGAGAGGGGGGGTGGTGGTGAGGGCGACATTCATACAAATAAATTAACAAACTAACAACTAGCTTGGACTTGCGTTTCTTCAACGTTTCGCCGATGTTGCCCTTGTTATGTCCAGGTAAAGGTCTCTTTATTTATTTAGAGAGAGAGAGGGAAAGCTTTCTTTATTTCCAAGGAAAATAGATAAGCACAAGTGTGTGTGTGTGTGTGTATGTGTATGAGTGTGTGTGTGTGTGTGTGTATGTGTGCGTGCGCGCGCGCGTGCGTGCGCTCGCGATTGCGCATAGATGTGAGATGTCTGTGTGAGCATGTGCATATTTATGTGAGAAGTAAAACTAGGGGCAGCAGATAGGTGCTAGGTACTAGTATGTATTAGCCCTATTATAAGTAGTAGTAGTAGTAACAACAGAAGCAGCAGTATCCATATTCTTGTAGAACTCTCTCTCTCTCTCTCCCTCTCCCTCTCTCTCTCTCTCTCTCTCTCTCTCTCTCTCTCTCTCTCTCTCTCTCTCTCTCTCTCTCTCTCTCTCTCTCTCTCTCTCTCTCTCTCTCTCTCTCTCTCTGTGTCCAGGACAAACACAGGTCCCAAGACTTACCGTACTCGTTTCACCAGCACAATGTACAGTTCGTACTTGACTTTGTACCTTTTGACTTTTACTCGGACAAATAGTGGCAAAGCCAAATACCACATACACACTACACACACGCGCGCGCGCGCACGTACGCACGCACATACGCACACACACACGCGCGCGCACGCGCACGCGCACACATACACACACGCACGCACGCACGAGCACACACACACACACACACACATACACACACAGAGACACACACACAGACACAGAGAGAGACAGAGAGAGAGAGAGAGAGACAGACAGACACACACACACACACACACACACACACACACACACACACACACACACACACACACACACACACACACACACACACACACACACACACACACACACACACACACACTACACACACACACACACACACACACACACACACACACACACACACACACACACACACACACACACACACACACACACACACACACACACACACACACACACACACACACACACACACACATTGTCTAAGACCACTGTAAAGTGGATAGACGTTAAATTAAAGAACGAACGAACACACACACATGACACACTTCCTGCGGAAAACCAATTTACCTGTTTGACATTAACTTTTTAACCCCACCCCTCTCCCACACTCGTGCCCCTTATCCCCTACCCCTACCCCCACCCCTCACAAACACCCCCTAATGAATACGCTACGTCCTTTACATTTCCGCAGTTTAGCATACCATACCCTCAAGTTCACCCTTTGACGATTTTCCGACGGATATTGAACATTCCGTCGATATCCTCTTTCCGGGTCCAACCATTATCTTCGCGGAAATAGAAGAGGGGGGTGGAAGGGGGTGAATGGAGAGTGAATCGGGATCTTTACCTTTACTCAGTTATTTCCCTTCCTGTTCAACGACGAAGTTAAGTTTTACGTCCTCTCGGCCGAAGTCATATGGGTCCAGTTCCTGTTCAAATACACACATATACTACAATATGGTGGGAACCGCTTTTCGCTTACTAGCCTATTACTACGACCTTGCCTAACCGTACGTACAGCAGATCTAACAAACTAGGGCCTACATTATTCTTGTAAAGTGCTTCGGTTGGCACTTTTTTCTCAACAGCGCAGGTGTGAGCGATCTGAATGATTTATTGCCCTTGCTTTTGTTTTTTTTTGTTCCTCTACAAAATACATTATATTTGATCAGCCATCGAACTTTTTGCGGTTACAGTAAGTCGTGGGACATTTTACTTCTATAAATATTGACAAAAAGTAAGCCTACGCAGATAAGATGTCGAAAATGAACAATTGATGTTAGGAAATAACTCAATCATAATATCAATAAATACATTTTAAGTAAAAGCATCAGGAAGTACAGGTAGCCTGCATAAGGGACATTTTATACTCGGTATACACATCTGTATTGTTAAAAAATTCGGGACTTTCCTGGTGTTGCACTGCCTCCTGGCATTGCCTCCAGGATCGTTTCCACCATCTTTATATCTACAAATGTCCCATATGTGTCTGTTCCAGACCAGAGGACGCTAAGCAGAGTCGGATGGAAGTTCAGTTTAACGTCGCGTATCGGCTTTCGCCATATACGACGGGCTGAACAAACCAACCAAGGTATAAACAAAAATTTATGTTCCTAAATCACTGTCTTAGCCAAAAGGCCGAGAAGCGATCAGTAGTCTCATTCATAAGGGACATTTATATAAGTACAGATAGTGGGGCTGGTCGATCCTGGAGGTAGGGCAATGCCTGGAAAGACCCGTGGTTTTGACAGCAACATCGCCGAGAATCATTTTGATGACGAGTGCAGAACTGTTCGTGCAATAAACAGGCCAGACTATGTCATAACGGACCTGTGGTATAGCGGGCACCTCCCATTTTGGTCAATTTCTTCTTCTTCTTCTTCTTCTTCAGCGTTCAACTGGCTACGCATCAAAACCTCAGACCGCGACAGACTAAATAAATAAAATTATTTATTCTGTCTGATTTAACGATGGCTTGGAGTCAAAACGGACTATCTTTAGATAGTCCATTGACGTATTATTGGATTTATCACCAAAACTAATAACTTGTATCAAACAATGACTGCAGAAATATAAAAAGGTTTTTTTGCTTTTTATATTTCAGCAGTCTTTTTTTTTTTTAAAGTAGGCCTACAAGTTATTAGTTTTCGTACTAAGTTCAATAACATGTCAATGGACTATCTTAATCTAAAGATATTCCGTCACTTTGATTCCAAGCCATCGTGACGCTGTAATTGCCAATGATGCCGCAAACATGGAATTTTGGTCAATGAATGATGTGATGATGATGTTCGTCCGTCCCGAGGGATGAAGACCATCCGTCAACAGTTCCAATGTCAAAGGGTTCAGGATGTGCGGTAGGTGGGTACGAAGATGACTGATGAGTCCGATGCGGGCCTTGAAGGTTTTGTGACAGTGGGGACAGGAAAGAGAGCTAGTCAATGAATAGGCTGACGTTGTAAACACGTAAAAAGCATTATCAAGGCATAGCCTACACCAGTACTGACTGTGTTTTCCGCGGCGTTGCATTAATAACGGATGACGAGAAGCTTTCCCCCTCAAACACACACACACACAGGAACATACACACGCACGCACGCACGCACGCACACACACACACACACACACACACACACACACACACACAAATACGCGCACACACGCGCGCACGCACACGCGCGCGCAAGCACACGCGCGCGCACACACGCGCGCGCACACACACACACACACACACACACACACACACACACACACACACACACACACAGATGGCTTGATGAAAAAAGCATGTAGGCCTATGTTTGCTTATTCAATGTCCATCTCTAAATAAAATTTTGACTTGACTTGACTTGACACTCACACACAAGCACACACACACACACACACACACACACACACACACACACACACACACACACACACACACGCACGCACGCACACACACACACACACACGCACACACACACACGCACGCACGCATACATACACACAAATGCGCACGCACACACACGCACACACACACGCACATGCACGCACGCACATACACACACGCACACGCATGCGCACACACACACACACACACACACATACACACACACACGCGCACACGCACACGCACGCACGCACACGCACGCACACACACACACACACACACACACACACACACACACAGGTGTCCGTGGGGTGAACTTTATATAAGCATAGAAACAGTAAGGCTTGCAGAGGAGAGGACATCCCTTTTAATGTTATAATTATCCAGTATGAAAGTTAGTTCTTTACAAGGAAGGAAAAAAGAAACATTGACGTTGTATTATCGTGCTTCGACAAACATGATAAAATGAGTTCAGAATGCTACTGCGTAGTTTTATTGACAAAGTCTAGCGACTGAGACAAATAATTGTTTAAACTAGGCATATCATCACTTAAGATAAATGAACACACTACGACTATTCTAAACAATTGAAGGCATTAGGCTAATTCAATGGCATATCCATTTTAGTAGGGCATCCATGCAATAAAAAAATAAATAAAGGATATATCCGTCAGGGTGGATCTGAGGGGGGTTTCCAGGATTTCCGGACCCCCCCCCCCCCCCCCCCCTTTGCCCCAGGCATGTATCTTACACAAGGATAAAAAGGAAGGAAATGGCTCCATTTTTTGTTTAATAATCCCTAATTTGCAAAGTTGTCCGGGGGCTTTTCTTCTCCGTTTGTCGTGGAGGAGGAAGTTCAGTTTAACGTCGCGTATCGGCTTTCGCCATGTACGACGGGCTGAACAAACCAGGGTATAAACAAAAAGAAAATGAAGCTCCTAAATTTTTGGAAGTTCAGTTTAATAATCGGCTTTCTAACGGGCTGAACAAACCAACCAGGGTTGCAAAAAAATTGTTCCTGGGGCACTTCTTAGCCAAGAGGCCGAGAAGCGATCAGAATTCTGTCTAGGATGGAAGTTCAGTTTAACGTCGCGTATCGGCTTTCGCCATGTACGACGGGCTGAACAAACCAACCAGGGTATAAACAAAAATGTAGGTTCCTGAATCACTGTCTTAGCCAAGAGGCCGAGAAGCGATCAGAATTCTAAATTCCCTCTAGGATGGAAGTTCAGTTTAACGTCGCGTATCGGCTTTCGCCATGTACGACGGGCTGAACAAACCAACCAGGGTATAAACAAAAATGTATGTTCCTGAATCACTGTCTTAGCCAAGAGGCCGAGAAGCGATCAGAATTCTAAATTCCCTCTAGGATGGAAGTTCAGTTTAACGTAGCGTATCGGCTTTCGCCATGTACGACGGGCTGAACAAACCAACCAGGGTATAAACAAAAATGTATGTTCCTGAATCACTGTCTTAGCCAAGAGGCCGAGAAGCGATCAGAATATGAACATAATGACTGTTTGTCGTGTGTTTTTCCTTCACTTTTGTGTGTGTCTTTTTTTGATCCTATCAGTTAGGTGGGTGTTTTTTTCTATCTTTCCTTTTTCTCTCCCTGTCAGTTAGTTGTTTTCTACTTCTTCTTTTCGTCTCCTCCTTTCATCATTATGAAAGAGTAAAAAACAACCAATACATTAAGGCATGTAAGAAACTTGATGTGTACATTATGCATTGTAAAAACAAAAGTCCAATAAAATAACAAAATCTTTAAAAAAAAACCCAATTGTCCGGGGGCTTCGTTCCCCTAAAGCCTATGCAGCTCCCTGGACTCCCCGCGGAAACCCTCCCTTACGAATCATTTGGTCCGCCCCTGGACACTGAAGGGGGGGGGGGGGGGTAATTCTCAATTTCACAACCCTGTGCATAGCAGTCTGCTGGGGGAAACGTCTTCCTTGGACAAACAAACAAACAAACAAACAGACAGACAGACAGACAGATAAAACAAACAAACAAGAGTTCTAAACCCGAGCCAAAAAGTTAAGCAGCCCCTAACATTGGCGTATGCGTTACCCTTAAAAAAAAAAAGACACACTGACTCAGCAAGATTAAGTCCCTTGGTTTTTTTTCTGGGTAGGTGTGACCCACATACAAATGCCCCCAACCTCAAATTTAGGCTGTTCTTCAAAGTCTCTGTCTCGTTTTCAACTTGGGGGTATTTGTCAGACGTGGTCAAAATAATATTTCTTACCAGCGAGAGATGGAAACCCGTGAAACCCGTGATTTTTAATCTTGGATCTGGTGGGTCTTTAACATAATTTACATGCAAACAAAGTGAAACTATAGTAGGCTAATGCAGGTCAGGAAATAGATGGGCTAAATTAGCATTGATTTACCAAAGAATCTGTACCAATCCCTCAGAGAACTATTTTGCATTGCTTCGAAAAAGGTTGCTTAACGTTTTGGTTCCAGTTTAACTCAATGTCTCTTCGCAGGAAAAGTGCGAAAAAAGGGGAAACATACTAACTAACACACAAAGAAAAAAACCCATTTCCTGTAGGCTTACGAGCATGAAGAAGAAAGCTTACTTCTTTCAAAATGAAATAGAAAATCTTTTTTTCTCAAAAGGAGAAAAAGAAAGTAACACTCTCATATTCAAACTCAAATGGCTTGGCATGGCCTTTTCATGAAAAGAAACTGTTATTTCCTATAGATAGTATGATCTATAAAATATACATTCATTTCCAATCAATAAAAGGAACGATGTTACTTGTTTGTTTGTTTTGTTGTTGTTGTTGTTGTTGTTGTTTGGTGGGGGGTTTCAACAACAAAAACGAGGGCCTTTTTTCTCCACAACTAAAAAGAAAACGTATTTCCGAAGAAGGAAGGAAGGAGGAAGGCAATTTCCTGTAGTTGTAGAAGAAAGCACATTGTTTGATATGTATACTGATATTTGTTTGACGCATATATATGACCAGGGGAAAGAAAGTCTGTTTGTCTAAAGGCCACTTGCGTGAACTGAAGAAAAGGGACCTTTTGACTGCGTGTGAGCGACAAAGGCAGTGATTGAGGGCACAGTTGTACTTTATCCACCCCCTTTTGTTTCCGACCCTCAATCTCAAAGCCCGCTTCTTTCAAATTCAGTTTTACGATAATCTTCTTCTTCTTCGTTTTGCTCAGTCCCCCCTGCTCAGTCCCCCCCCCCCCCCCCCCCCCCCCCCGTGGGGATACCGGGGGGTGTCTTTTGTATAAATAGTTCCCCCACCTTCTGGACGTTCTGTGCTTGTAACTTCCTCTAGTCTGTCACTCTCTTTGATTCTGCCTTTTCCCTTTGCTTACTGTCATCTACCGGTACTATCCTTCTGCCTTACCGGTCCATTCTCCTGCCTTTTTTCACGAAACACTTTCAAAAAAGATTTCCTCCAGCCCGAAGTCGGACTTGCTGGGCCTTACTATTTCTTAGTTAGGCGCATAACGGCAGCATGACGCATCTGCGCTCATTATTGACAGGAAACTGTCTGAGCGATCGAAGAAGAAGAAGAAGAAGAAGAAGAAAAAGAAGAAGAAAAAAAACTTAGTTCGCTCAGTTTCCTGTCATATGAGCGTAGATGCGTCATGCTGCCGTTATGCGCCTAACTAAGAAATAGTTAGATGGTAATCCTAGGCTGATCCTAACCCGGCCTCTCCCTTTCCTGACATTCTCAGACTGTTGCTTCTCAAAGAACATTTTCAATGCGAAAACTTTGGAGCTTCCCCTGTATGGCCACTGCAACGACTGCCTTTTGCAAGAGTCAGTACCCTTGGCATATGCTTGGGTACTGACCAGCAAGGGCATAACTCTCGCCAATAACCCTATTTGAGGCCATTGCAACTACTGCCTTTTGCAAGAGTGGATACCCTTGGCATATGCTTGGGTACTGACCAGCAAGGGCGTAACTCTCGCCAATAACCCTATTTGAGGCCACTGCAACGACTGCCTTTTGCAAGAGTGAGTACCCTTGGTATATGCTTGGATACTGACCAGCAAGTTCATAACTCTGACCAATAACCCTGTTTGAGGCCACTGCAACGACTGCCTTTTGCAAGAGTGAGTACCCTTGGTATATGCTTGGGTACTGACCAGCAAGGGCATAACTCTCGCCAATAACCCTATTTGAGGCCACTGCAACGACTGCCTTTTGCAAGAGTGAGTACCCTTGGTATATGCTTGGGTACTGACCAGCAAGTTCATAACTCTCACCAATAACCCTATTTGAGGCCACTGCATGTCAAAGTGAATGCCCTTTTCAGTACTAACCAGCAAGGGCTTAACTCTTGCTGTTAGGGGCGTTAATTAATAACCCTAGCTGCAGTGGCCAATACTGACCATCGTGGTGTTGTCAGTCCTACTTGTCATTAGTCCTAGATGTAACCCTTTCACCGCCAGCCATATTTCAGCCAAAAATCTCCATTAAATTTACCTGGGTAGAGAACAAAATCCATCTGCAGTATTGGGGATTCTTCTGTGGCATATATAAAATAAGGTCTATCCTTACTTCCCACAACCAACACAGTACATGTAGTTTCTTTGGATAATAGACCCCAAATTGATGCCTTTTAGTGACATAGGTGTTAACCCTTTAGCCGCCAAAGTCGCATTTTAGCACCACAGTGATTTACCACCTATGTCACTAAAACGCATCAAATTGGGGTCTATTATTCAAAGACCCTATTGTCTTAGTTTTGGGAAGAAAGGATAGACCTTATTTTATATATGTCACTGAAGAATCCCCAATACTGCAGATGGATTTTGTTCTCTACCCAGGTAAATGTAATGGAAATGTTTGGCTGAAATATGGCTGGCGGTGAAAGGGTTAATTCACTGTGGTGTTAAAATCCGACTTTGGCGGTGAAAGGGGTAGCATTGGTCCTTGGGTTAGGGTTAGGGTTAGTAGGACCATCGGCACGAAGGATTCGTGGCACCTCGCGCAGGACTGCAGGGGTGAACCCGAAAATGTGAGGGTCGGGGCTGCATAAAGAACAAGATAACCAATAGTTGTTCTATAATAATAAAATAATAATGCATAGTATATATATAGCGCCTTTCTTTAGAATGAAACTCAAGGCGCTCACATTCATTGATTCACACGCAATTGGGCTAACATACACATTCATTCAATCATCATCTAATCATCTATACAACAACAAAACCTCAACAAAAAACAACTAGACGGCAAAACTATTGACACAAAAACACAGCTCA
>CM065703.1:31898862-31916362 GCA_017654935.2 Phymorhynchus buccinoides | reverse complement strand
TCTCTCTCTCTCTCTCTCTCTCTCTCTCTCTCTCTCTCTCTCTCTCTCTCTCTCTCTCTCTGCGCGCGCTTGCGCGTGTATGTGTGTGACCAAAACACGTTCCACGTGACATCACCTAAACCACTGAACCAATCTTAATGACACTCGACATAATGGTTCCCAAAGTAGTGAAGTTGTGGCCCGTGGTGTCAAAGTCACCAAAACGGCAAGTTCTCCCCCGAAGACGGAGTGTGGCTGCCCACGTGGCGGGGTAATCAAAAACAGTAACACGCGTAATGTTCTCATCTCTAGCTGATACATTTGTACCATACAGTGTTCAAGTGCTTCGGCTGTTGGGATGATCCCTGGAGTCTTTTAGCCAGGGTACATCAACAAACAAACAACAAACGCTATGTCATATCAACGTATAGTCCCAGTGACTCAGGTTTAAGAGCCAGCCACACGTCCACTAAAATCGCACGACTGTACGATACGATTCGATCACGCGATCTCAATCACATTTGTTCTTTGAGACCACGTGATCGAATCGTATCGTAGAGTCGTGCGATTTTACTGGACGCGTGGCTGGCCCTTAAAGCATTAGGGGAAAATTTGCCCATGAGACGAATGCTAGACATTAACGCTCGTCTCATGGGCAAAATGAGACTGAAATTTGCTTCATTTCATGAGATAATTGGGGTGGGCTTCTTACCCGCCCATGCGCTTTTTACCCCGTCTTCCCCTACAAAGACGAATTTTTTGTAGCAATACAGAGGTGTATGAGTATAATAATAGAATAACCCGATATTTTTTTTTCACACAAGAAGAAATTCTGTACGAGTGAACTCATGTTTTTTAGGTGTATGTGTTTCAATCGTCTTAGCAGACACATTATGGGACATTAGTAGATATAAAGATGGTGGGAACGATCCTGGAGGCAATGACCGGAGGCAGTGCAACACCAGGAAAGCCCCGAAATTTTGCAATGCCCGGAGGCAGTGCAACACCAGGAATGTCCCGATTTTTTAACAATACAGATGTGTATGAGTATAATAATAAAATAAACCGGGGATTTTTTTCCCACACAACTTCTGAGAGTTCTTTTACATGGCTAGCCATATTGATTTTTTTTAAATTTTAAATCTTTCTTTTTTTTTCATTTCCTGTGTATGTTTTCCGCCTTCCAGCTGGCAAGAGAAACAGCGGGGGGTGAAAATATTGACATAGAATACATTCCAGACATTCCTGCTTTTAGTCCACGAGCCATGACAGAGTTTTGTGGGGAGTTCAATCGTTGTTTTTGTGACTTCCAGGGGTAGTGGGTGGATGCCTCGTGCCTCCATACGGGGAGCTGTATGACTCCGCCCCCTCCACGAGTCTCTCCCCAGTGGGGATACCGGGGAGGGGGGGGGGGGGGGGAGGGGGGGGGGGGGGGGGCTTTCGTAAAAAAATAGTTCAGTTCAACCACCTTCTGGAAGTTCTGTGCTTGTAACTTCCTCTAATCTGCCACTCTCTTTGACTCTGCCTTTTCCCTTTGTTTTCTATCATCTATTATCTTTCTGACTTTTTTGGCCCATTCTCCTGCCTATTTAAAACACACCAAAAGTCCTCCAAATAATTCTTCTCTTTTGAGCGGCTCCTCCGAAATTGGAATGTGTTGGCTGTACGCAGCAGCGGGGAGACCAGTACAAATTGAAAAGTGGACACATACGTACCTTATCCATTATGGCCATATGGCCTGGGAACGCAGAAGAAGAAGAAGAAGAAGTGACTTACAGACCGGGAGTACGTTGGGATGGGAACGAGGGCCTGTGCGTTTCTCTGTCTGTCTGTCTTTCTGTCTATCTGTCTGTTTGTCTGTCTGTCTGTCTGTGTATCTGTTTGTACCCCCAATATTATAAGACCGGGTGTAGGGTAAGACGGGGTGAGAAGCCCATGCCAATTATCTCATGAAATGAAGCAAATTTGAGTCTAATTTTGCCCATGAGACGAGTGTTAATGTTTAGCATTCGTCTCATGGGCAAATTTGACTGAAATTTTCTTTATTTTATGAGATAATTGGCATGGGCTTCTTACCCGCCCATGGGCTTTTTACCCCGTCTTACCCTATATTGGAATGGGAACAAGGACCAGTATACTTCCAATGCGTGTTTCTGTGTATGCGTCTATCTGTACGAATGTGAACGGAATTAATATTTCAGGGACCGCATCGACCGTGCTACCAAAACGACACAATAGAATATTTCTTAAAGACCCAGCACGTCTCGTGTCAAAATCACGGTTTTTCACGTGTTTCCCTCTTATAGCTGGTAAGAAATCTTATTTTGACCAAGTGTGGCTCCCATACAAATGTCCTCATGCACGAAAACGAGATATCACTTTAAAGAGCAGCCTCTAGCGTATATTATGAGGAAAGTCTGTAGGCCTATGTGGGCCACACCGACCCAGAAAAAAACCCGAGAGACTGAATCGTGCTGACTCAATGTGTCTTTAATGATCCCACCCGATCACGTGTCAAAATCACGGGTTTCACGTGTTTTCCCTCTTATAACTGGGAACAAATCTTGTTTTGACCAAGTCTGACTCCCATATAAATGGTCCCAAATTCAAACCGAAACATCAGTTTAAAGAGCAGCCTCAATTTCAAGTTTGGGAAATTTGTATGTGGGTCACAGCTACCCAGAAAAACAACAACCAAGGGACTTAATCGTGCTGGCTCAAATGTCTTTAACACCGACATTATCAGCGTTCTGCTTGGGCCCAAAAGAGCGAGGGTGAACATTCTGCGGTATTTACTGATTTTACTCACAGCAATGATAAATTAGTTCGGAGATTTGTAGATTGTGAAGGATCGAGTCAGTTCAAACTTTTTCCGGGGACTTCGCCCCCTGGGACCCCCCAAAAGAGCATTACCCCTTAACGCACACGCACACACACACACACACACACACACACACTCGCAGAGAGAGAGAGAGAGAGAGAGAGAGAGAGAGAGAGAGAGAGAGAGAGAGAGAGAGAGAGAGAGAGAGAGAGAGAGAGAGAGAGAGAGAGAGAGAGAGAGAGAGAGAAACACACACGCGCACACGCACACACACGCACGCACGCACGCACGCACGTACGTACGCACGCACGTACGCACGCACGCACGCACGCACGCACGCACGCACGCACGCACGCACGCACGCACGCACACGCACGCACGCACGCACGCACACGCACACACACACACACACACACACACACACACACACGCGACAGAAAATGGCACGAAAATATAAAACACCCCCTTGTCAATCAGGCATTAATTCATTGGCATGTGCATGTGGTGCCCACAGCGTGCAATCACACGCGCCCGTTTCACAAGGGCTAACGTACGTTGTGCTCGCTCAAATCGGCAAAAAACGGTCTAAGAAACACCCTTCGTTTGCCGATACTTCGCGTGGCGTTTTGTTCTTGCCAAACACCGAGCAAGCGGCGAACTATCCGGAACTAGTAGGGGGTGAATACGTTTTTTGTTGTTGATTGGTTCTTTAAAGTTTGCTTAAAATTAAAAAAAAATTTGACCAACCAGACAAGAGCTTGTAATATTCTTCCGCAAACGTTTTCTAAAACGTTTCTTAGGTCCCATTTAGCGTAAGCGTTATTCGCGCGGCGACCGTTATCTAGAGAAACTGGATCCAGAAACAGGGAGCATCCGTGAGCCTTTGGAAAATACCAGTATGTGTACATCTCTTGGCGTTCGTCATTTCCGCATTCCTGGCATTTCCGGCTAATTATTACTCGCTGCTTTCTTTCGGTTTACGATGTTGAATGAATCCTTCAGTTCAACATTTGGTCCAGTAAATTCTTTAAATACCTTACATCAATAGGAATTGTTTTGGAAATAATTAAGGGGAGTAATTTCATGGTGTGTGGGAGTGATCTTGGTCGACTTATGGCGATTATTTGACCGCCAGGGGGCAGTCAAACCACTAGGGGCTTATCACGCTATATTCTTAGTTGGGCGTAGTGAGAGAGAGAGGAGAGAGGGTTGGACTCCTCCCTATCTCTCTCTCTCTTTATCCCCAACTAAGAATATAGAGAGGATTAGCCCCACTCGAGCGATATGCCACCTGGCGGGCAAAAGAGCCAGCTAAGTCGCTCATTCAATCGGTCAAACAGGGGAAGTCACTCTACCATCAGCTCTCGTAGCCTATCGACTCGTGTGTTTGAACAGACATACAGCACTTAAAACACCGTGCGTCATTCTAAAAAAAAAAAGTCATTTATATTTTTACGTGACATTTTGCAAGTTTTATCAGTTTGTGGCCACTGGCCACCCCTAACTTTTCTTTTAAAAAATTTTTTTGCAAGTCGCTGACTCGGATCCTGCGGTTTCAAGCTTCGACGCCATTGCTGCATTGTTGCTATGGTACTTGACCGAGTAATGGAGGTAAGCAACTCTAATTTTCACGAAGTGCTGTCTGTGACGATGGAGTGGGCTAAAGGTGAAGTATCTAGGGGAAGTTTTTAAAGTGCTAAATTTTCAATGTGAAAATTTTCCTTTGAGCCCACTTCTCTAAGGTGTGGGAGATGAGCAACTTCCCGGCCCCTTTTCATCTAATAGATTTATATTTTTGCCCGGGTTCTGGCTCGTAGGATTGAGGGAAATACAAGTGGTAGATTTGCTCTAAATGACAGACAGAGAGAAGTAGGTTTTTACATGAAAATTACAAAACTTCCACTCTCATCCGTCTGACCAAAGGGTGAAAATTATTTGTACACTTGTATTTTACTTACTCACAAATCTGTATAACAGATTATGAAGCAATAAGAAAGCAGCTCAATGGCGCCAAAACAAAATATGTATGAAAAATGAAATCCGAAAGGATAAAACAAGACTTTAGTCTGTTTTCGAAAAGTTTAGCCCCAAGCCGGAAGGGTCACTTATAATAACTATTATCGAGTGTCCTGAGGAGTTAGAATGATTTGCACTGTCCCAAGGACTTAGCTGAAGTAACATTCTAAATCTCCCCACACAAAATCATCTTTTCACATACACACACACCAAATATCTTTTTTAATCCTCTTTACACACACACACACACACACACACACACACACACACACACACACACACACACACACACACAAACACACACACCAAACACACACACACACACACACACACACACACACACACACACACACACACACACACACACACACACACACACACACACACACACTCCCTAAGTTCAATTTGTTTTGGCGAAGCATGATTTGTTATGAATTTTCCCTCAGTTTTGTTTCCATTTTTAATGCACGCAATTGTGTTTCCTTGCTTGTACGAGACCACACTGTCATTTTCACCTAATGTGATAATACAGTATTATTGACTTTTTGACTTTGATACACACACATCTACACAAGCTCTTAACCACTGCTCCACCTACAGGTGCCGCCTCCCCCCCCCCCCTACCACCCCCCACCCCCACCCCCACCTCCGTGTCATTGACTGTCATTGAATGATGGATGATCTGACACTCAGACACGTGTCAAAGCTTTTGTGTGCCCATCGCGCCAATCTTAATACAAGTCGTCGCCCCTTACCCCTCTTCACCTAGCCACCCCCACCCCCTCTTCTCCTTTCCCCTATCCATTGCTCATTAGCCTTTCTCGTATGTTCCTGTCGCACTCTCCCTCCCCACCCCACCCCTATCCTCTTGTCCTTTACCACCCCACCCCCCATGTACTGGGTCTAGTTTCTCTAGACGACGGTCGCCGCGCGCATAACTGTTACGCCAAAAAGGGTCTAAGAAACACTTTAGAAAACAGTTTGCGGAAGAATATTACAAGCTCTCGTGTCTGATTGGTCAAAAAAATAAAGTATTATTTTAACCAAACTTTAATGGACCAGTCAACAACAAGAAATGTATTCACCCCCATGTAACTCACGTGATAGTTCCCCAAAGAGATGCTTTGGGAGTAGTCACAAAACGTTTTCGGCAAACGTCGGCAAAAAAGAGGTGTTTCTTAGTACCGTTTTTGCCGATTTGCGCACATGCTACGGAACGTTAGCCCTTGTGAAATGGTCCCCTGTTTTAGTTGAGTAGGTACCATATCGCTATGTTTATTTCCCAGGGCGAAACGAAACTTAATCAACCCTGCAGTGGCATTTCGCCCTGTTCCCATTCTGCCCTGTCTCTGGTGTTCACTTTGGATGTCTTTGTGAGTGAGAATCGTGTAGTTTTGTTACTTAATTTCTTTGCAGTATATTGGAATGTTGGTAGTATGACTTTCTTGCTGATTTTAATGCATGTTTTTTCATCTTTCAAAGTTTTCTTTTGTAAAACGCGTCGAGCATACTACTGTATGGATTTTAGGCTATATGAAATAAAATTATTATTATTATTATTACAATGGGACCTCCCTTATAAGACCTCCCATTATAAGACTCCCTCCTACTTCTCTGAGACCTACTTCTCTGAGCCATTGCCCTTCTTTCTAAGTATTAAAATTACTTCCTTTGTAAGACCCCTCCCTTATAAGACCTGATTTTGGATGATATTTGAAGGTCTTATAAGGGAGGTTCGACTGTATTATTAATTGTTATCTATCTCTCATGGAAATAATGCTGAACAGTTTGATTTGCCATCCCAATTTCGTTCATGTGTTCTCTTTTTTAAAAATTATCTTCTTTCCATGATGTTCGTCTGCAGCAACTGGCAATTATTGACATGTCCTGGGGTTCAAACAAATTCGCTGCTCGGGAGGGATGGGGGAGGGGGAGGGAGGGGGCTTGGGGGGGAGGGGGAGGGAGGGGCTTGGGGGGAGGGGGAGGGAGGGGGCTTGGGGGAGAGAGGGAAGAGAGGGGGATCAATATTTAAAAAACAAATGTAATAGTATTTATTAACTCCATTTGTATGAGCACAGAGTAATAATCTCATTTTACATTTCTTTTGTGAACTTCTTAAATTTTAAAACATACTTTTTAATCACTTTGTGTTTTATTTTGCTTAGCAGTGTTCATGTTACTTTGTCAGTGTGAGCTTTTTTTTCTGCCTATAAATTGCTGGTACTTGATGTGCAAGTGCAGTCGATTGATCATGGAGCCTGATGAAGTATTGTAATAAATACGAAAGCTTGCAATGAACAGTGTTGTGTTCAGGGTGATCATCTTAAATACTTTTTAATCAACACATTTTAATAGTGATAACCTCTATTGAATTGGGTTGAATCCAAGAGATAGACAAGGGCAAAAATAGGAACAGTGCAAAACGATACAGGGCGAAAAGACACTGCCGGAAACCGTCAGGGCGAAATGGGAACAGGGCGAAATGGGAACAGGGCGAAATGGGAACAGGGCGAAATGGGAACAGGGCGAAATGGGAACAGGGCGAAATGGGAACAGGGCGAAATGGGAACAGGGCGAAATGGGAACAGGGTGAAATGGAAACAGGGCGAAATGGGAACAGGGCGACATGGGAACAGGGCGAAACGGGAACAGGGCGAAATGGGAACAGGGCGAATTGGGAACAGGGCGAAACGGGAACAGGGCGAAACGGGAACAGGGCGAAACGGGAACATGGTGAAATGGGAACAGGGCGAAATGGGAACAGGACGAAATGGGAACATGGCGAATGGGAACAGGGCGAAATAGAACAGGGCGAAATGGGAACAGGGCGAAATGGGAACAGGGCGAAATGGGAACAGGGTGAAATGGGAACAGGGCGAAATGGGATGTCTCCGTTTAGTTCCCGAACGTCGGAAATGAGATACATGAAGAGGTCTCTAACAACTAAAATGGGAACTTTACATTCTGTGTACTCCGCAACCACACGGGAACCTCTTAGCTTGCTTTTTGGCTCACTCGTGTTAACGAAGTTTCGTTAACACGAAGTCTTCGTTAACACGAAGTGAGTCTATAGTATGATAGTTGTTCGGTTGTGTGTCTGTTTGTCTATGTGTGCGTGTGCGTGTGCGTGCGTGTGTGTGTGTGTGTGTGTGTGTGTGTGTGTGTGTGTGTGTGTGTGTGTGTGTGTGTGTGTGTCGTGGTCTAATCTCTTTGTTTGTTGCTGTCCCACATGCTCCTGTTCGAGTGAGCCTTGAAGGCTTTGCCTCTTGTTCCTTCTTTGTTTCCTCTCAGGGTAACAGTTTCTCTTAATGATAGTGTAGAGCGAATACGCAGTCATACCAAAGACTATAAAAGGGTAATATGGACTACTTAAGAGTTACGGGGAGCCGGGCTGATAGAGTTATCGTTAGTGGGGTAGTTACACCATTCACAATGGCGGCTATCCAAAGTATTACTGACTCATGAAAAGATAACTCTCTCAGGTTTGAAAAAAGAGCTATGTAACCTAAATGTGTCACGTTTAAAAGGGACATAACCAGTGTTTCTGTCCTCACTACTCATATAGGGAAAAGGGACCGGATGTTAGTCTTTTCTTTTCAGTGTCTTTGGTCATACTTCCCTTTTGGTACGATATTCTGAAAATTTGAAGGCGAATGTTTTGTGTAATATCCTTCTAAATTAGAGGACTGATGACACACGCTGTTCCACGCTGTTTCCCTTGTTAAAATAACACAAAAATAACGGATCGTGAAGGGAGTCGCTGGGTAGCTCATTCTCGTAATTCAACGAAATTCCTGGAAAATGGACGTGCGTGTATCATGGGTCACGTGCGTGGAGAGAGAGAGAGAGAGAGAGAGAGAGAGAGAGAGAGAGAGAGAGAGAGAGAGAGAGAGAGTGAGAGAGAGAGAGAGAGAGAGAGAGAGAGAGAGAGAGAGAGAGAGAGAGAGAGAGAGAGAGAGAGAGAGAGAGAGAGAGAGAGAGAGAGAGAGAGAGAGAGAGAGAGAGAGAGAGAGAGAGAGAGAGGAAGAGAGAGAGTGCATGTGCGTACGTTTTCCATTGGCTTTCTATTTATAATTTTGTTTGAGAAAGACATTTTATTGGACGTGCTTCTTAATCTATGATATGGGTCAAAAGGTGATTGAGCAATCCGTTTGAGATTCTTTCGATTTCTGATAGAGTTCTCTGCTTTTGAGTTAGTTTGACAACGGACACATCGTCGAACAGAGCGTTGCGTGCCATCCTCTAAAATAGAAGATTTTCTTGCAAAATATTTGCCTTCAAATTTTCAGAAGATTGTACCAAAAGGGAAGTATCCCTATAGTAATTTGTATGATTGGCCCTAGACTATTACAGTGTGGATTGAATTTGCACTGCAATCATATAGTAATAAGCCAATCGGCAAATGCGCGAAACGCGCATCCGCCGGCCTCTCGGCGCCCGTATCTCCGGTGTTTCTGGACCGATTGCCTTCGAATTTGGCAGGAAGATCACCGGGGACGGTGACTATCCGTGTACCAACCCGGAAGCGAATCGGTTCAGAAACGCGCGCGCTATACGACTCCGCCGTTTCTTAACCGAATCACTTCAAATTTGCTGTACTCAGCGTTACCAGTACTTGGCGTTACCGTTACTAGGCGTTACCGTTACTAGGCGTTACTGGGACTCGGCGTTGCGCTAGTTTTTTAAAATTCATAACTGACGCGCATGTGCATCAACTGTTATGTTGAGCGACAAGCACAAAAAAATAATTTCAACTAAATTATTTGATGGTAATGTTCGAAACCAGACTTTTCTGGATATTTGTTTTTGGGGGGTAATGTCCCAATAGGAATTGTTCGGAAATAATTAAGGTGAGTAATTTCATGGTGTGTAGGAGTGATCTTGCTTAACTCAATCGGTCAAACAGGGGAAGCCACTCTACCATCAGCTCTCGTAGCCTATCGACTCGTGTGTTTGAGCAGACATACAGCACTTAGAACACCGTGCGTCATTCTAAAAATTTCTGTCATTTATATTTTTACGTCACATTTTGCAAGTTTTATCAGTTTGTGGCCACTGGCCACCCCTAATTTTTCTTTAAAAAATGTTTGCAAGTCGCTGACTCGCATCCTGCGGTTTCAAGCTTCGACGCCATTTTTGCATTGTTGCTATGGTATTTGACCGAGTAATGGAGGTAACCAACTCTAATTTTCACGAAGTGCTCTCCCCTGTTTTTTTATCTCCGAAAATCGTCTATTGTATTGATCTGGAGCATGGCAATCAGATTTGGATATGTTTTTAAAAGAGACAATCCGCTGCAACTGAAAGAGTACAAATGTAAGAAGAAATACATTGACATCTATGTGTAATTTGGATTGCAGTGACAGATTACGTACGCTAGGGAACACATATATATGCCCATCTTAAAAATATGGATTGCGAGGAGGATATAATTACATTTTTATAATTATTCAGTTTTGATATAGTAATACAGTGGAACCTCCCTTATAAGACCTTCAAAAATAATCCAAAATGAGGTCTTATAACGGAGGGGTCTTAAAATGGAGGTAATGTTAATACTTAGAAAGAAGGGCAATGTCTCAGAGAAACTCCACCCAGTCCGAAGTGTAACAGATGCTCACCCCACCCCACCCCCATCCTGATAATAAATGTGCGACTCTCATCCCTCCCCATGCGCCCCCCCCCCCCCCCCCCCCCCCACCCCCTCCCCCTTCTTTTCTGAATTATGAGCACGTGCGCATCCAGTGTCAAACGTCAGCCACACCAGTGTCAAAGTCAGCCAGATCTAGCGATAGACCGTCTTCAGGAATGACCCCTCCCAATATGTAGGTCTTATGTGGGAGGGAGTCTTATAATGTGAGGTCTTATAAGGGAGGTTCCACTGTACAAACAAAAGTTTGTTTGTAATGCCTAAATACTTAAGAACTCGTAACAATGAATCAAAATTGCTAATACACTAGCAAAACTGAAAACCCCCCACCCAATAACAATTTTATGGAGTAACAGAAAAAGAAAGTATTGAAACACTCAATTAAAACTCGCACTCATTCAGACATTGACAAAAAGTTTGTCAAGCTAAAAAATAAATAAATATGGGGAGGGGTCATTCCTGAAGACGGTCTATCACTAGATCTCTGTGACGATGTCTTGTCACTGGTGGAGATCTCCGTGTACAAGGGTTTTGTTTGGGAGCCGCACCCGGGGTGTGGCTGACTTTTGAAACTGGATGCGCACGTGTTCATAATTCAGAAAAGAAGGGGGAGGGGGTTAGGGGGGGGGGGGGGAGGCGCATGGGGAGGATGAGAGTCGCACATTTATTATGAGGATGGGGGTGGGGTGGGGTGGGCATCTGTTACACTTCGGACTGGGTGGAGTATTTCTCGATAGCGGTCGCCGCGCGAATAACGCTTACGCCAAAACGGGGCCTAAGAAACACTTTAGAAAACGTTTGCGGAGGAATATTACAAGCTCTTGTCTGATTGGTCAAAATAATTTAAATTATTTAAAACAAACTTTAATGGACCAATCAACAACAAAAAACGTATTAACTCCCTACTAGTTCCGGATAGTTCGCCGCCTGCTCGGTGTTTGGCAAGAACAAAACGCTGAGCGAGCGCAACGTAACGTTAGCCCCCTGGTCTTCTTCTACTTCTTCTTCTTCTGCGTTCCCAGTAGGCCACAAGGCCACAATGTGGGTACGTATGCGGCCGTTTTCCAGTTTTCACTGGTCTCCTCAGCCGACACATTCCGAGTTCGGAGGAGCTCCAAGGAGAAAACTACATTATGGAAGATTTGTTTTTGGGGGGAAAAGGGCAGGAGAAGGGGCACAAAAAGTCAGAAAGACAATTATACTTATAGATGACAGAAAGCAAAGGAAAAAAAGGCACAGAGTCAAAGAGAGAGAGACAGATTAGAGGAAGTTACAAGCACAGAACTTCCAGAAGATGGGGGAACTATTTGTACGGAAGACCCGCACGGGGGGGCTGGTCATTGTTTGAGAGAAGGGCGTAAAAGTCACGAAAAACTGAAAAACTCCGGAAGGGGGTGGGATATAAGGGAAAGGGGAAGACAAAGGAGGGATAATGATGCGATCTTCTGTGACCTCTGTGTGTCATTACTCTCCTCTACTCTACCTGCAAATGTGTAAGGCATGGTGTGTAAGGCCTGGTACACACTACATCCGGAATTTCAGCGCGGAAATAATCAATAAGTAAACGTAAAGAAGGAAACAAATATTACGGATTAGGGGAAATTCGGACGACGTGCGTATATTTTGTCCCTTCTTTCTTTTACTTATATACGGATTGCGCATGGGTTTCCGAGCTGAACATCCGCGTGTATGTGTACACGGCCTTAATGGGGGTGGAAGATGGTCCCCAAAGTGCTGCCTATTTTAGAGAGCCTGCGTCAACGAGAAGACGACAGTAAAGGTTTTTGTTTTTGTTTGTTCCCGAGCGAAGCCTCTGGAAGTATTGTTTTTGTTTCGTCCGTCCGTCCGTCCGTGCATGCGTCCGTCCGCCCATCTGGTTGCATTTTCTTTGAAAACCGTCATAGTCTATTTCAATCACACTTGGTATGACAAGTATCAGAAGATAATTATGAGCTGTAGATTAATTAGTTTACTTTAGTTTTAAGGTCAATGCCATGCTGATTAAGGAGTTGAAACCGGAAAAAAACATGTAATCAGCAATATCTGGCCAAGTTTTACACATATTTAAATGCAGTTTTTCTTACGTTTCTTTGCGACAGTGCTATGATATCATTGCTTTGTACAGTGGAACCTCCCGTATAAGACCTTCAAAAGTAATCTAAAATGCAGCTTTCCAATCATACATCTGTATCGTTAAAAATTCGGGACTTTCCCGGAGTTGCACTGCCTCCGGGCATTGCCTCCAGGATCGTTCCCACCATCTTTATATCTACTAATGTCCCATATGTGTCTGTTTCAGACTGGAGGGCGTTAAACGGATTTTCATTCTTCATCCAAAATGAGGTCTTATATAAGGGAGGTAATTTTAATACTTACAACGAAGGGCAATGTCTCAGAGAAGTAGGTCTTATGTGGGAGGGAGTCTTATAATGGGAGGTCTTATAAGGGAGGTCCCACTGTATTTGTTGGTCCGTTCGTGCGTCAAGTGAACCCCAAGGCTCTATCTCATGACCCTCTGCACAGAATTGCTTTAAATGTTGAATGGTGATGCTTCACTGCCCCCCAAAAATAATCATGTATAAAAACTGTAACCATGCTGACCTTGACCTTGAATTATGACCTTGAAAACTTAAAAAACAAAGATTGCCATATCTTTCACATTTTAAAATATATGTGTCCAAACTTGCTAAGCAGCAGCATTGGCTTATGATGAATTCCAACATTTTAGTACCGATAAAGGTCAAGGTCAAGGTTAACACGATTATAATTTCTCTACAGGACCATCCTTATGCAGTAAGCTTGATAAGCTGGTGCATTGGCTTAATATACTGATTCCAACTATTGAGTACCGATCAAGGTCAAGGTCAAGGTCAGCGAGGGAACTTTGCCGCCGCTCGGCGACACACTTTTTTTTATATTTTTGTTACGTTAATAAAAATACCCAATAACCCCCAAAATATGGCACAATGTTTAGATGGCTCTCTTTCTAATTCGATTTTTTTTTTTTAATAGATTTTTTTATTTTAAATTGTATTTATTTATTTATCTGTTTATGTATTTATGTATCTATTTATTTATTTATACCAAGGATAAGCCTAGGCTTAGAAACAGACCCACCAAAATTCAACTTCCTGTCAGGGATTTTTTTTAAAAATCGATTCACTTACACAGATAGACAGACAAACAGATAGACGAACTGATTGGCGGATGGATGGACGGGCAGACAGACAGACAGACAGACAGACTGACAGACAGACTGACAGTATGGGGACAAATCACCACTTTACAGGAGACTACAAAACGTCCATTAGTATAACAAAAAAGTACTTCCCGCATAGAAAAAAAAAAGTTCACCCCATAAACAACTCATTAAAGACCTATTTCGCCTAAAATAAAATACCCCCCAACCACCCCCACCCCCCAGTATAGGTTTCACCTTTACAAAAATATATTTTTCGGAAGAAGTGGAGAAAAGAAAAGAACAAGGATGGGAGGAGGGGGGGGGGTGGAATATATGCGAGAGAGAGAGAGAGAGAGAGAGAGAGAGAGAGAGAGAGAGAGAGAGAGAGAGAGAGAGAGAGAGAGAGAGAGAGAGAGAAGAGTGAGAGACAGAGAGAGAAGAGTGAGAGAGAGAGAGAAGAGTGTGAGAGAGAGAAGAGTGTGAGAGAGAGAGAGAACAGTGAGAGAGAGAGAGAGAGAGAGAGAGAGAGAGAGAGAGAGAGAGAGAGAGAGAAGAGTGAGAGAGAGAGAGAGAGAGAGAGAGGGGAGAGGGGGGGGGGTAAGGAGAAGGGTTAAATAAAAAGAAGAAAAAAGCGGCAAAAAGGCTGTCACCCCCCTCCACCCCTCCCTTTTTTTTTTTAGATGGCCCATTCTAAAACTTCAACAAGACAGGAAGCATAAGAAAAAGAAGAAAAAAAAGTTTTTTAAAATTAAAAGGGGAAGGGTGGATAATGTCGAACAGCGTTGGTGTAAGAATTGGGGTGGGGGTGGGGGTGGGGGTGGAGGGAGATATAGTGTGGTGTGTATTACGGAGAGGGTGGGGGTGGCGATGGAGGGGGATGAAAGAGGAAGGAGGAGAAGGAATGGGGGTGGGGGGTGGAGGGGAGAGGGATTATGTCAAGGCCGTTTTTGACAGAAGAGGTTAGTGACTGGGTGAAAAGATTGACAAACACTGGTGATTACACCCTTTCATTGAGTCCGCTTGACACCACTAAGAGGGGGGGGGGAGAGGGGGAGGGAGAGAGAGAGGGGGGGAGAGAGAGGGAGAGGGGGAGAGAGAGAGCACTGAACACTGAACACTGAAATGTTTAGAGACACACTCACCCACCACGATGAAGTCCCTTGGTTTTTGTCTGGGTGGCTGTGACCCACATGCAAATCCCCCCCAACTTCAACTTGAGGCTGCTCTATAAAATGATGTTTCGTTTTTAGTTTGGGGGCATTTGTATGGGAGTCGAACCTGGTCAAAACAAGATTTCTTACCAGCTATAGGAGGGAAAACACGTGAAGCCCGTGATTCTGACACGTGATCTGGTGGGTCTTTAATGCCTATTGGTCATGGGCCACAATACGTGTTAGGGGAGGGAAAGAAGGTCAGATGGAAAGGAATCAATTGTTCTCAAAGTAACTTATAAGCTTTCCTCCCAATGTGTCTTTCAACATTTTATGATCAGCATAACATTATAAGAACTTACAAAACAACTCTAGATGTTGATCTAGAGTCAAACTATAACATACATGCATCAAAGTTCAAACATCGTTAAGCTTGAAACTGTTTGTAAATGAATCCACTTTAGGGGGAAACGCACATAATAAAATCCTTACAAACAAGTCACACTTCGCATACATCGCATGGCTGACGTTCTCCTGTTCATGGCATGAAGCACATAAAAGCTAGATAATAATTATGTACATAATATGATCATTATTATTATGCTGTTAACATTTGAAGTGCAGGCACAGTGTGACCGGCGTTGCTGGTGTTTAGAAATGTGACTTTTAAATCAGTGTACATGCTACATTACAACAGACAAAAATGGCTTTCATTTTCGACTTTCGTTTTACAGAATGGACAATTTTTATCCTGAATACCATGACTATAACAATGAACATTATTATTATTAAGAGGCAAAACATTAAATCGCGATGGCTACTCGAAAACAATACGTATCCATACTCATTATATAATCTTTCTTTCTTAAATATTGTTTTAAACGATCTGTAACTGTCATATAAGTCTCGATCTCTCTAATACTGCCTGTCCATTCTTGCATAAACATATCAATTAATCTTTGTTTAAAATTCATCAGGAACATCTTCACATTACCCCAACACACTGATACAACCAGACAAAATTGAAACCTGGTAAACATAAAATCTTTCTAACTGTTCACACCCAACATTGCTTACCAGCTTCATCAAGATCCAGAAGCATTAAGTAAGCTTTATACGTTAATCTTTCTTTTGGTTTTCACCTGTAAACGTTGACACCAGTTCCTGATAACAGAGACATATGAATTAATATAGAGCGGATATTTTCCTAAATCACCATACACCATCTTGTTAGGTGTTTTCGTGGATACACCCAAGAACCGTTTACATGCTGTCATGTGAATTTTTGTTAAACTTGACAGCATGTAAACGGTTATAGGGGGTACCCACGAAAACACCTAGCAAGACGGTGTATGGTGATTTAGAAAGATATCCCTTCTACATTAATTCATATGTCTCTGTTACCACATTTCCGATGAATAAAGCAAAATTGGTTGAATTTTAAGCAAACAAAAAATGTTTTCAAAAACGTAGCTGCAGACATTCTTTTTTTTTGCTTTTGAAAAGCTCTGTTTAATTGAACAACTGCTTTCTTACCCTTGGCTACTGAATATGTTGTACCTTTTTTCACGCTAAGCATAGTAGTAAACGTAAATCCCAAATAACAATGACTATTTGCAACTTCAAGTGTGTTTTTTCCATTGAAGAACCACTGTTCGTTACGTCCCAGAAAACCTTTCCACATACCATGAGCTTACTCTCATCAACGTTAACATTTAATTTCGCGTTATTACAACTAGCCTACTGTGCATACTAATATTTAATGGAGAGAGAGAGAGAGAGAGAGAGAGAGAGAGAGAGAGAGAGAGAGAGAGAGAGAGAGAGAGAGAGAGAGAGAGAGAGAGAGAGAGAGAGAGAGAACAGAGAGATAAACAGAGACAATGGCAGAGAGACAGAGGAGAGAGACGGAGACAATGACAGAGAGATATAGAGACAGACAGAGAGAGACAGGGGCAGAGACGGAGACAGAGACGGAGACAGAGACGGAGAAACAGGGCAACAGAGAGACGGAAAGAGACAGAAGTAGAAACCACCGAGACAATGACGGAGACAGAGAGAGAGACAGAGAAAGGGAGAGACAGACAAACAAACTGACAAACGTAGACAGACGGGCAAAGACGATTAGACAGACAGACAGACTGGCAGACTCTGAGAGCAACATTTATTGTGCACAGAGGTTGACTCAGGTATTGGAAATCCCGTTCATTGTCACATGAAACATTTCATCATAAATCTTTGTTATCAGAGGCTTCCATGGTACTGACACACTTAGCAAAACAACACACACACAACAACACACCTAACAACTAATAGTAATGATATCATACCTGCTGCCTGAGCCCTTAAAGGGCCACCCTGACGGATGAGTTTCTGAAAGAAACACGTCCAGATCACCAGGAAAACACCCTTTACAGAGATTGCAACACTCACTTTGCTTTGGTTTCCTAGAAATCAAACCATCAAATCGGCGATTCCTCCTTGGCGGAGGTGTTGCAAGCCAAAATCTTTCACCCAAAGAGAAGGCGTGTGTCGTCTTTTTTCTAATGGCCGCCTGCGTTTAGTTAGACCAAATCGTTTGCACGAAAGTTTGGCAATACCACCCCTTTTTTTTTATTTCTTTTTTACATTTTTATACAGATTATCTAAAGGAGTTTCGCTCACAACAAAGGAAACAGCTCCTTTTTTTTTTACTGCACTACAAA
>CM065703.1:31863862-31891362 GCA_017654935.2 Phymorhynchus buccinoides | reverse complement strand
CAAACAGGAAACGCATTCGAACACATACATAAATTCGATGGCTTGGAGTCCATTGACATAGTATTGAACTTAGTACGAAAACTAATAACTTGTTTTGAAAAAAGACTGCTGAAATATAAAAAGCGAAACCCCCTTTTTATATTTCTGCAGTCATTGTTTGATACAAGTTATTAGTTTTCGTAATAAATCCAATAATACGTCAATGGACTATCTAAAGATAGTCCGTTTTGACTCCAAGCCATCGCATTGTTTGCACGTGCACGTGCACGCTCTCTCTTTCTCTCTCACGAGAGAGAGTGAGCGAGAGAGAGAGAGAGAGAGAGAGAGAGAGAGAGAGAGAGAGAGAGAGAGAGAGAGAGAGAGAGAGAGAGAGAGAGACAGACAGATAGACAGAGAGCTAGAGACAGACAGACAGACACATATACGCACGCACGCACGCACGCACACACATACACACGCACGCGCACGCACGCGCACGCACGCGCACGCACGCACGCACGCACGCACGCACACACACACACACACACACACACACACACACACACACACACACACCGCACGCAAAGAATATATAGATAGAGAGAGAGAGAGCAAGGGAGAAAAAAGAAAGAAAGAAAAAGGAGAAGAAGGAAAAAGAGAAGAAGAAGAAGAAGGAAGAAGAAGAAGAAGAAGAAGAAAAAAGTGTGCCTTATTAGCAAGTGAATGAGGGGTACTGAAAGCGAGATGACATTTGATACAGCAGGCCATTATCATCACAGTTTATTACGTAGTGCGTTGTACTGCGCTCAATAGGCACTCAACACACACACACACACACACACACACACACACACACACACACACACACACGCACACACACACACGAGCGCGGGAACTTCCCGAATCGCCTATTTCCATATCACCATTTTGTCATCTTGCATTATTCCCATATAGCCATTTCCCATTTCGCCTTATTTCGATATCGCCTTTTTGTCATTTCGCCTTATTTCCATAATATAACCATTTCCCATTTCGCCTTATTCCCATAATATAACCATTTCCCATTTCGCCTTATTCCCATATCACCATTTCCCATTTCGCCTTATTTCCATAATATCACCATTTCCCATTTCGCCTTATTCCCATAATATAACCATTTCCCATTTCGCCTTATTCCCATAATATCACCATTTCTCATTTTGCTCTATTCCCATTGCTATGCTTTTCATTTTTATCAGCATGGTATGCAAATGCAACCCATTGTATCATTTGAGGAACCTTCTTAAACGGTCTCCCATCGGCGCATTTGTAATGTTGTGCAGGATATTTTTTGCATTTCATATGAGTTCGGACATTGGGCTATAATATTACAGCAGGAAAAAGTGTATAAATGCCAGTTTAACCCTTTCACCGCCAGCCATATTTCAGCTGAAAATGTCCATTACATTTACCGGGGTAGAGACCAAAATCAATCTGCAGTATTGGGGGTTGTTATGTGACATATATAAAATATGCCTACTTCCCAAAAGTATAACAATAGGGTCTTTAGATAATAGATCCTAATTTGATGTCTTTTAGTAACATGGGTGTTAAATCACTGTGGTGCTAAAATGCGACTTTGGCGGTGAAAGGGCTAAGCACTCAAAACAATGTCTGAAATGCTCGCAGCAAGTCGTCTTTAACTTTTTTTTAACAGTATATTTTTCTCCTTATTTTCTGTCTGCTTTCAGTTTTCGGTGGCGGGGGTTGCACTGTCAGCCTTTTCTAGCTTAGATTTAAACATATGTTTCTTTTCCCCCGTTTTCGTAACACGGCTGTTCATAACTTGTTACCAACCGTGATCGTAGAGAGCGGATTGGTAATGTTTTCACTCGTGTCTGAGGTGGTGTTTGTATGTTTGTGTGTATGTTTGTATGTATCCTCTCTAGCGTTTGAACGGATGGACTTAGGGTGCTCAAAGTTTGCATGCGGGTAGGTAGTAGGAAGATCTAGGCCAAGTTCGATAATGAAGGTTATGGGTCAACGGTCAAGGTCACTGGAGCCGAATAACGCTGCAGCGCGGTATCCTCTCTAGCGTTTGAACGGATGGACTTAGGATGCTCACATTTTGCATGCGGGTAGGTAATGGAGAGATCGAGCCCACGTTCGATAATGAAGGTCATGGGTCAAAGTTCCAGGTCACTGGAGCCGAAAACGCTGCCGCGCGGTTGGTGATTTACCGTCTTAACGCTCTAGTTTTCGTTGTGCTAAATATTGACCATGTTGCTATTGAGTACACTGTATTTAGCCAACTAATAAACCTGCTAGTATATTTTGAGCCCAAATGCCATTAAACTCGACAATCCCCTATCAAGTTACGTTCTGATGGCCTTTGCGACGATATAAAGGGAAGAAAAAGAAAGAGGAGGAGGAGGAGGAGGAGGAGAAGAAGAAGAAGAAGAAGAAGAAGAAGAGGAGGAAGAAGAGAGGAGGAGGATGAGAAGAAGAAGAAGAAGAAGAAGAAAGAGGAGGAGAAGAAGAAGAAGAAGAAGAAAGAGGAGGAGGAGCAGAAGAAGAAGAAGGAGGAGGAGAAGAGGACAAGAAGAAGAAGAAGAAGAAGAAGAAGAAGAAGAAGAAGAAGAAGAAGAAGAAGAAGAAGAAGAAGAAGAAGAAAACACCTTGCTCACACCTGCCATTCGATTAAATATTCCACAAGAGCTGATACAGGATAAAGAAGAGTAGAAGAAGAAGAAGAAGAAGAAGAAGAAAAAGAAGAAGAAGAAGAAGAAGAAAAAGAAGAAGAAGAAGAAGAAAAAGAAGAAGAAGAAGAAAAAGAAGAAGAAGAAGAAAAAGAAGAAGAAGAAAATGAAGGGCGATAGGGAAATGAGAGGGTAGGGGAGAAAAGGTGCAGTGAGATGGGACGTGTTTGTCTTCGTGTCAAGTTGTTTTAGGGTCCATTTCTTGTTTGGCAGTTTGCTAGCACTGATCATCGACCTTCTGCTGTTGGGTTTAAAGCAGAGACACGTGGCTTTGTGTGTTTGTGATTCGTGTCAGAGTATCACCTCCACATAACCGAAGTGTGCAACTGTTACATAGCGTCTCTCCACCCCACCCCCACCCCCCGCCAAAACAAAGAAGAAAAAATGCACCCCCCTCCCCCCCCACCAAAGTCGTTACTAAAGATTTAAAAAATCAAGCTATCATTCTTGTCTTAAAATTAATTATTATTTAAGGTTCATGAAGAAGATCCAACGCATTACAGTTTGGTTTGGGTGTGGGTGTTTTTTTCGAGATGCCTTTGAGTGTCCCAGAAATGGTACGCCATACTCCTCCGAAATCGGAATGTGTCGGCTGTACGCAGCGGGGAAACCATTGAAAACTGAAAACGGACACATACGTACTTTACACCCAGTATGGCCTTTTGGCCTGGGAACGAAGCAGAAGAAGAAGAAGAAGAAGAAGAAGAAGAAGAAGAAGAAGAAGAAGAAAAAAAAAAAAAGAAAAAGAAAAAGAAGAAGAAGAAAGAAGAAGGAGGAGGAGGAGGAGGAGGAGGAGGAGGAGGAGGAGGAGGAGGAGGAGGAGGAGGTACGCCGTTTTCAGAACAAAACAAATCATTTTTGAGGTGCAAAAACACTTTCTGAACTTCGCTGTCTGCGTTTCCAATGTCAAAGTCTTCGTTATCCTAACAAAAATCACATTCACAAGTGGGTTCAAAAAGTCAGGACATATAATTTTATATAGGACAGTCTTGAATTTCAACGTAAAGGGCAAGATAGACAGCCCTTTTTTGAAAAAAACCCAACCCTGACAGTTTGCGGACAAAGCGTTCAGAGAACATGTTTTTCACCCTCAAAAAAGAGATTTCTCTACAAATGGGTTACCATGGAAATTTCCCGTTTCTGGGGCTCTCCAATGCATCTCTTGGGAAAGCAAATTTGACTCAAAATATTTCACGCAAAAAACACACACCCCAACCAACTATTCGTTACATGATTTCTCATTACAAAAAAACAACAACCAACGTCATCATCATCATCATCATCATCATCATCATCATCAACAACAACAACCAAACAAACAATTTAAGAACAACAAACCTGTCATATGTCTTGTCACTCTCACTCCATTATTGACCCAAACCTTGATCTAATAGAAACTAATGTTGTCGTTGTTGTTGTTGTCGTACCCTGGCTAAACGACTCCAGGGATCATCCCAACAGCAGAAACACTTGAACACTCTCGTACAAGTGCATCAGCTACGGATTAGAACAATATTACGCGTGTGACCGTTTTTTTATTACCCTGCCACGTGGGCAGCCAGCCACACTCCGAATTCGGGAAGCATGGAAGCTAATAATAAGAGGGAGTATCTCGCCTAACACGTTAACAAGTCCTCTCACGATTTTGTTTTTTACCCATTAGAAAATCAAAGCGAAAACCTAGGTCAAGATCAACACGGTTACTGTTACTCGGCGGAACAATCTATCAGCTTCGTGTACAGGGCCTAACATTACCACAATATTATCTTTGAAGTGTTTCTTTGCGGAGGTTCGCGAGATATAGATATAAAAAAAAAGCTGAAACAAAATCGCGCACAAGCAATCATAATACCCCTCTGCTTCTGGACGGAGGCGGAGGGCTAACAATCGTTGTGAATTTTAGAGACACGTGGCAAAATATTTGGACGGAGGGGGGCGGGGGGGACCTCAGCGATTTGGCCACGAGTTTAAGTGTGTGGTGAGAAACCCCGGACACTTGTTTGATGGCATCAGTGACATTTCTTGAACAATCAGACTCTCTCTCTCTCTCTCTCTCTCTCTCTCTCTCTCTCTCTCTCTCTCTCTCTCTCTCTCTCTCTCTCTCTCTCTCCGGTAGCTTTGATTTCAATGTGTTTGATGGTTTTTTCATGTTTAATTGATAAGTATGAATTTTGTATGTGCATGTTCATGCTTTTTCACTTTCATTTTTTTAATTTGTTTTTACATTTATTGTTAATGGTGGTGATTGTTTTTTCTTCTTTTTTTAATATTTATGAGGGCTGGATGCAAACAAGCCTGTATAGTGCTTATTCTTATCCCTCAATAAATAAAAAAAAGGTTCGTTCGTTCGTTCGTTCGTTTCTCTCTCTCTCTCTCTCTCTCTCTCTCTCTCTCTCTCTCTCTCTCTCTCTCTCTCTCTCTCTCTCTCTCTCTCTCTCTCTCTCTCTCTCTCTCTCTCTCTCTCTCTCCAAGTTGGTTGGTTTGTCTTCGGATATTGTAAGGACGTTTGTCTGTGCAATTGAAATATTCGACTTCGAGTTTGAGTTCGATCTCTCTCTCTCTCTCTCTCTCTCTCTCTCTCTCTCTCTCTCTCTCTCTCTCTCTCTCTCTCTCTCTCACTCTCTCTCTGGCGCTTTAATAGTTGATTTTGCCAAAGCCTTCGACGTTATTGACCATTCCTTATTACTCAAAAAACTCAAAATGTATGGTTTGTCTTCCGATACACTGAATCTGATGTCATCATTTTTAATTGACAGGAAACAGGTGGTGGCTGTAAATAGCTCTGCATCGTCGTCTCTAACAACAAAGTATGGCATTCCTCAGGGGTCTATCCTGGGACCAATATTTTTTTCTATTTATATTAATGACTTGCCTCTAGTTATAAGTTCCCTATGTAAACTTTTTGCCGATGATACAACACTACACACAAGTCATTCCAATTATACAACAGTATTTCAAACGTTACAAAACAGCATCGATGAACTTTTAAATTGGGCAGAGTTGAATCATATGAGCTTGCACCCATTAAAAACCAAACTTATGATAATTACAACAAGACAAAAACGCCAGAACCTTCCTAACAACTTTTTGACTCTCTTTATTAATGGCAATGCAGTTGAGGAAGTTGGGAGTCACAAAGTTCTTGGCGTTGTCGTTGACAATAATCTTTCTTGGTCCGAACATGTTACTAAAACCTGCAAATCCGTGTCTTCAAAGATTTATCAGTTGTCTAAAATAAAGCATTTCCTAGACCTCCATTCACGTAAGATATTTTTCCACTCATTTATTGAATCGCATATCAACTACGCGTCAACTCTGTGGGATGGCGCTAGTGAAAATATTTTGAAACCTCTTTCAAGTCTTCATAGACGAGCATTAAAACTAGTTCTGCTTAAGTCCTCAAAACTAACCACTTATGACCACAAAGCTTTGGACATTCTACCCTTCCATTTAAAGCTAAATTATAACAAGGCTATTTTTATGTTTAAGATTTTATCAGGCAATGCCCCACAATCTCTTACCAGTAGGTTTGTTGTCAATGACCGGCGCCACGAACTTAAATCATGCTCCCTCTTCCAAGAATTGACCTCTTCAAGACAAGCTTGGCTTATTCTGGTGGGGCCCTGTGGAATGCCATGCTGGCTAATACCCAAATTGGAAACACTTTCAAGTCATTCCAAAAAAGATATAAAGATTTTCTGATGACAACTCTTTAATACGTTACCTGATAACCCATTCACCACTTGTTTCCTTCCTAATATGAGTGTCACCACTGTTAACCATGCATGTTTAGTGTTCATACTATGTTATAGTGGTGATTGTGTGTATGCATGTGTGAGTTTGAATGTGAGTGTGTGTATGTGCGCGTTCATACATGTGAATGTGTATGTGTCTGCCTGCGAATTTTGTGGGTATGTGTGTGTGTATTGTGTATGCTTGTGTGTGGGATGTGCGTGTGCGCGTACTTGTGTATGTGTGTGTGTTGGTGAGTTTATGCGTATGCACGTAATTATTTGCTTACTTTTGTTTTGTGTATGTTGTAATGTGTATAACGCAATTGGTATGTATGTTTAATGTGTATGATTTAATGCTAGTGTGCGGGATGACCATGGTGAATGTTGTGGTGAATGTGTTTTTGTTTGCATTTATCCTTACAATTTGATTTATCTTTTTATGATGGTAGTGTATCTTATGTGCATGATGATTATTAGTTGTTTATGACATTTTCTTCTTTTTTTCTTTTTTTTCTCTTCTCATTTAATGAGGGCTAGATGTAAACAAGCCTATATTGTGCTTATCTTTTCCCTCAATAAAAAAGGTTCGTTCGTTCGTTCGTTCGCTCTCTCTCTCTCTCTCTCTCTCTCTCTCTCTCTCTCTCTCTCTCTCTCTCTCTCTCTCTCTCTCTCTCTCTCTCTCTCTCTCTCTCTCTCTCTCTAACACACATACACACACACACATTTAACAACACCGACCCGTGTTCATCCCCCATTCAGTAAGCCACATCAACCGAGCCGCACGGACTGACCACATACACCAACATATACAGAAACACCCTCACACACAACGTACGCACGCAGACAGACAAACACACACGCACACACGCACACAGACACACACACACACACACACACACACACACACGTGCAGACACAACCCATAAAACCCAAACACACACAAGCACACATGATTGACTCCCCAGACGAGTGACTGCTCAGCTTTATTTACATACTAATCCCCGTTTTGAATGTCTAAGACGCTCTCAGGGCATGAGTGCGAATTAAACAGTGAATGAATGAAAATCTGTTTAACGTCCTCCGGTCTGGAACAGAAACATATGGGACACTAGTAGATATAAAGATGGTGGGAACGACACAGCACCACAGAGCCCCACATGGCCGAAAGGCCAAAGAGGGCGTTAAACATTATTTCCAGCACCACAGAAGCTGCACGCGAGCCAGTGAATGCCAGTCTCTCTAATGGAGCCCAGCAAAGGTGCAACTGAACGGACTATAGCCTATGAGACAGAAAAAGACCATTGAACATTTTCTTCTTATTGCAGGCTGTTGGACGGCAACTGTAACAGACAGCAGCGAAGGGTGGATAACCACAGGCAGACCTCCCAGCACTGGAGAGAGAGAGAGAGAGAGAGAGAGAGAGAGAGAGAGAGAGAGAGAGAGAGAGAGAGAGAGAGAGAGAGAGAGAGAGAGAGAGAGAGAGAGAGAGAGAGAGAGAGAGAGAGAGAGAGATAATGCACGCAAAGGTCAATGTAAAGGAGAGGAAGTGAATGAAAATAGGAAACAAGACTCCCCAAAAAGAGTTTCCGACACTAAAGGAAACATACAGCTCTGATCTCCGGCTTGAAAAAAGAAGAAAAAAAATGGTGGAAACGATCCTGGAGGCAATGCCCGGAGGCAGTGCAACACCAGTAAAGTGCCGAATTTATAAGCAATACAGATAAGTATGATTGTAAACTGAATTAGACAGTGAACACGGGAAAATAGTATGTAAATTAGACTAACTCCCCAAACGATTGACTTGTTTAGCCTAATTTACATAGTAATCCCCGTTTTGAATGTCTAAGACGCTCTCAGGGCATGAGTGCGAATGAGAGACTTAGTGCGATTTTTCTCACGCCAGAGGGCATGACGCTCGTGTGGGGCTAATCCTCTCTATATTATTAGTTGGGGATAAAGAAAGAGAGAGAGACAGTGAGTGGTCCTACCATCACTCTCTCTCTCACTACGCCCAAGTAAGAAAATCGCGTGATAAGCCCCTAGTGCATTGACTGCCCTCTGGCGTGAAAAATATCGCCATAGGTTGACCATTAAACAATGAATGAATGAAAATCTGTTTAACGTCCTCCGGTCTGGAACAGACACATATGGGACACTAGTAGATGTAAAGATGGTGGAAACGATCCTGGAGGCAATGCCCGGAGGCAGTGCAGCACCAGTAAAGTGCCGAATTTTTAACAATACAGATAAGTATGATTGTAAACTGAATTAGACAGTGAATACGGGCAAATAGTATGTAAATTAGACTAACTCCCCAAACGATTGACTTGTTTAGCCTTATTTACATACTAATCCCCGTTTGGAATGTCTAAGACGCTCTCATCACTACAGGGCCTGAGCATACCTAGCTAGATTTTTTTAAAATGCTTATGAATAATTAATAGTAAGCAGTTCTCTATTAAGGGTCACAATCCTTTCATTTTTTGTGTATATTCATTCACTTGTTATTTCTCTTAATGTTCAATTTTTGCTGTTATTTCATTATTATGTTCTGTTCCAATGTTACTTTTGGCAGCCAATATTATGTATCATATTTGTGAGCGCCTTGTATAAGCTTTTAAGCTTGTTGTGCTCATTTGCATTTGTTTATGTTGCTGCTATGTTGATATTCGTTTAAACCAATCCTTTAATTTAACATAAAAAAAAACTTTAAAAAAAAACCTACTCGTACTACGGCGGAGTGATGGGCCCTTGCGGTGAGCAGGAAATCATCCATCAATGCTCCGATAGGGGGCGACGCGGTTTGACAAATGGCTGTCTGTGACTACGATGTTTTGTTCCAAACAGGGTGACAGAGTGCGGTGGATAGGGGGAAAACAGGAGGGAGTTTCACAAGAGCAGGCGTTTCGAGCGCTTCAGGCAATTCAACAAACAAAAGGTCTAAGAAACGCCAGCGTTCGCCGAAACGTTTGCGAGCGTTTTCGTCATTCTCCAAAAGCCTACATGCCGAAAACTCACTATCAGGTGACATGTTTGTTTTGGCTCCAATTTTTTTTTTAACTCTCGCGAAAACGGGATTGAAAATGGCAGCACGGGGTTTAATGTATTTCTGAATTGTTGTCGGTTAGTCCATTAAAATTTGGTTAACCCTTTCGCCGTCATTTTCAGCCACAAATTACCATTAAACTTAAACTGGGAAGAGAAAGAAAATTATCTGCAATACTGGGAATTCCTCTGTGACATGTATAACTTTAGGCCTATATATCCTTACCTCCCAAACTAGGGTCTTTGGATAACAGGCTCTGGTTTGGTGCCTTTCAGTGACACGGGTAGTAAACCAGTGTGGTGCATAGATTATAAGATACGACATTGGCGGTGAAAGGGTTAAAAACAATAGTTATTTTGACCAATCAGACAAGAGCTTGTGACATTTTCCTCTCTAAAGTTTTGTCAATTCGTTTCTTAGAGCGGTTTTGTCACAAACCACTAACATTCTACGCGCGTAGAACGCCCTCTTATGAACGAAACCACACACTCGTGCACACACTTTCGCAGTACCCCCCCCCCCCCCCCCCCACACACACACACACACACACACTCACACACACACACACACACATTATAAGGAAAGGGGCATTCAGACACAGAAGTCCATGAGGATATTTAGACTATCACTTTCTTTTTTTTATTGATCAAGTTGCTAAAAAGTCTCGATTTTGTTGGATTGTCTTTGAAAACTGGGGTCAGTATTGCGCAAAGAAGGAACACGTGTCGCTGCCTCCCATCCAACGCTAACACGGATGTTTACTGACGTCGATTTTTATTCCATTTTCATCGATACGCAGTGCCGTAAAAACTGCAATGTAAACAAAAGAACACATTGCTTAATAATAATAATGAAATAAACGTTGATCCACACTTCAAATGTCAGTGTCTGTGTTCAAGATTCTGAATTGGGGCATGAGTGTACGTGTATACATGTATGTGATAACTGTGTATGAGTGTGCATGTGTGTTCACTCACGTATGCATGTATGTTATTACTTTCATCTAAAATAATCACATTCATCTAAAATTGCCTCTCTCTCGACTATATTCTAATCTTTCATTACATATTTCTTTCTCTACTATCTCTCAACCTATCCACCATGCTGAACAACACCAAAGACTGTATAGATCTAGGGGAAGATAAGCATCCGGTCTCTTTTCCCTATATGAGTAGTGAGGACAGAAACACTGGTTATGTCCCTTTTAAACAGTACACATTTTACACGTCGATAGGCCAGTTGAATTCTCCGTTCAAGTTCCAGTCTGAGTTTTTGGATAGCCGTCACTGTGAATGGTGTACTGTCGACACTAACGATAACTCTATCAGCCCGGTTCGCCGAGCTCTTAAGTAGTCCATCTTACCCTTTTAGAATATCTTTGATAACACTACTAAATGGCGATAAAATTGATAAAATATGTACATACTCATCATTGAACTCCAAACCTAAAAGGTGAATTTCTAGATGCAAAATAGCCACCCGATCATGTGTCAAAATCACGGGATTCACGTGTTTTCCCTCTTATAACTGGAAATAAATCTTGTTTTGACCAAGTCTGACTCCCATATAAATTACCCCCAAGTGAAAGCGACGCATCAGTCAAATTGAGCAGCCTCAATTTGAATATGGGGAAATTCGAATGTGGGTCACCGCAACCCAGAAAAAAACGTAACGGGGTCTTCAACCTACACTTTTTGACATATCGCATACGAGGAGATAAAAACCTTACAGACATGTGTGTGAAACTAAAGCATACTGCTTTGGTCTCCTTTGCCCAACATTGGGATTCGTTAGAACGTACCAGGCCCATAATCTAAATGAATTAGTTTCAAATTATTTCCAACTCTCAAACAGGAGAACATTTACAAAAAAACTATGAAGCCATTTATGAACTCTCCTACCTCGTTGGCCTTTGTGCATGATTGAGAGAGCAGGGAGTAGGTCGTCAGAAAGTGGAATGCTTCTTGCATCGCAGCTAAGTTTGCTCTGAATACGAATTGAAAATGTGTGCTCAGACCTAAACCTTGCGGAGGAATAAAGTTCACCCTCTCCTTTAGAACACCTAAGCATAAAATCTGCATTAAAAGCAAGATGTATTCAACACACACACACACGCACACACGCGCACACACACACACACACACACACACACACACACACACACACACACATACAAATTGGCTCAGAACTCGTTCGCCAGAAATTATAGACCACACTATGGCTGAATCCGCACGTGAACCCAGTAGACCAATTTTTATCTTTGACACTTCATCCCCCCAAGAGAACAAAAAAGCCCTCAGAACAAAAAACAACAACGTAGATCTATCTGTCTGCTGATGTAATGAACTAAACCAACAGTACCTGCAACGGCAATACCCCGCTAACAACTACTTATGTATCCTATAGACCACCACCATCTTATTTCATGTCATCTAAATCACGTAGACAAACAAAAAGACCGCTTGAAGGATCAGGCCCTGTGGGTAGTCATGAGTACGTCTTAGACATTCAAAACGGGGATTAGTATGTACGTTAGGCTAATCAGCCAATCGTTTTGGGAGTTTAAGTCTAACGTATATACTATTCCCCGTGTTGAGTAGCGAATTCGCACTCATGACTACAGACAGGGCCGGATTATTTCTGGAACTTCCGGCGTAAATCTCTCTTCACTACTGGCTGTGTTATGTTTCGTGGAGTGTGTGAAGGCGTACTTGAGGATTAAGACCTTCTCAGCACTTGGAGGTATAAGTACGGGGCGTGTAATCAGGAGTGAGTCTTTAGACGGTCAAAGCGGGTAGTAGTAAGTAGTATGTAAATCAGACTAAACTCCCCCAAAACGATTGGCTGTTTAGCCTAATTTATGTACTATTACTAGCCGCGTTGACTGTCTGAGGCGCGCTCATGACTACAAGCCCAGAACCACCTGCAGGAACATGCACGGAGGGGTTTAATCCCGGGTTATTGACGTTGTGAAGCGAACTGTAAAGAGTAGACAAAGTACTAGGATTGGAAATATTCCTCCTATCTGGGGGCAGTATTTCATTCTGATTTCACAATAACGGGAGATTCGTATACGATTAATGAGCGTACGTCAGCATGTGATTTTAAAACTTTTTTTTTTAGCATGTGATGTTAGTAGTAGTAGTAGTAGTAGTAGTAGTAGTAGTAGTAGTAGTAGTAGTAGTAGTAGTAGTTGTAGTAGTAGTAGTAGTAGTAGTAGTAGCAGTAGCAGCAGTAGCAGTAGCAGTAGTAGTAGTAGTAGTAGTAGTAGTAGTAGTAGTAGCAGTTGTAGCAGCAGCAGCAGCAGCAGCAGTAGTAGTAGTAGTAGTAGTAGTAGTAGTAGTAGTGACAAGAGACAGGCATCATAGCCTGAATTATTATACTAAAACGCAACGCAATGTCATGTTGTCAGGGCGTTGATTTTTAAAAATTTTTTTATCTAGAGGCTGTGTCAAGTTTCATTTACTGTATCATCCTTATCAGAGATTATCAGAGCTGACGTAGAATGGTTCCAAAGTAAACACGTCGTGACGATTCCCAAAAGAAACATTAGGGATTGGCATAAGTGTAACTCCAAAAAATGCAACCTAAGTAAACCATCTATGGTTCGAAATTATACATCCAAGAGGCTAAGTTTGTATATTCTTAGAATGCAATTCATAATATTGTTTCTTGTGATTATTCCAAAAGTGTAATTCAGAGAACTGTTGATGTTTGGATATTCTAACCGTGAAGCTCAATTGTTATTATGCTTGGATATTACCAAAGTCAAACTCCAATTTTAAGTATTAATTTGGGATATTTCCAAATTGCAAGTGCAATATTGTTAACTTTGGACATTTAAAAAAGCCCCGATTCTGTGACTTTAAGATAACTCAAATCTGCAGCTTTTTGATACTGTCAAGATTGACTTAATGAAAGGGTAACACAAATATGATTTCTGGAAAGCATGTCTGAAAAGAAACTCATTATTGTAAATATTTTGGTATTCCAAAATTGTAACTCTAATAAATATTTGGATATTCAAAAATTGTAATTCGAATACTTTAAAAAAATGAATATTTCTCTTGTAATAATTTCCTTGTGTTTCAAAAGCGTTCGGTGCTTTGTCGTTGTTATTGTTGTTATATACACAAGACAAATTGCAAGAAAAGATAGGTAGAAAACAACAACAACCGTCGTTACTTTGTGTAAATTCAAGATCAGAACATGATAAACTTCAACAGTAGGGTAGGATAGACTTACGAAAGATTATGAACTGTTTTGTTATTAAAATGTAGTAGGCTATCTATTTAAGTGTGGAAAGTTTACATAACTGGCATAATAACATATTATTTAACCCACACCGAAACATACTTAGAGAGAGAGAGAGAGAGAGAGAGAGAGAGAGAGAGAGAGAGAGAGAGAGAGAGAGAGAGAGAGAGAGAGAGAGAGAGAGAGAGAGATTTCTTCTTCTGCATTCCCAGGCCATATGGCCATACCGGGTTTAATTCGTATGTGTCCGGTTGTCAGTTTTTACTGGTCTCCTCGCTGCATTCAGCCAACACATTTTGATTTCGGAGGGAGGAGAGAGAGAGAGAGAGAGAGAGAGAGAGAGAGAGAGAGAGAGAGAGAGAGAGAGAGAGAGAGAGAGAGAGAGAGAGAGAGAGAGAGAGAGAGAGAGAGAGAGAGAGAGAGAGAGAGAGAGAGAGAGAGAGAGAGAGAGAGAGAGAGAGAGAGAGAGAGAAAGAAGAGAGAGAGAGAGAGAGAAGAGAGAGAGAGAGAGAGAGAGAGAGAGAGAGAGAGAGAGAGAGAGACTGAACACTGAACACTGAAACACTTGATTTAACAAGGATAAAGAGAGAAAGAGAGAGAAAGACATGGAGAGAGACAGACAGACAGACAGACAGACAGACAGAGACAGAGACAGAGAGATAAACAGAGAGAAGGAGGGAGAGAGAGAGAGAGAGAGAGAGAGAGAGAGAGAGAGAGAGAGAGAGAGAGAGAGAGAGAGAGAGAGAGAGAAAAGAGAGAGGGGGGGGGGGCAGCACTGAACACTGAAAAACTTTATTTAACAAGGATAAAGAGAGAGAGAGAGAGAGAGAGAGAGAGAGAGAGAGAGAGAGAGAGAGAGAGAGAGAGAGAGAGAGAGAGAGAGAGAGAGAGAGAGAGAGAGAGAGAGAGAGAGAGAGAGAGAGAGAGAGAGAGAGAGAGAGAGAGAGAGAGAGACCACAGAGACAGAGAGAGAGACAGTAAAGAGAACAAGAAGACAGAGAGACTCTGAAACGGACTTATTTATACAGCGAATGGACCTGGACATGGATTATTAAAGGTCGACGTACACGTTGTTAGCGGCTTTGCACTCCTTCCCCATGGCACAACACAGCGATAGTCTAGTAATGATCATGTCACTTGTCCATCACTGTGTTTCCATGGGGAAAGGGGTGAAAAATAACAACGTGTATTTTGACCATTACTATATGGGTGGAGGTGAGAATTAAACGACGACTTTGTTGTTTATTTACTCATTTGTTTGTCAACCCAAATGTTTGCGTTTTGGCGTGTACATACGCGAATCTTACAGTGACAAAGATTCAATGAACGGTTTTGAAAATATGAAGCAAAAAGTAAAAGTATGGGTGCAAACACACCCACGGGGTACGGGAAGGGTTAAAGGCCCCACACGTCACATGTCATATTCCCTCTTATGCTAGGAATATTTCTTTAGCTTCCTTACTAGCTATAAGAGGGAAAACACGTGCACACCGTGATTTTGACACGTGACGTGGTGGGTCTTTAAAGGGCCATCCGCAGTACATACGATGTGAGGTGATGGCGATCCGATTGTGACGATGTCATTATTCACGTGGACTACTTCCGTCTGAAAATAGTTCTTGTACGTATTTTCGCTCACTATGCTCATGTTGACCTAAATCAAAGACTGTATAGGGGAAGACAAGCATCCGGTCTCTTTTCCCTATATAAGTAGTGAGGACAGAAACACTGGTTATGTCACTTTTAAACGTGACACAGTTATACGTCGATAGGCCAGTTGAATTCTCCGTTCAAATTCCAGTCTGAGTTTTTGGACAGCCGCCGCTGTGAATGGTGTATAACTACCCCACTAACGATAACTCTATCAGCCAGGTTCGCTGTAACTCTTAAGTAGTCCATCTTACCCTTTTAGAATCTTTGCCTCAATGCACGAATCAAATAAAACATATTGATATTTCATCAGATCCGTGTACGGGGGACTACGAATATAGTGTGTGTGTGTGTGGGGGGGGGGGGGGGGGGGGGGGGGGAAGCTATGCCCAGTTTATAATTTTATGTTGATAATTATGTATGTTATTCCACTGTCTGTATTTAGCATGTTTTTTTAAATTATTATTATAATGTTTGATATGTATTTTATTGTACTGAATGTATTTACCATGTTCTGAATATTTAATGTTATAATGTTTGATGTGTGTATTTTAATGTCGAATTACAGGCGTAGTCACAATTAATTTCTCTTTTGAGATAATAATAAAGTATTGTTGAGTTGAGTTGAGTAGGATTTGAGTAGACAGTTGAATTTCACATTAATCATGCCTCACAAAATGTCAAATCGCATTCGCATTCGCATCGTATCGTACATAGTATGGCTGGCTCTTTAAAGGGGCACCCTGACGGATGAGTTTTTGTAAGAAAAACGTCGAGATCACCAGGAAAACACCCTTTACAGAGATTGCAACACTCACTTTGCTCTGGTTTCCTAGAAATCAAACCGTCAAATCGGCGATTACTCCTTGACGGAGGTGCTGGAAGTCAAATTCTTTCACCCAAAGAGAAAGCGTGTGCCGTCTCTTTTCTAATGGCCGCCCGCATTTAGACCAAATCGTTTGCACGAAATTTTTGCAATACAAGCCTTTAAAAATTTTTTTTTATAGTTTATCTAAAGGAGTTTTGCTCACGACAAAGGAAATAGCTCCGATTTCTTTTTACTGCACTACAATAAAAAGAAAACGCTTCAACCACAATGAGTGACCTCCACCCACCCCATCCAAAATGGCTGTTCTCTCCGGCATCTCCGCCAAGGAGGAATCGCCGCTTTGACGGTTTAATTTATAGGAAACCAGAGCAAAGTGAGTGTTCCGATCCTTGAAAAGGCTGTCTTTCTGGTGATCTCGACGTGTTTCTTGCGAAAACTCATCCGTCAGGGTCCACCTTTAAGGGACATTTTGCCTTCACTGACTGATGGTTTAAACAAGAATTTATTAAAGAATAGAAAATCATAACAAAGCAGCAATACATTTATGAACTTCGAGTACAACAAGCTAAGAGCTTATAAAGCGTACTCTAATATTTAAGTTGCACAGTAAGGACTGCACACGCAAAACTAATCTAATATTGAAAAAATAATAACATAAAAGCAACAACAGTAGTAAACACATATACAAAAAGGAAAAAAAAAAAAAAAAAAAAAGAAAATACACAACAAAATTAAGTAAATCTAAACTACATGAATTTTAGGGGCAATATAAAACAATGTCAGCTTGCATTGAATCAGAATCCATCACAAAGCTATACCTACCAGGGCTAAAAAAAACCCAACAACAACAAAAAAAACAAATGGGATTGTAAAGTCATGTCAAGAGCAGAATAAATATTTGTTTATGCAAGCTTGCGCCCCTTATCAAAGGGAAACGACGAATCATGTTACAATCAGAATTGATCATGTTATTGAGAATTTGTTTGACAGTTGAATAAAATTATAATCAGTAGTATTCTCAATAATTTAGTTTAGGAAATGGACAAAATATGCATGGAAAAATAATTTGACATATGCATCATTCCACGCCTAGCCGACCACAAACCTGTTAGACCTTTGAATGAACTCGCAAACTGCAAGGAATATTCTAGAGTTCTCTGAGACATTTTTATAATTACTGCCAAACAATAACACTGCACAGTCAGTTTTAACATCATCTGGCAGTAATGCAATGGTTTCTGCACGAGCTTGTTGGAAGAGAGGACAATACAAAAGGAAATGTTCAGCATCTTCAGCATCAAATCCGCAAGCACATACTGTACTATTGGAGAGATGTCGAAGGAATAAATCATCTTTTAAGTCACTCATTTGTAGTCTCAGTTTGCAAATTATTACTTCAGAAGCTCTGTCAGGTAAATAATAATATTGTGGTACAACGTTATCTGTCTCTCTGATAAAACGTTTAAGCATGCTAATGGAATCACATTGTTTAATATGATTAGGAAGAATGTTCCAAAGTACAGTTGCAGAGGGAAAGAATGAGGATCTGTATAACTCTAGTCTACTCCTTGGTACAAGTCTTTCAAGGTAATTATGTCTGTGGTACGGGTTTACTGAAGCAACCAGGGGTGGAAGACGCTCTATTAAGTACAAGGGCACAATACCATGAACAATTTTAAAATACAAGATAATTTTATGACGACGAGGTTGTGACGTAAGTGTCCCGCGCGACCCGCTTTCTTTATTTCTTATTCTACTGGTGTTGCCCCCCCATTGCTCCAGTATTGTTCCCACCCCCCCACCCTCTCAAATTTTCATTTCTCTGTCCGGCCGCCACGTTAATTGCCACCCACCATCTAAAGAACGCCGAATAAGGCAATTATCTCTTTGAAGCAAGATCTATCTACCCATCACAAGAAAGTGACAACCACGGTTATCTCCCTTTGAAGACGGTTTTGCCTTTCCAATCACAAGGTTAGGAATGTCCGGCATGTGATAATGCTGTAATCGGCGCGTGATTGTTCTGTACACTCTGAACATCATCTTGTGACGTGTGGACTGCTATAAACCAATAGCAGGCTTTCATTGTTTGAAAGTGAAGGCTATAATTGGCGTAGTGAGAAAAAGTTTTTCACACAAGACGCTGAAACTGACTAGAGCAACACCTCTCCCAGCCAGAATAGCCCACCTAGTAAGTCTTATTGATGACTGGTGATTGAGACTGGTTGTTTGTTTGACCCTAGTTTTGATCTAGATCCTATGTTCAATGATGAATAAGGAGTAGATAGATATGTTATAGAAAAGAAGTGGTAAACATTCTATTCTATTTATGTGCACTGATTATTTGTGTGTGTGTGTTTTTGACTTTAACACTTTTGGTACCAGAACCGGAGTTTATGCCTACTAACCCTTTTGTCTATTTTTAGTAGGAAACCTATGGGCCGCAATCTTGCACTTTATGATACCATTCCTTTCCAGGTGTTGGATGGAGAGTGATGTTGGATTGATCACCTTTTTATGTTTTACTGATCTCAGTTTGTTAACTGAAATTCAGTTTATGTGTTAACTAGTAGCTATTGTACAAGGGAAGCCTTCAAGCCGGTTGGGATTCACTAATTCCCTGCCGACTGAAGCCCCTTGTCTCTAAGCCATAGAGATCTACATCCACCTTCTCCTGTGATTATCAGCAGGGCATCGTGGGCCGGAAGATCATCCCGGACTCCACCAAGCACCAAGACGGGACCGCCGCCAAGACGACCCGCACCCAGAATCCGCGAGGAGACCACGCTTGAACCGTGCCATCCCGCGAAGCCGTAACCGGAACGACTGGGAGCTACTCTCATCTGACGAGCAAGCCCAGCCACCCCAGCACTCGCCGATCACTACGGAGGAACTCAACCACAGCTAAGTCCCCCGGACTGCGCCAATCATTTGAACTTTCCTACGGACACTGAAGATAATTAGTAACCCTTCCGGCATGGGGCGAACCTTATAGAAAGACAAAAGTCTTGTAAATCCTTTCGGATTCCATTGTTTTTTTTTTTTTAACCATAATATATTTTGTTTTGGCGCCATTGAGCTGCTTTATTATTATTGTTGCATAATCTTATGCAGATTTTGGGAGTAAATAAAATACAAGTGTCAAATAATCCTGAACCCTTTGGTCAGACTGATGAGAGTGGGAGTCTTGTAATTTCATGTAAAACCCTACTTCTCTCTGTCTGCCATTTAGAGAAATTCAACCACTTGTATTTCTTACAACCATACGAGCCAGAACCCGGGCACAAATATAAATTTATTAGATGAAAAAGGGGCCGGGAAAGTTGCTCATCTCCCATACCCTAGAGAAGTGGGCTAAAGGCAAATTTTCTAAAGTCTTCCCTAGGGACTTAGCCTTTTAACCCATTACCTCGTCACAGTCGTCTCTCTTTTAAAGTAGTAAGTCCAGACTCAGCATACAATTTATGATGGCTGGTCCCACGAACTGAACCAATGATTGTCCTAATTGCGTCTAATTGGAGACTTTCTAGATCTTCTGCTTGTTTGTTCGTGCAATTGTCCCAGATAACGTCCGAATAATCAAAGTGAGGCATGATAAATGATTTGTACATAGTGAGAAGCGATTTGCGACTTAGACGATATTTATATGACCTAAAACAAGCAACAAGTATTCGGCATTTGGACAAAATGGATTTTATATGAAGATCCCATTTACAGTTGTTTTGTATTATTACACCTAAATGTTTATGTGAGTCACTTTCTTGTAGAATTACGTCATTAAATGTCAAAGGTTGTGTGTCTGCCATTACCCGGTTAGAGATTGTCATGAGCTCAGTTTTGGATTCATTAAATTTGACTTTCCATGTTGCTGCCCAACTGTTAATCTTTTCGAGATCTGAATTTAGTATTTCTGTCCTGATGTGAGTGTTTTCTAAGCCCAAATACATGCTAGTGTCGTCTGCAAAAAGTTTGATAATTGATTCAATATCATATGCAATATCATTTATATACACAAGGAAAAGTAAAGGTCCAAGAACAGAACCTTGAGGAACACCTGCGGATATGGGAATATATGATGATTTAGTTCCTTTTAGAACAACAGCTTGGTATCGCCCTTTTAAATAATCGCTAAACCAGTCTAAGAGCTGTCCACGAATACCAAGAGCAGAAAGTTTGTAAAGTAAGGCCCGATGCCATACCTTATCAAAAGCCTTGGATATATCAAAGAAAATTACCTGTGCAGTTGTTTTATTATCTAAGAATTTGCAAAAATCGTCGTAAATACTTGTTAATTGAAAGACAGTAGAATCCTGAGGAATGAAACCGGACTGAGCCGTTGTTAAAAGGTTGTTTTCCGTAAGATAACTAAATACATGTTTCTGGACGCATTTTTCAAGAACCTTTCCTATACAGCTTAGAAGTGAAATAGGTCTGTAATTTTCACATTTCTGTCTATCCCCTTTCTTAAATATAGGTGTAACGTGAGCTAGTTTCCAACAAACAGGGAATTTACCTTCAGTTAAAGATCGATTGAATAAATGTGTTAAAGGTTCACAAATAACATCAGCAGCAGCAATTAATATTTTGTTATGAATTAGATCAGGCCCTACCGCTTTCCTACTATCTATTTTTTTTAGCATTTCCTTAACCATATCTGCTGTAAGAGTTAGTTGATTTATCGACTCATGAGATTCATCTAAATGAGGAAGAGCCTCTCCCTCATCAGTTATGGAGCACTGTTTAGCAAAATACTCGTTGAAAATGGTGACCTTTTCTTTTAGAGAATAATAAATTGTGTCATTGTCTTCTATTGGAGGGATTTCATCCTGGGGCATGCCTTTAGTTGTTATAAATCTTTTTACCAGTTTCCACCAGTCCTTTGACCCGAAACAATTAGGTGAAGAAATACGTTTGTCCAAGTCAGACATATATTCAGTTTTTCTTGTTCTAATTACATTTGTGAGGTTGTTACGTGTCTGACGGAACAAAGCCCATGTCCAGTCATAATTCAAAATTTTAGCTAATCTGTGGATAATATTCTTCTCTCTTATTAGTTTCTTTATTTCCATCGTAATCCACGGGGCATCCCGTTCGTTTATAGTCACCTCTTTTACTGGCATGCAAAGTTTTGCAAGGGACATGAGCTGATCAGAAAACTGTTCAGCAGCATCGTCAATTAATTCTAAAGAAACAATAGCATGCCAGTCAATGTTTGAAATTTCTCTAATTAGTTTTTGAACATCCAGTTTAGAGTAATTAAATATTGTGCATTTGTAAGAGGCGCTACTACTGTTGCGCTGCTTTAGAACAATATAAGGCGAGGAATGATCACTACAAATAGGTGCTAAAACATCTGTTGTCTGAATTATGTCAGGACAGGGCATTAGTATCAAATCAATTAATGTAGCTGTATTTTCTGTAACACGAGTTGGTTTTGTGACTAATTGGAATAAACTATTAGTAGTTATTATATTTTGAAGATGTGGTGGGGGCTGGGATGAGCAATCAGCGTTAAAGTCTCCTAGAATAACATATCTGTGTGGAGTGCTGCCAGCCAGTTGGATGGACTGGTCAACTAGATCCCAGTAAGCTACATTTACATCTGGGGGTCGATAAAATGTACCTACAAGTAAAGTGGCCTGACCCAACTTAGTTTCTACCCACACAGTTTCTAGATCTGGTACAGACAGATCAGGCCTAGGTTTACAAATTAAATTGTTTTTAACATACACAGCAACACCGCCATGTGGATCACCAGGCCTGTCACGTCGGACAGGAGGAAGGAAACCGGGAATAAGAATTTCATTATTATCAGTCGTATCTGAGAACCAGGTCTCAGATACAGTTATTATATCAAAACAACCAGCTTCACACTGTACCAATGAGATTTTTGTAGTTAAGCTACGAGCATTTATGTGGATAATAGACAGTCCATCAAAGTTAACATGCACTGGACCTGGGTTGGGATGGATGTCCCCAGCCAACTGACTGATGTCCCTGGGTGCGTGTGTGGGAACTCTTACTGACCACAACCTCCAGCACAGGTGGACATGTGTGTGTGTGTGCGTGTGCGTGCGTGCGTGCGTGCGTGTGTGTGTGTGTGTGTGTGTGTGTGTGTGTGTGTGTGTGTGTGTGTGCGCGTGCGTGCGTGTGTGTGTGTGTGTGTGTGTGTGTGTGTGTGCTATGTACGTAGTAGGCTCATATCTATACACCGTCGTGTTTGTATATATACGATGGCTTGGAGTCAAAACGGACTATCGTTAGATAGTCCATTGACATATTATTGAACTTTTAACGAAAACTAATAACTTGTAAAAAACAACAAAAAACTGCTGAAATATAAAAAACAAAACCCTCTTTTTATATTTCTGCAGTCATTGTTTGATACAACTTATTAGTTTTTGTAATAAATCCAATAACACGCCAAATAATGGACTATCTAACGATAGTCCGTTTTGACTCCAAGCCATCGAATATGTTTATTCACACATCGTTGTGGCTATAATAGCTAAAGGGGTCCATTTGGTAAGGAAATACATATAATACAAATACACGGCCTCCCCCACAAGGCTTGACAATTCACAGGGGGAAGCTTGTTTTACCTCCCTTGAGTTAACACCTCCCCCACCCCCACCCCTCCCTTTCCTGCCCACCTCTTGTTCACACGAAGACCACAACAATGAGATTATCCCCCACCACCACCCCTCCAGTTCTCGTTCTCTTTTTTTTTTTTAGCAATCTACCCCTACACACACACCCGCCATCCTACCGTCTCTTTGCCTCTTGTCTTTCTGTAGCCCACTCCTTGTTCTGTGAGAAACGGGAGTTTATTGGGATGGGGGCGAGGGACGTGCATCTCTCTCTCTCTCTCTCTCTCTCTCTCTCTCTCTCTCTCTCTCTCTCTCTCTCTCTCTCTCTCTCTCATCGCATTGAAATCGGTTCGTTCATTCATGCAATTCTGTGTTTCTGCAATATGTTCTTAAATGTGTGTATTGTTGTATTTCTTAATGCTGATTGCACTGTTTCAGAAAATGAGGGTTTTTTTTTCTTCTTCTCTTCTTTTTATCTTTTCTACTATGGTTTGCATTTCAATTCAATTGGCAGATGTCAGTCAATATTGATGTTTCTATCTAATTTATCTGTGTTCAACAGTCGTCGAACCATATTTTTTCTATGTAAAGATGGCACACAATTAGCTTCTAGCTTGTTGCTGCTGATATGTTTATTATCTGACACCACTGAAGTGTTTTATCAAGATGGGCTGACCGAGCTCTTTTAGGCCTAGTCCCACACTCTCGGCTCTGCTGTAATCACCAACACGTGACACAACACATGGAGTCACACAACCAGCACAAAGACCTACTTGCAGTATCGGTGCAGGAGGGATCCAGACAGCTGTGTAGAGCAGGCAGGTTCCTTGACGGCTGTCACAGGTCTTCCCTAGCCCCACACTACTCCCTAACTATGGTGTGTGGCCACACTAAACACTGAGTCCCCGCTAGGCCTACTATGTACAAGGCCAACTAGTAGACTACAACAGTACTACAGAGAGACACAATATGATACACACAAGACAGCAACACAACAGAGATGTTAATAACTAATCAGCAGTCCCTTGCTGTCTCCTTCCAGATAACTACTAGACTGTAACTTCCCAGCCTCAAACTCTACTGCTTGGGAGCTGTATTTCTTGGCAGGTCCGTTCGCACCGGGGGCTTCGCTCTGACTGCACCAATGCTTGCTATTCACACCGCAACAACTCACTACAACTTCCGATGACCGCACGAAATCCCCGTGCGTCACTACATTCATGTACTGTGGACCTAATAAAATTGTTTAAACCAAATCGGTTCGTATGTAAGGGGCTTAGGGCTAGGAGGTCATTCTGGATCGCCGTCGCACCTGGAAAAAAAACAGATACAGAAAAACCAGACCAGGGCAAAGAACAGACTGACCCTCATGAAGAACCTGGCGGGAACACAGTGGGGCGCGGACCAGGGGGTGCTGAAGAAGCTCTACAAGGAAAGAATTCGCCCTGTCCTCGAGAGTATGATCGAATGGCTGCAACATGCTCAGCTGCCAAATTAAACACCGAAAAGCTGAGCAGAATGCAGAACCAAGCCATGAGGATGAGGATGACCGGAGCTATCAGTTTTGTGTCTCTCTTCTCACCATCCTTGTCTAACACAACTAGAAACCAAGAGGGGAAAGTACAAGTTCAACGGTTTAATACTAACAAACGTAAGCATTGTTTCAGTAACAGAGTTGCTAACTCCTGGAACTCACTGTCACCTGAACTAAAAAAAAATGCACCATCTACTAACGCCTTCAAAAATCTACTTGACAAAAATGAAAATTTTAGTTAAATGTTTTATGATTATGATGATTGAAATTGCAATCATAGTTTGTTTTTCGCATGCAAATGCAACCTAATTAAAGAATTTGTTTTTTTGGACGGGACATTTTATAAGCCGCGAGGCTTAGGCAGAAGCCAGTCCCTTGTACTACTACTACTACTACTACTACTACTACTACTACTACTACTACTACTACTACTACTATGAGAAGCACCCCTATCTCTGACCTTAAAACAGCCACAGGCCTCCAATCCATTGAAGAGAGGCGAGATATTAAGGTGCTGACGGAAGCCGCAAAGTTCAAGAGGCCCAAGGACCACCCCATGCAAGGGTATAGCACGCCTGTAACAGTGATTTATTTAATCAGGTTTTTTTAATAAAACCTACGATGCTTGTTTACCTGAGTGAGTGGTGATCATTTGCTCATTGTGATACTGTTTTAAAGGCTGTGTTGGTTCAGTTCAGGGCCTCCTACACTACAGGGTGCCCACCGGTTCGCATAATGCGTTTCGCATAATCCTTTGATCAGAGCCGCGGGCGCAAGTCGAGTGTCTTCCAAAAAAAACCTGGCAGTTCGCATAAACGGGTTTGTCATTTCGCATATTATGCACTCTTGCAGGTTCTAATGCACTCTACGTGACTCTGTTACTTTCTTACTATCCCCAGCCCTATCCCTAACCTATCCCTAACCCTATCCCTAACCTATCCCTAACCCTATCCCTAACCTATCCCTAACCCTATCCCTAACTTTCTGAGTTTCATGCGAAATGCCATGTCCACAAAGTTTGTATGCGAAGCGGCAGTATGTGAATCGGCTTTATGCGAAGCGGCAGTATGCGAAACGGCAATATGCGAACCGGGGCGCACCGACACTACATACAATTATGTGTCAATGCGATGCGACTGTGACGATGCGATTCATGTTTCACGTAAAATACTGCCGTCTAAAAAATAATTCTACTACTTTCGCTCTATATACTCCAGTAGACCCAAAACACGAATTTCACGTGAATCATGACTCGCATCGTCACAATCGCATCGCGTTGACGCAGAATCGTATGCAGTGTAGCAGGCCCGTGAAGGGCCAGCCACACTGCATACGATTTGACGCCAATAAGATAAGATTGTGACGATGTCTGTGACGATTGTGACGATGTCTGTGAGCAATGATTCACGTGAAATACTTCCGTCTGAAAATAACTTTGCTGTTTTCGTTCACTATACTCATGTAGGCCCCAATACACCAATTTATTTAACCCTTTCGCCGCCAGCCATTTTTCAGCCCCAAAATACCATTAAACTTAACTGGGTAGAGAAATTAAATATCTGCAATAATGCGAATTCCTCTGACATATATAACACTAGGCCTACCCTTACCTCCCAAAATAAGGAAATAGGGTTTTCGCATAACAGGCCCTGATTTGATGCCTTTTAGTAACATGGGTGTTAAAGCATTGTGGTGCATAAATGCGACATGGACGGTGAAAGGGTTAAGAAAATGTATTTAAGAATCAAAGAAAATGTCTAATACCAAAGAAAAAACCCACACATAAATATGGCCTGACACAAAGTGAGCAATTCACTTGAAAATTGGCCACAAATCATATGATGGGCGTTTGTGTTTTTTGTTTAGTCTTATACAAAAAAACAAAGCGCGGATTCGCAATCGTTTGTGGCAGCGGTCTATTTTTGTCACTCCAATCATTACATACACTGAGTCGCCTCCCCTGGCTTTTCTATAATTTTAATCTGTAAACCAGAATGTTATCTCTGCACCATTTCGTAACTTTTTATATCTTTTGGAAAACATTTAAAACTATTTATCCTACTTATACTCATCGAAAGAAGCACCGCATACTCGTCGTGTCTGTTGCAGTGTCTGTATTACGTATGTTTATTATTCTATACGCTTTAAAATGAAGATTCATGTGCTATGTTCAGTATACAATTCTTTCATTACCTAAGGACTGATCGCAATTCTGATCGCTTCTCGGCCTTTTGGCTAAGACAGTGATTCAGGAACATAAAATTTGTTTATACCATGGTTGGTTTGTTCAGCCCGTCGTACATGGCGAAAGCCGATACGCGACGTTAAACTGAACTTCCATCCAAGGACTGTAGATATGACAACTGAAATGTTACTTTATGCCCAAGTATGTTTTTCTCTTTTACAATATGTGCGACAATTTTGGACCGACAGACAGACAGACAGACAGACAAAGTGAGTTATAGGTTTGTGGCTTGAGCCACAAACAAAACCCCAGATATTTTATCAGATTCGTGTACGGGAGACTACAAAATATAGTGAACATAAAGATAGGATTTCATCAGACTCGTGTAGACAGAAGAATTTCACGTGAATCCTGCCTCACAAAATGTCAAAATCGGATCGCATTGCCACTGAATCGAATCGTACACAGTGTTGCTGGCCCTTTAGAGGTTGCCCTGTGTCGCTGCTGGAAAAATACATCCGTGAAAAGTTGTTGTCGTTCTTTTGCGCTGAACAATGAATATTGCCAAAGATATAATGAAACTTTGTAGAACTGTGCTCTTGGTAGCTCGAGGATGAGGACTGTGGCGTCAGGTCACCAAAATGGCAAGGCATACCAATGCACTCCCAGTGAATTCGGTTTCTTGATAAAAAAAAAACCACAAAAATAATAATTGTGTTCCAGTCGCCAAAGTCTACATCACGGAAATGATTACGATGAAAAATGTCAGCGGTAAAGGATGTCGGTTATGTTATTTCACCCAATTGGCAAGCCATATCGACATATTATTATTATTATTATTATTATTATTATTATTAGGTATTAGGTACTTAATAGTCACAGAGGCATCTCTGTGAAATTCGGGTTGCTTCCACCTGGAGAGAGCGTCACAGCCAGAGGCGCGCCACCCATTATTTTTTTG
>CM065703.1:31833862-31843862 GCA_017654935.2 Phymorhynchus buccinoides | reverse complement strand
TAATGGGGTGGGGGGGGGGGGAGGGGTTGCTGCTGGAAAAAGGCTGGCGGCGAAAGGGTTAACCATCCACAGGCTTCTTTCCTGTGTCTTTTACCTTCGCAAAGACTAGGCAAACTGGTGCAGCGTAAGCAGGCTTGACAGGAGTTGTGAACCTTTCAAAAAGGAGCATGTTGTAGAGGTCGTCTAGTCTGCGCGAGACTCAGGAGTTGATTGGAGTGTGGAAACGCTGACAGCGGCTGGGGATCCTATCACCATTTTCTCCCGGCACCTGACTTGTATCTTTAAATGAAATCGTAGACAGTCACAGACAATGGTTATATTCCGTGGAGGGATAGTGAGATTGACGTTCACACTCGTCTAACTCGATTGTCTTGCAAATGTTGTCGCGCCCAGCAGATAAGACACCCCCCCCCGAGTTATTAAAAGAGACAAACTGAACCAACCCCTCCCCAACTAACCTTTTTTTTTCGCGCACAGGCAGCCCCCAAACAGCGAGTGATGCCACTTTTTTTTATATAAAAAAAAAGGGGGGGGGGGGGGGGGGGGGTGGGGTTGGGGGCTAAACCTAGTATTCTAGCTAAACCTAAAGCCGAGACTAACGGCACACAAAGGAGTCCCTTGTCTGTCCCCCAACACCCCATCCCCACCCCCCACCCTCCACGAGAAAACCCAAGCCATCACAATAGCTTGATACGCCAACCAATTCTTTTTTTAAAATAATTTTTATACACATCCACCCTTAGGATGGCCCAAGTCCATTGAGAGAGTTTGTGCCGTACAAGTGGGTAGCACAGGCAACCTGAGACCAAACACTGCTTCATGAACACAAGCCGCCATGTTGGACAAAGACGCCATTGTTCGCGCCTCCCATTCACAGACGGAAGACACACCGTTCGTAACTCCTTGCATCGGCTTTCGCCAGGAGAGTGTTTCAAGGAAGGGAGATTACCCGGCGAACGCTAAAAGGGGATCTGGGTGATACTAACAGGAACAATATTGGGCGTGTAATTACGGCTGTGTGTGCCCCAAGGTTGAAAAAATAACGTTTTGTGGCTTTTTGCAACGATTGCCAACCGCTCCCACGGTAGCTACCAGTGCACGATATAACGTTTGACTTGCAAGAAGATCACCATAATATATATGTCGCAGTAGAAACTGGAATCCAGTAGGATTCCGATTCCTACTAGTACAAATTAGAATTCCGATTTGTACTAGTAGAAGTCGGAATTCTAATTCCTACTGGATTTTCTTCAGTAGAAATCGGAATTCTACTAGTACAAATTGGAATTCCGATTTGTACTGACAGCCAGTATGAAATGGAATATAGTACAAATTGGAATTTTGTTTTCTACTATTAAACTTACGTGAAATTATATTCAATAAGATTTAGAAGTTTAGGAAAGGCTGTGTTTAGAACAGCACAACCTGCCACATGGGGTACACACATCACAGGTCACACACATAGCTGAAAACAAATGATGGAAGTCACAATTTCTATTTTAGTGATTGATAGGCCTAATTGGTATGTCAATCTCATTTTCTCTCAGACTCTGTTAGAAATCCGAAACAAGATTCCAAATCGTACTGGATTCCCATTATTTTCTACTGTGACATATACATAGATTGCTCGTTCAGCACTTTCTTGGAACTGTAAACCAGCGATTTTACAGTTATTTCTTTGGAACAAACGAGAAGTTTAGTTGTTGGCTGTCGTTATCGTTCATGGTTTGCCGCTCTCCTTGAGTGTGGTTGTTATCATAAAGCTTTGCTTCTTTTTACCATTGTCACCATCATCCTTTACTACTGAAAACAGTAAACAACAGCACTGACCATTGTCACCATCATCCTTTACTACTGAAAACAGTAAACAACAGCACTGACCATTGTCACCATCATCCTTTACTAATGAAAACAGTAAACAACAGCACTGACCATTGTCATCATCATCCTTTACTAATGAAAACAGTAAACAACAGCACTGACCATTGTCATCATCATCCTTTACTAATGAAAACAGTAAACAACAGCACTGACCATTGTCATCATCCTTTACTTACTAATGAAAACAGTAAACAACAGCACTGACCATTGTCATCATCATCCTTTACTAATGAAAACAATAAACAACAGCACTGACCATTGTCATCATCATCATTTACTAATGAAAACAATAAACAACAGCACTGACCATTGTCATCATCATCCTTTACTTACTAATGAAAACAGTAAACAACAGCACTGACCATTGTCATCATCCTTTACTTACTAATGAAAACAGTAAACAGCACTGACCATTGTCATCATCATCCTTTACTAATGAAAACAGTAAACAACAGCACTGACCATTGTCTTCACATCCTTTACTAATGAAAACGGTAAGCAACAGTACTGACCATTGTCATTAGTCTTTACTAATGAAAAATAATACAGGTTTGCTAATTATATGTCATGAAAACAGTAAACAACAGCACAGTTTCCAAGAGTGGCAGACAGTGGTATGTTTCCAAGAGCGTCGGTTTTCAAGAGCCTGCTCAAAATGACTCGAAACGTTAACATTGGGTGGAACATGGTGATGGTGATGATAATGATGATGATGATAATGATCATGATGATGGTGATGATGATGATGATGATGACGAGGATGAGGATGATGATAATGATGATGAGGATGCTGATGTGATGATGATGTTGATGATGATGATGATGACGACAAACAACGACGACGACGATGATGATGATGACGACGACGACGATGATGATGATGATAGTGTTGGTGTTGGTGGTGTCCATGGTAATGGTCTTTGAGTGTCAAAGCGTTGGGTGTGGCCGTGGCTGGCAGAGAAATGACCCGAAGAACACAGTAACCCCCACCCACCCACCCTCTCCAAAGCCCGATGAAGATAAGAACAACAAGTGTATCACCGAGCAGCAGATAAGTTCCCGAGCGGCTGAACTAGGGTTAGGATCAGCCTGGTGTCATAGTCATAAAACTGAATGCCTCAAACTTTAAAGACCCACCAGGTCACGTGTCAAAATCACGGGTTTCTCGTGTTTTCCCTCTTGCAGCTGGTAAGAAAACTTGTTTTGACCAGGTTTGACTCCCATACAAATGTCCCCAAATTGAAAACGAAACATCATTTTAAAGAGCAGTCTCAATTTGAAGTTGGGGACATTTGTATGTGGGTCACAGCTACCTAGAAAAAAAAGGGACTTAATCGTGGTGCGTCAGTGTGTCTTTAATAAATGTCTAAAAAATGTGTGGTTGTAATTGACCGTCTACAGATGGTCCTATCGGCAGACTATAACCGTTGTGACCTTGACCTTGACCTTTCGTGTGCTTAATATTCGGAATTACCATACGCCAATGCGTCAGCACACCAAATTTGAACAGTGTAAGTCCAACGATGTGAACGATATGGCCGCAAGAAGAAATTTACATTTTCAAGGTCAACCTTCAAGGTCAAAGTCAGCACGGTTATTATTTTTCTATGGGAACTTTTGGGTACCGTGATGCACCACCACACTAAATTTGAAGCGATTCCATGCAAAAGTTCTTGAGATACAGCCTTGGGGGTTCGAATCCAGTGATTCGCTCGCACGCACGTGCCCTTTCTGCAATCAACTTGAAGATGAGTTTCACTTTCTGTTGAGATGCAACACGTATAAGTCTCTCAAAGAAAAACAAATCATGAATTCTATCGAATTTAAACCATTTTCTAGCCCAAGACAGCCTACATTATGTTACAAGAGATGTAGCCATGTACATTTATTATGCCTTGCAGAAAAGAGGAGAGAGCATTAACCCTTTCACCGCCAGCCATGTTTCAGCCCAAAATGTTCATCTGCAGTATTGGGGATTCTTCTGTGACGTATTTAAAAATGGTCTATCCTTACTTCCCCAAACTAAGACAATAGGGTCTTTGGATAATAGACCCCAATGTGATGCCTTTTAGTGACATAGGTGTTAAATCACAGTGGTGCTAAAATGCGACTTTGGCAGTGAAGGGGTTAAGACCTAGCTCATAAAACAATAACGATGATGTCTATATTGAAATATTCTTAATTAACCCTTTCGCCGCCAGCCTTTTTTTTTTTTTTAGCAAAAAAGACCCATTTAACTTAACTAGGTACAGAACGTTTTTAAAAATCTACAATATTGCGAATTCTTCTGTGACATATATAACATTAGGCCTATCCTTGCCTCCCAAAATTAAGAAAGTAGGGTCTTTGGATAACAGACCCCGATTTGATGCCTTTTTGTAGTGACATGGGTGTTAAACCATTGTGGTGCTAAAATGCGGTGGTGAGTGAAAGGGTTCTTCAATGCAACATATTCATGTACTTTCTGATCGCTTCTCGGCCTTTTGGCTAAGACAGTGATTCAGGAACATACATTTTTGTTTATACCCTGGTTGGTTTGTTCAGCCCGTCGTACATGGCGGAAGCCGATACGCGACGTTACACTGAACTTCCATGTACTTTTCGTTTATTTTCTCCACATTGTGTGCTCTGCACCTCCTATGTTATAGGGGGTGGTGGTGGGGGCAGTGAAATGAAAACAACTCACCCAGTGGTCGGTTTATTGATAGGCAGTAAACAAACTTGTCGGATCTATAGATGGGTAAGTATTAGGTATTAGGTACTTTATAGTCACAGAGGCGTCTCTTTGAAATTCGGGTTGCTCCCACCTAGAGAGCGCGTTGCAGCCAGAGGCGCGCCACCCAATTTAAAAAAAAAGAATTTTTGCATCCGATTTTTGTGTGACTAATGAGGAAGGTGGGGTAAATTTGGACCAAATGACAACTTTTTCGTTGCCGCTGGGTTTAACGTGTGCTACGTGCATGGGCACACGGGACCTCGGTTTATCGTCTCATCCGAAAGACTCCACGTTCAGACCGTAAGGCCTAGTGCAAAGTGGGAGGAAAAATCCCCTGTACCCAGGTTCGAACTCGGGTTTACTTGACACGAGGCGAGCGCGCTACCACTGTGCCCCTCCACACCGGAAGGAAGGCCTAATTGGAGGAAAAAGAATGCATACAAACCAAAAAGCCTAAATGCTGCAAAGAGTGATGACGTCTCAGCCTACAAACCAAAAAGCCTAAATGCTGCAGAGTGATGACGTCGCAGCCTACAAACCAAAAAGCCTAAATGCTGCAAAGAGTGATGACGTCGCAGCCTACAAACCAAAAAGCCTAAATGCTGCAAAGAGTGATGACGTCGCAGCCTACAAACCAAAAAGCCTAAATGCTGCAGAGTGATGACGTCGCAGCCTACAAACCAAAAAGCCTAAATGCTGCAGAGTGATGACGTCGCAGCCTACAAACCAAAAAGCCTAAATGCTGCAGAGTGATGACGTCGCAGCCTACAAACCAAAAAGCCTAAACGCTGCAAAGAGTGATGACGTCGCAGCCTACAAACCAAAAAGCCTAAATGCTGCAAAGAGTGATGACGTCGCAGCCTACAAACCAAAAAGCCTAAACGCTGCAAAGAGTGATGACGTCGCAGCCTACAAACCAAAAAGCCTAAACGCTGCAAAGAGTGATGACGTCGCAGCCTACAAACCAAAAAGCCTAAACGCTGCAAAGAGTGATGACGTCGCAGCCTACAAACCAAAAAGCCTAAATGCTGCAAAGAGTGATGACGTCGCAGCCTACAAACCAAAAAGCCTAAATGCTGCAAAGAGTGATGACGTCGCAGCCTACAAACCAAAAAGCCTAAATGCTGCAAAGAGTGATGAAGTCGCAGCCTACAAACCAAAAAGCCTAAATGCTGCAAAGAGTGATGACGTCGCAGCCTACAAACCAAAAAGCCTAAATGCTGCAAAGAGTGATGACGTCGCAGCCTACAAACCAAAAAGCCTAAATGCTGCAAAGAGTGATGACGTCGCAGCCTAAATGCTGCAAAGAGTGATGACGTCGCAGCCTACAAACCAAAAAGCCTAAATGCTGCAAAGAGTGATGACGTCGCAGCCTACAAACCAAAAAGCCTAAATGCTGCAAAGAGTGATGACGTCGCAGCCTACAAACCAAAAAGCCTAAATGCTGCAAAGAGTGATGACGTCGCAGCCTACAAACCAAAAAGCCTAAATGTTGCAAAAAGTGATAAACCTCGCAGCCTACAAACCAAAAAGCCTAAATGTTGCAAAGAGTGATAAACCTCGCAGCCTACAAACCAAAAAGCCTAAATGCTGCAAAGAGTGATAAACCTCGCAGCCTACAAACCAAAAAGCCTAAATGCTGCAAAGAGTGATAAACCTCGCAGCCTACAAACCAAAAAGCCTAAATGTTGCAAAGAGTGATAAACCTCGCAGCCTACAAACCAAAAAGCCTAAATGTTGCAAAGAGTGATAAACCTCGCAGCCTACAAACCAAAAAGCCTAAATGTTGCAAAGAGTGATAAACCTCGCAGCCTACAAACCAAAAAGCCTAAATGCTGCAAAGAGTGATAAACCTCGCAGCCTACAAACCAAAAAGCCTAAATGCTGCAAAGAGTGATGACGTCGCAGCCTACAAACCAAAAAGCCTAAATGCTGCAAAGAGTGATAAACCTCGCAGCCTACAAACCAAAAAGCCTAAATGCTGCAAAGAGTGATGACGTCGCAGCCTACAAACCAAAAAGCCTAAATGTTGCAAAGAGTGATAAACCTCGCAGCCTACAAACCTTGCGAAGAATGAAGCCGACTTTCTTACTTCCCACCTGGAAGGTGAAAAGGTGGAAGGTGGGAAGTGTTAGTGTTTTAACGGATAGCAATATACATCTGCATCGTTAGAAATTCGGGAGTCTCCTGGAGTTGCACTGCCTCCGGGCATTGCCTCCAGGATCGTTCCCAACATCTTTATATCTACTAATGTCCCATATGTGTCTGTTTGAGACCGGAGGACGTTAAACGGATTTTCATTTCAAGTGTTAGTGTTGTTCTAGGCAATGAGCGAGTCCACAATGATCCCCAGCTGTAGTGTAGGTGAAAGGGTGGGAGTGGGGGAAAAAACCCGGCTTCAGTCAGCTGCGGAGAGCGAGCTCTTTGTATGTTCAGGCTTTTTGATACAACTCACACATTGAGGGTTGGAACAGAGGCGGATAGAGGACGGGTGTGTGTGTGTGTGTGTGTGTGTGTGTGGGGGGGGGGGGGGGGGGGGGGGTACAGGGATTCCAGAAACCCCACTCTCCTAACAAAAAAAACAAAACAAAAAAAGACACACAAAAAAGACCGTGTATTTTAAAGCAAGAATTTTACCTTTCTCTTCCTGGAGAGGCCTTCTTTGCATCTTCTACATTCAAATTATGATCAGCTTCTAAGGCGTGACACCCCCCCCCCCCCCCGAACCCCCAACCCAGTCATTGGATCCTCCCCCCACCCCCTGAACTGACTGCTCCGCTCCTAGGAAGGCAAAGTGCTTTCCGCAATGCTTTGCCTCTATTTTGGCCGAGAATGATGATATAAGGAAGGAATGTCCAGACGCACACAGAAAAAAATGCGCAGAATTTGTGGAATGTGCGGCATGCGGGAAAAACACTTATTCTTTTTTTAATCATATACTTATAAAGAATGTCGGGTGGCAGTTTAACTGGCTGAAGCAAAACAACATAGGAAATGCTTACGGAGAAAACAGGGATGGGACGGAGAGAGGAGAGAGAGAGAGAGAGAGAGAGAGAGAGAGAGAGAGAGAGAGAGAGAGAGAGAGAGAGAGAGAGAGAGAGAGAGAGAGAGAGAGAGGTGGGGGTGGTGGAGAGGGAGGGGGGGGGGAGAGAGGGAAGGGGGAGAGGGGGAGAAAAAAAAGAACGATGCTTTACTGAGCCGGGGAATCTGCCCATGTCAAAAAGAAAAGAATGAGAGAGAGAGAGAGAGAGAGAGAGAGAGAGAGAGAGAGAGAGAGAGAGAGAGAGAGAGAGAGAGAGAGAGAGAGAGAGAGAGAGAGAGAGAGAGAGAGAGGGAGAGAGGAGAGAGAGAGAGAGAGAGAGAGAGAGAGAAGGGAAAGAAAGACAGAAAGCAAGAATGGAAGGAAGGAAGAACTGAAGGAAGGACGGGAGGAAGAGAGACACACACACAAGCATACACAGAGCGATTGGGGGGGAAATGAGAGAGAGAGAGAGAGAGAGAGAGAGAGAGAGAGAGAGAGAGAGAGAGAGAGAGAGAGAGGGAGAGGGAGAGAGAGAGAGAGAGAGAGAGAGAGAGAAGAAGAAGGAAAGAAAGACAGAAAGCAAGAATGGAAGGAAGGAAGAACTGAAGGAAGGACGGGAGGAAGAGAGACACACACACAAGCATACACAGAGCGATTGGGGGGAAAATGAGAGAGAGAGAGAGAGAGAGAGAGAGAGAGAGAGAGAGAGAGAGAGAGAGAGAGAGAGAGAGAGAGAGAGAGAGAGAGAGAGAGAGAGAGAGAGAGAGAGAGAGAGAGAGAGAGAGAGAGAGAGAGAGAGAGAGAGAGAGAGAGAGAGAGAGAGAGAGAGGGGGAGAGGGCGAGAGAGAGAGAGAGAGAGAAGAAGGGAAAGAAAGACAGAAAGCAAGAATGGAAGGAAGAAAGAACTGAAGGAAGGAAGGAAGGAAGAGAGACACACACAAACACACACAGAGCGATTGGGGGGAAAATGAGAGAGAGAGAGAGAGAGAGAGAGAGAGAGAGAGAGAGAGAGAGAGAGAGAGAGAGAGAGAGAGAGAGAGAGAGAGAGAGAGAGAGAGAGAGAGAGAGAGAGGGGGGGGGAAGTAAGAAAGAAAGCAAGAAAGGAAGGAAGGAAGGACTGAAGAAAGGAAGATCTAATTTTAAAATACATTTACATCTTTTTAACTGGGCATCTTAATTGAAAACTTGGGCTGGTGTTTTTTTATTTTTTTTTTATTAACCACTGGTTTTATCCTTTTTCTATTTGAAATGCGTGGTAAGATCTAACGTAGTGACAGTCCTGACATGGCCTTAGTTGTCGACGGGGCTATCACTTTAATCTTAATCTTAATCTTAACACCTGTTCATTCTTTAAGAGAGAAAAAATCACCTTATGATAAGAATCGCATAATGAAAAACGCAGATAAGGTGATAAATAGACTGTCTCTCTGTTGATAAGTAAAGACGGGACTTATTTTACAACTCGAGGCCATTTCAATACTGGCGATCAAATGTGACCCGGCACCACGAAAGGGACATGAAGTGTAAAACTGACCATTCTGAGAAAATTATACACCCGAAACCTGCAGACAATTCTCTTTCTAATGATATAAAGACCATACTTGTATCTTTTTCCATTCCAGAGTTATGAGCATTTAAAGTTAGTAGGGTGAGCGTCAGCCATTTTGAGAAAACAGTCTAGCCTAGCTGAAGAAAATGCATTGACATACTCGTTTTAAAACACTTATAAAAAACCATTTAGAGACCATATTAAAGATGATCCTTTATAAATATGAAAGATAAGATGTTAGAGAACACGAAATGACCCATAACTCAAAATTAACAACAAAATGAGATTTTGACTTTTGCAAGCCTGTTGTGAGAAACTAGCCCAGCGACTTAATGTCCCTTTCGTGGTGCTGGGTCACATATATTATATGGCTTGAAGGGTCATCGCATTGTGCTTGACATTGTTGGCAAGTAGGCCTAAATAAACAACCATGAACATGCGGTCGATGTTGAGTGTCGAGTAGACCTATAGGTCTAATCTAATACAGTATCGATGAAGTGAAAGATAGTATGTGAAAGAGAGTCAACATCGTCTTCTTCTTCTTCTTGTTCTTGTTGAAATCGTGACATAAGATCTGTCTTTTCAGTGCTGGGTTTTTGTTAGTTAGTTAGTTAGTTTGTGTGTTTATTTGTTTGTTTGTTTTGGTTTGTTTTTAGTCGAAACGTAGGTTCTTGTGTTTTTCGTGATTAGCTTGCACCAACGATTCTAAAAGGGTAAGATGGACTACTTAAGAGTTACAGCGAACCTGGCTGATAGAGTTATCGTTAGTGGGGTAGTTATACACCATTCACAGCGGCGGCTATCCAAAAATTCAGACTGTAATTTGAACGGA
>CM065703.1:31818862-31826362 GCA_017654935.2 Phymorhynchus buccinoides | reverse complement strand
TAGGGATATGGTTAGGGATAGGTTAGGGATAGGGTTAGGGATAGGGTTAGGGATAGGGTTAGGGATAGGGTTAGGGATAGGGTTAAGGATAGGTTAGGGATAAGGTTATGGATAGTAAGAAAGTAACAGAAAGTCACGTAGAGTGCATTAGAACCTGCAAGAGTGCGTAATATGCGAAATGGCAAACCCGTTTATGCGAACTGCCAGGTTTTTTTGGAAGAGACACTCGACTTGCGCCCGCGGCTCTGATCAAAGGATTATGCGAAACGCATTATGCGAACCGATGGGCACCCGTTTTGTAGGCTGCGGAGTTACTCACTCTTTATGACATTTAGGCTTTTTGGGAGACACTGACAACGAACTAACTAGGGCAGTAATTAGGAGCTGCATAACTATGACAATAAATGTTCTGATAATCATCCGGCCCTGTAGTCATGAGAGCATCACTCAAAACGGGGATTAGTACGTAAATTAGGCTAAACAGCCAATCGTTTTTTTGGAGTTTAGCCTAATTTACATACTATTCCCCGTGTTGACTGTCTAATTCGCACTCATGACTTCGTGACAGGGCCTGGAGGTGTAAAAGCAAGACACGCGCTCATTCTCCCATAAAAGATAAAAATGGGCGAAGACAAATCACAGATTTATCTTCTTCTTTTTCTTCTTCTGCGTTCCCGGGCCATAAGGCCACAATGGGTACGTATGTGTCCGTTTTCCAGTTTTCAATGGTGTCCTCGCTGCATTCAGCCGACACATTCCGATTTCGGAGGAGCTCAAAGGAGAAAACTAAGATGGAAGATTTGTTTTTGTTGGAAAAAAACCCCGGCAGGAGAATGGGCCCCCCAAAAAAGTCAGAAAGATAGTAGATGACACAAAGCCAGGGGAAAAGGCAGAGAGTCAAACAGAGAGACAGATTATTGGAAGTTATAAGCACAGAACTTCCAGAAGGTGGGGAACTATTTGTACAAAAGACACCCTCCCCCCCAGTATCCCCACGGGGGTACAGATTTATCAAAGCGCGGATTAGTAGAGGTAAACGGGTACGGTATTCGCGGGTGTGTCTTGAACAATTTACACGGGTAGCAACATGTAAATTAGCTTAAACAGCACCAATCGTATTGGCAGTTTCTTCTAATTTACATATTACTAACCCTGTTTTAACTGTTTAAAGACCCACAAGATCACGTGTCAAAATCACAGGTTTCACGTGTTTTCCCTCTTATAGCTGGTACGAAATCTTGTTTTGACTAGGCTTGACTCCCGTACAAATGCCCCCAATTTGAAAACGAAGCATCATTGTAAAGGGCAGCCTCAATTTGAAGTCGGGGACACTTGTATGTGGGTCACAGCTACCCAGAAAACCCCACCAAGGGACTTAATCGTGGTGGGTCAGTGGCTCTTTAAGACGCACTCGTGGTTACAGAGCCAGAAAATGAATGACGTTTTTCATCCGAGGCCCTTTTCCACCACAATCACTTCAGAGTCAGTACGGTTGTTTGGAACACAGTAGCCCCCGTGGGGATACCGGGGGATCTTTTGTATAAATAGTTTCCCCACCTTCTGGAAGTTCTGTGCTTGTAACTTCCTCTAATCTGTCACTCTCTTTGACTCTGCCGTTTCCCTTTGCTTACTGCCATCTTTACTATATCTTTCTGCCTTACCTGGTCCATTCTCCTGCCTTTTTTCACGAAACACTTTCAAAAACATCTCCTCCAGCCGAAGTCGGACTTGCTGGGCCTAACTATTTCTTAGTTAGGCGCATAACGGCAGCATGACGCATCTGCGCTCATAGTTGACAGGAAACTTTCTGAGCGATCAAAGAAGAAGAAGGAACACAGTAAAATAATACACAGTGGCTACGGGTACGGCGTTGCTGCAACATTCAGACCATGTTCAGGGATAGTAACTATTCCTAGTCGATACAACAAACAAACAACTACACGACAAGTGTAAAGTGACGTTATTTTATTCACAAGAGACAAAACAAAACTACTGGATATTTCGGCGAATGCGTCTTTATCAACACAGACACACAAGAAAACAGCAAATATAGCAAAAGGAGCAAAATGCAGGCAACAAAAGGAGCAAAAAAAAACCAAGATCAAAATCAAAAAACAATACTTCCCCTCTACAGTCTAATGCGTAAATGATACAACCAAGTTGAAACCATTTATTTCCTCCTAGTCGAAGTTTTCGTCAACAAATGCATTTTCTTATTTCGTATTTATTTAGCGCATCTTGGTAAGGAATAGGGTTAGGGAACATGTTTAGAGTAGTTTTTGAATACATTTGCGCACAATTTATGCGTCCCGTGATTGAGCGCCGTACCTGTAGCCTGGAAAATGTGAAATACGGGCCCGTACCCCGAGCCTCTGCCAAAATAATAATTGTCTGCTGCTCATTTGTTGAGATCTCGCTCGCTTTGCCAAGGCCTTATTCATTAACACTTTCTCTCAGTGACTTACCATATAATCGGGGTCAATTGGCTATTTTGTTTGGGGCCCTCTCATTGGTCATACGCTGGTCACGTGAGGTCAGGTCCCGCCTCCCGAGTCAGTCATGGCGGCTTCAATGGCGCTGGCAGGTATAACCAAAAAGCCTGAATTATACAAAGCGCTCGCACTCCGCAGCTGACTGAAGCCGGTTTTGTTTTTTACTCCCACCCTTTCACCTACACTACAGCTGGGGATCATTGTGAACTCACTCACTGCCTACAACAACACTAACACTTCCCACCTTTTCACCTTCCAGGTGGGAAGTGAGAAAGTTGGCTTCATTCTTTGCAAGGTTTGTAGGCTGCGAAGCCAGTTATCACTCTTTGTAACATTTAGGCTTTTTTTTGTATAACCCAAATAACCATCCTATTTCAGACTATGGGGACTACTGGCTTCACGGGTCAGGGCGTGTAGTCATGATCGCGTCTTAGACAGTCAACACTGGTAGTAGCTAGTATGTAAATTAGACGAAACTCCCCCCCCCACAAAAAAACACCGATTGGCTGTTTAGCCTAATTAGCATACTACTCTCCCCGAGTTGACAGTCTAAGACGCGCTCATGATTACACGCCCAGGTGTTGTAGCAGCGAAGCAGCAAAGCACGGAATAGCGCACTGGCCTACACGACATTGTGGACAATCCCGTTTTTCTACTTCATCTCTCTCTACTCTCCCTTCTTTTTCCATGCAAGAACCTTGCGTACCTTTACTGTACCGTCTCCTGTCATGTGGCGCGACTGGTCCTCCTTCCACACCCCACCTCTACCTCCTCTCCACCTGCTTTTCAACTCCCATCCTCACCCCCCACCCCGCTCTGCCTTCGCCTTCCCCATTACCAGCTCTACCCCGCCCCTCTCCCTTACTTTTTTCTCTTCTGTTTTTAATTTTTTTTTTTTTAACCGAGCCAATGCCGCTCCCTCCCCCCTGGTTGGATGTGTTAGTGGTTGAAGCTCGTCTTGTCGCCCCGTACGTGGCCAGCCCACATTATACTTTGGGCTTCAGTTAGTAGTGCACGACTTATAGGCCTATTGGTCGTCAATTGCCTTTTCCCCCGGATCTCTCTGTCTGGGCTGTTTTGTAGTCAAACGGTTGTGAGTGAATCCCGCGCAAAGCACTGTCAGCCCGTATTATCTACCTAAACAGATAGTTGATAGCAGGTGGATGATTGTTTGTTACCTGGCCCGTAATATACGGGTAACCTTTTCCAGTGTAGTGAGACTAAAGATAGTGGTAGTAATAGTATAGTAGTAACGGGACATTGGAAACCTTTCTGAGGCCTCCAGTCCCCTTGTTTGAACGTGATTAGGAACAGCGCGCGACACACACGTGCGGAGTTTTACCCCCCCAAAAAACAAGTGTCCAATGTTGCCGCATTGCACTGTCTGTGCAGCCGTGTGCAAGGTGTGTGCCAGCCTCTACCAACAGGACTAGCAGTCAGTGGTGGTGATTATAGCCTATTCAGGTCGTGCACCAAATCTCAGCGTTTGAATTTCCGTTCTTGCTTTTTTTTTCTCCTAACGTTTACAAACGTGTCACCTCTACTGCAACAGTCATCGGCCTGTTCCACTTATACGACAACTGTGTGATGATGGTGGTGGTGGTGGTGATGATGGTGGTGGATAATGCAAAGTGCAAACCTTGTTTGTGAGTTGGATGGATAGAATCGTGCTGGATTAAGAGCAGAGGATTGTGGCTAAAAAGAAAGAAGAAGGGTGTCCTTGATTGTGGAGCGTTTGGCAGGCCATTGAGCCAACATGGTGTCCTCGTGATTTACTGTGACACTCTTTGGTCCTCCGTCAACTACTACTACTACTACTACTACTACTACTACTACTACCACCCCTTCTTCACCCCCTTCACCCATTATTCACCCGAACGTGCTGGGGTCCTGGCCGGGTACAATACTACTACCCTGTACTGTGCTGTGCTTATTGTATTCATGTCTGTGTGGCAGTTGGCTGCACCCCTGAGCTGTCACCTACCCCATTATGGAGTGCCAGACGAGTGAAAGGTGGACTACTACACACGTGTACCCGACTGACAAGTACGTGCACCCGTTTCTTAGGATCTCGGCGTGACTTGCCGATTCGGAAAAAATTGTGTGAAGATCTGCCATAGTAATTTAAGCGTACGCACACAGCCCAGGATAGTCTTGCATCATTGTAGTCTTCACGTTCGAGTTTGGTCGCCTTGCTTTTTGTTGTTGTGGAAGGAGTGGTCCTCTTTTGTGCGGATCGGTTGTACTACTAAAAACAAGGGAATGTGATCGTACTACTTTACACAAGTGTATGGATTGGCCTCGTGTGTGTGTGTGTGTGTGTATATATACATGTGTATGTGTGCTGGATATGCCAGAGCCTTCAGAAACCTGGGTGTGTAGAACGTAACGTAACGTGACGTGACATACCCGTGACCCCCCGGTCTGAGGGGTCCGTGCCATGAGGACTCGTGCTGCCCCAGCTGAGTCGTTGTCAAGGAACTCCAGGAGGTCCTCCTCGGACTCGGTTCTCCAAGGGCTCCGCGCCCTGTCAGCCGGATAACTTCCCTTGACTGCCTTCCTCCCTCCCTCCTCCCCAGGAAGCCAGTGGTTGTTGTGGTGGAGGCGGCGGAGCGCGCGCCCCGCGGTGGATGTTTCCGGACCATGGTGGAACCGGCGGGGGGCACATGGCTCGCTCTGCACGTGCTGCTGCTGACGATGGCCGCCCAGCCCGCGCTCGTTGTGACGTCACCGTCGTCGGTGTCATCGGGCAACGTCACCGCGGCGGCGGCGGATGCGAGCTGGGAGCAGCAGGGTGCCGGGGGGGTGCTACCGGCGGCCGAGCCGTACTACCGTGGGCAAGGTATGGAGTCGAGGGGCGAGGCAGGGGGAGATAGCATGCTAGCTGATGAGGGGGCGTCCCCCCACCACCCTCTGCACGTAGGTAGGTCTGCTGTGTGGGTGCGTGGTTCAAATAGCAACATCAAAATGCCCATATTAACGTGCCCTAAATCATAGGTAGGTCTACTGTGTGGGTGCGTGGTTCAAATAGCAACATCAAAATGCCCATATTAATGTGCCCTAAATCATAGGTAGGTCTACTGTGTGGGTGCGTGGTTCAAATAGCAACATCAAAATGCCCATATTAATGTGCCCTAAATCATAGGTAGGTCTACTGTGTGGGTGCGTGGTTCAAATAGCAACATCAAAATGCCCATATTAATGTGCCCTAAATCATAGGTAGGTCTGCTGTGTGGGTGCGTGGTTCAAATAACATCAAAATGCCCATATTAATGTGCCCTAAATCATAGGTAGGTCTGCTGTGTGGGTGCGTGATTCAAACTTCAGGTACAAGTCAAGATGTGCCACCCCCCCCTACATTTCTCGGTTTATTCCATTTTTCCATTTTTGCCTTTCTTAGCAAACATGAAGCTGTATTCTATGAACATTTTCAGCTAATTATCTTTGTTCAATAATTAATTGCAGTCATGATAAAGGCCATTATCTAATAGGACCCCCCCTATGTACTGCAGTACACCGCGGCATTTGTCACAGTCGTGGTTCATTGCGTTTTCCCGTCTTATAGGGTTGGGTTGGTTTTTTTTTTTTTTTTTGGGGGGGTAGGTTTAGGGTTAGGGTTAGTATTCCCAAAAAGATAATTATCTGAAAAGGTTCATAAAATACAGCTTTATGTTTGGTAAGAAAGGCAAAAACGGAAAAATGGAATTAACCGAGAAATGCAGGGGTGGGGGTGGGGTGGCACATCTTTACCTTTACCTAGATGTGCTGCGTTTGGTGCATGGTTCAAATAGCAAAATCAAAATGCCCATAATGTGCCCTAAATTACAGGTAGGTCTACGGGTGCATGGTCACATAGCAACATCAAAATGCCCATTCTCCCGAAGGCGGAGTGTGGCTGCCCACGTGGCGGGGTAATAAAAAAACCTGGTCACACACGTAATGCTCTCATTCTCTAGCTGATGCATTTGTATCATAGTGTGCAAGTGCTTCGGCTGTTGGGATGATCCCTGGAGTCTTTTAGCCAGGGTGCGTCAACAACAAACAACAAAATGCCCATACTGTACCCTAAACCATACGTAGGTCTACTGCGCCGGTGCGTGGTCAAATAGCAAAATCAAAATGCCCATAATGTGCCCTAATGTATAGCTAGGTGTGCTGCGTTTGGTGCGTGGTCAAATAGCAAAATCAAAATGCCCATAATGTGCCCTAATGTATAGCTAGGTCTGCTGCGTTTGGTGCGTGGTCAAATAGCAAAATCAAAATGCCCATAATGTGCCCTAATGTATAGCTAGGTCTGCTGCGTTTGGTGCGTGGTCAAATAGCAAAATCAAAATGCCCATAATGTGCCCTAATGTATAGCTAGGTCTGCTGCGTTTGGTGCGTGGTCAAATAGCAAAATCAAAATGCCCATAATGTGCCCTAATGTATAGCTAGGTGTGCTGCGTTTGGTGCGTGGTCAAATAGCAAAATCAAAATGCCCATAATGTGCCCTAATGTATAGCTAGGTCTGCTGCGTTTGGTGCGTGGTCAAATAGCAAAATCAAAATGCCCATAATGTGCCCTAATGTATAGCTAGGTGTGCTGCGTTTGGTGCGTGGTCAAATAGCAAAATCAAAATGCCCATAATGTGCCCTAATGTATAGCTAGGTGTGCTGCGTTGGTGCGTGGTCAAATAGCAAAATCAAAATGCCCATAATGTGCCCTAAATTATAGGTAGGTTTGGTGCGTGGTTAGCAAAATCATAATGGCCTTCCCGCTGAAGGTTGAGTGTGGCTGCCCACGTGGCGGGGTAATCAAAAACCTGTCACACACGTAATGTTCTCATTCCCTAGCTGATGCATTTGTGCCATAGTGTTCAAGTGCTTCGGCTGTTGGGATGATCCCTGGAGTCTTTTAGCCAGGGTACGCCAACAACACCAAACAACAAAATGCCCATAATGTGCCCTAAACCATAGGTAGGTGTGCTGTGGTTCAAACTTCAAAATCCAAATGCCCATAATGTGCCCTA
>CM065703.1:31796362-31813862 GCA_017654935.2 Phymorhynchus buccinoides | reverse complement strand
TAAGACATGATTGTGCAAATGTTCACTGCATTGTGCTCTTGGTCAACAATTGGCATTCGGGCATTCTATACAATCAGGTTGGCGAAGGTCCTTTTACAATCTTTTGAGGTCCTTATAAGTCATTTAAAGGTCCTTTTTTCGTTTCATGTTCCTAACCTGGGAACCCTCTGTTTCTTAAAGTTAGTTATTATGGTAATGTTTGTGGAGTATTCATCACCAGTTTTATCTGTCGAACACAGGGTAGGCATTGAATATACCGAATCGAGTAATTTCGCGTTTGCAAGACAGAAGACCGATCGACAACGACGACGAGAACGATGGTGACGTTGGTGATGATGATGATGATGATGATGATGATGATGATGATTGATGTTGATGATGATGATGATGATGACGAGATGATGATGAGGATGATGTGATGATGATGATGATGATGATGGTGATGATGATGATGATGGTTGATGATGATGATGATGATGATGATGATGATGATGATGATGATGATGATGATGAGGATGATGATGATGGATGGTGATGATGATGATGAGGAGGATGATGATGATGGTGATGATGATGATGATGGTGATGGTGATGATGATGATGATAATGATTGGTAAAAGGGTAGAATTGAAAAGAAGAATCAGCATACGAGTCGAGTGTGCTCTCCATCTCCCTCCTCATCTCTGCTTTCTCTCTCTATCCTCTCTCCCACTCTCTCTCTCTCTCTCTCTTCTCTCTCTCTCTCTCTCTCTCTCTCTCTCTCTCTGTTCCATCTCGTCCTACTCTCAACTCTCTCTCTCCCCTCGCTCTCTCTCTCATCTCCCCTCTTCTCTCTCTCTCCTCTCCTTCTCTCTCTCTCTCTCCTCCTCTCTCCCTCTCTCTCTTCTCACCTCTCTTCTCTCTCTCTCTGGTGTCGGTGCGCGCGCTCGTGTTTGTTTGTGTGTGTGCATGCGTGTGCAATTAACAAAAACTATATCCATAAGCGAGTGCACATTGCTCACGCGTATGTGTGCACTTAACGCGTATGCATTTCCATATTGCATAAGCCCACCCCTTACGCTTTTGCGTAATGTGTGTGTGTGTGCGTGTGCGCGTGCGCGCGTGCGGTGTGTTTGTGTGTGTGCGAGAGAGAGAGAGAGAGAGGAGAGAGAGAGAGAGAGAGAGAGAGAGAGAAGAGATGAGAGAGAGAGAGAGAGAGAGAGAGAGATTTTTTTTGATACTGGGGAATGAGCCATTAGCTTTGCTTTTGTTGATGCTTCAGTTTTGTTACGTTGACTTGTATGTGTATTATGTCAAGACAATAACACGTTTAAACCAGAGAGAGAAGAGAGAGAGAGAGAGAGAGGAGTGAGGAGAGAGAGAGAGAGAGAGAGACTTTTTCAGACTTCAGAAACTTTATTTTACAATGAAACGAATTGAGGATGGGCCTAGTCTTCCATTATGTCCTTTGTTCTTCTAAGCGTGCAATAACCATAAACTAATACTATAAAATGAACATTGAGACACAGGAAAATCGCCAACAGAAGACAACAAAACTGACAGTAATATAGCAACGACGTGTGGTAGAGAGCGAGAGAAGCAGAGAGAGAGAGAGGAGAGAGTGATAGAGAGAGAGAGACGAGCGACGAGAGAGAAACCGAGTAGAGAGAGAGGAGAGAGAGAGAGAGAGAGACAGACAGACAGACAGACCAGGCAGACAGGAGTTCCTGTTTTAAACGATCGTTTTTCCACAGGTAAAAAGAAAAATGAGACAGTAAAGGGCGGGGGGGGGGGGGGGGGGTCGTTAGGAGGGTGAAGAGAGAGAGAGAGAGAGAGAGGAAGCAGAGAGAGAGACGATAGAGATGCAGAGAGAGAGAGAGGGAGAAGGGTGGGGTGGAGGCTTGCGGTTTTCCCCAAGAACGAGACGTATCTTTTTAATAATAAAAAGTGAGGGAGACGGAGAAGGAGTGAGTGAGTGACCGTGAGAAGGGGTTTGACACTTGACACATTTGGGTTATGTCAATGTGGCGCCCCCCGAATGTGACCCCTATCACATTTCCCCGCGCCTCCCCCCCCCCCAACCCACCTTCATTCGGTTTTGGCTTATTCTACCTTCTTTTTTTTCGTTCCTTCTCCTCGTCTTCTGTTGGCTCAGACGTGAGTGATATAGTATGATAGTTGTTCGGTTGTAGTGTGTGTGTGTGTGTGTGTGTGTGTGTGGTGTTCGTGTGTTGTGTGTGTGTGTCGTTATGTGTGTGTATATGGTGTGTGTAATATGTGTGTGTTGTGTGGTCTGTGTGTGGCCTTGTGTGTGTGCGTCCGTGGTCTAATCTCCAAACTTTAACGTTGGCATTTCTCGCGAGAAATAGAAGGCGTTACATTGTTCAAACTTTGCATACCACATAGATGTTTTATGCAAGCTTTCAAACAAAAAAGTCAGCATCGTTATCATGTCAAATGGCCCTTTGGGCTCTAAAGTTCCCTCTCTCTCTCTTTCAAACAATAATGATGTGAATCATTAACTTACTTTAAAAACAACACTGTAAAAAGATAACATTTTAGACTTAGTGGGTTAGAGAGTATTCAACAGGCAAACACGAGTTACGAAACTCATCAACACTGAATGCCTCATGTCTGTCTATGCCAATGGTTCCGGGTTTCGATTCTCGGCACGGGCACTTTTTCTTTATTTTTCTTCATGTTCAGGTCAGGTCAGTTCAGGTCAGTTCAGGTCAGAGAATGAGAAAAACTAGGTCTCGCGGCCTCTTTGGATCCATTAACGATAGTTTCATTTATACTTTAAATTTTATTGGCAATCTTGCTACTTTAGACCCCCCCCTCAATCTTTGTTGTCCCAACCATGTGCCTGTTCGAGTGAGCCTTGAAGGCTTTGCTCTTGGTGGAGGGGTTTTTTTTTTTTTTAATGTCTCTTCTTACTCTCTCACCCACGATATTATTTAAAACCACGAAATCTCTATTGTTTTGCTTTTAAGGGGGTTCATAGCAAAAACCCTGAATATACAAAGTGTTCGCATTCCGCAGCTGACTGAAGCAGTTTTTTTTCCCCAGAGCTAACGGTTCGGGGAGCTATTGTTTTTGTCTGGTCCGTCCGTCCGGTGTCGGTCCGGTGTGGCTCCGTCCGTCCGGCTATTCGTTTTTTTCTCAAAAACTATTCAGTCTATCACCATCACATTTGGTATACTAGTTGGCCATGATGCAAGCTATCCACTTATGTATTTTTTTTTACATTAAGGTCAAGGTCGTGCCAGTTACGGGGGTTCAAACCCCCAAACACATAAATCGTTAATATTTCGCGAAGTTTTGCATGTATTTTAATGGCGGGTTTTTTTCAGAGCATTTCTTGATGAATGGTCTATAACAACAAGTTGTCATGAATTTTTCTGTGGGTGCGGCATGATCGCGCGCGCTCAAATCACGGGTCCGAACCCCAAGGCTATAATATAAAAAAAACTATTCACTGAGGTGCTGTTTTGATGCGTTTTTATAAATGTGTACAGCCGACACATTCCGATTTCCGAGTAGCTCGTCGATGCTGCGAGGGGACTTTGCAGCCGCTCGGCGTTTGCACTTGTTATTATTTTGTTTTGTACTCCTACCCTTTCACCTACACTACAGGTGGGGCTCATTGTGAACCCACCCACTGCCTACTGTTGCCATACTTAACAATTCCCACCTTCCACCTCTTCACCTTCCAGGTGGGAAGCAAGAAAAAGTCGGCTTCATTATTTTTGCAAGGTTTGTAGGCTGCGAAGAAATCACTCTTTGTGACATTTAGGCTTTTTGGGGTTCAACCTAAAATTGAGCTCCCACTACTACTAGACTCGTTAGTAACTACTGTGGGGGTCGCGGCCAAGCGTTTCGAATGGGAGATGCCCGTTATCAGTCACAGGCCCTCTAAAGTCACAGGCCCGTAGAAGAAATCATACAGACACGTCCGTGGAAATTAGACTTAGCAGCCACTTAAGCTGGTGACAGGACTATGCGACTGCCTCGTATGACTCGATCAGGTCGTGATGTAGATCAAATTTTGTTTCCCCGCACAGAAGACGGCGTCACAAGACATTCTGACTCGATCAGTGAAATTTATAACCCACCCTATTCGGCCCTGTAACCTGACTGGGCCCGACTGAGTCAGACTGATCGAGAAGGATAGTATGCAAATGAGGTGAAACGTCACGACCTGGATCGAGTCACATGAGGCAGTCACATTAGTCTGTCGCCGGCTTTTAGAGGGAGTGGGACATAGGCGTGCTCTGTGACTTAGAGAGGGCCTGTGACTTAGCGGGCCTTGTGACTTAGCGGGCCTGTGACTTAGGGGGCCTGTTACTTAGAGGGCCTGTGACTTAGAGGGCCTGTGACTTGTCGGGCCTGTGACTTAGCGGGCTTGTGACTTAGAGGGCCTGTGACTTAGAGGGCCTGTGACTTAGCGGGCCTGTGACTTAGAGAGGGCCTGTGACTTAGCGGCATGAACCCCGAAATGTCAGTCGAAGATTTAAAACTGAAGGGCCGGCCACAGGTCCTATAAAACTGTACGACTGTACGATACGATTCGATCATTGTCGATCTCGAAGCGCGAATCACATTTTTGTTCTTGGAGACCACGCGATCGAGTCGTATCGTACCAGTCGTGCGATTTTAGTGGACGTGTGGCCGGCCCTTGAAGGGTTGTCTTTTTCCCGCCTTTGTAGGCCTATTTCACACTATGCTTCCCCTTGGATTTGCTACAAAAATAGAACGAAAGGTACATTCGAGATTAGGTCAGGTCAGGTAGTTAGGACATTTTTTTAGGTCTCGCGGCCTCTTCACTGTCCTTTCTTTTTTGTTTGAACTGTTGCACAGCTGAGAGGTTTTTATATTAAAAACATTTTGGGGGGCAAATCTGCCTTTTAGTCATGCTCATATTACAGTTTTCAGATAATTATGTTGGTGTATTTATCAAGGAGGATTTTGAATTGTGTTAGAATCTGTGCTCGTTTAATATGTGCAGGAAGAGTATTCAAAAACTTTGTTACTCTGTTAGAAAACAAATTTTGTTATAATATTAGTTCGGCTATACTGGGTTAGTATTTTTAAATTCACTGGTCGAACTTTGTTTCTTGTTCCTTTTCTTTTCATCGACCTAAAGCCAGTACTCAACAAATGTACATAAACAGAAATTAAGTAAACGAAATAAAAATTTTAAAAAGTGAATAATGTACAGTATGATGAGAGGTAGAGTTATGCATATTTCTTCCATTTAAATTTTGTCAACGAAAGATTACGTTTCGTTTCGGGTGTTTTTCCCCCACGCAAAACACACTGACACTTTTACGAGGTCTGTAGTGAGCAGACGACATTACCAAAATGTTACGGGACAAGCAACTGTGAGTACCTGTTTTGACCTGAACAAATTAACTTCTGTTCTTTTAGTTACTTTGTGTGCGTTGTATTACGTATTGAGGATTTGTTTTAATTGATTGAAGCAAAGTTTCTCTTGGTTAGTCTGTTTTTAATTTGACTCTGTTATCCTTGTTGATATATCAGATTGATATCTGATAACACCACCACCCCTTTTCGGTGTCAATCTTGCCATGTCAGTAATGAGTGCGGAATTAGACACATTTATATATTTTTGGTTTTGCAATCAGTATTTTACCGATATTTACCAGTAAACGCGATCACTGGCACTGTAAACTTTTTACCCCTCTCCTTAATGAGGCAGGAATCAAAGGTTGAATAAACCTAATCTAACCCACTGCCTGAGATTTTTTTTAAACACCAGAATGGTCAACATACTGACCGTGGGCCCTGAAGAGAAGAAGAAGAAGAAGAATCGCGCGCATTGTGTGAAAATTTTCAGGGGGTGATATGAGAAATAAGCGCATAATCTAGGCGCTCAGTCTTTACAGGCACACACACACACACCACACACAACACTACACACGCACGCACGCAAGCACGCGCACGCACGCAAGCACACACACACACACACGCACGCACGCACGCAGCAGGCACGCACGCACGCACAACGCAAACAAAAACACGCACGCACGCACGACGCACGCACACAACACACACGCCACGCACACTGCACACGCACCACGCACACACACACACACACACAGAGGTTAGCACAGATTCGCTAATGATCAAAAAATCAAACTAACAAAACTTGAAAGAAAAAAAACCCCACCCAGAAACGGTAGGTTTTGTTGCAAAGGAAGAAAAAGTCTTAATGTTTGACCGATTTGTTAACGCAAACAACAAAAGTTTGCAATGACAAACGAGATAGCAACAGCCATAGTCGGACAGCTAGCAACAGCAACAGCAACAACAGCAGCTGCATGCAGCAGCCAACAGCAACAGCAGCGGCAATGGGCCTGGGAGGGAGAAAGTGACCTGAACTGTATTGATTTTCTGCTGGAAAAGAGCAGCTGATGCTGTTGAGGGTGCAGTGTCGCACAAAGGGGTGGGTGTGGGTGGGGTGCTCCTCTCTCTCTCTTTTCCTCTCTCTCTCTCTCTCTCTTCTCTATCTCTTCTCTCTTTTCTCTCTCCCCCAGAAAGACTGCTCGTGCTCCTCTCTTTCTCTCTTTCTCTCTCTCTCTCTCTTCTTTCGTCTCTTCTCTCTCTCTCTCTCTCTATCCCTCCTCTCTCTCCTCTCTCGCTATCTCTCTCTCTTTCTCTCTCTCTGACTCTCTCTCTCTCTCTCGGCTCTCTTTCTCTAGTCTGTCTCGTCTCTCTCTGTCATCTCCTCCGTATCTCTCTCTCTCTCTCTCCTCTCTATCTCGGTGTCTCTCTGTCTGCTTCCCTATTATCTCTATCTCTCTCCATTTCTCTCTCTCTCTCTCCCGCTCTCTCTTCTCTCTCTCTCTCTCTCTATCCCTCTCTCGCTCTCTCTCTCTGCTCCTCTCTCTCTCTCTCTCAAAAATGATCTTATTGAGGGTTAAAGAAAGCTGACAAGACTTTTTTTCATCCTGTTGCTTGTGTGTGTGTGTGTTGTGTGTGTGTGTGTGTGGTGTGTGTGTCAAGTCAAAATTTTATTTCCAGATGGGAAAATTGTATAAGCAAAAACATGCTTTTTTCAACAAGACATCCATAAAAAATTATGTAAAGAAAATAAAGAACTAAACATTCCAAGTACGGAACAAGAAACGAAAAAAACTAAATAACAATTAATGAAGAAAAAGCAACTATTCCAAAACAGGGAAGGAGGATGGGGACTGGCGAATAGCATAATAATATAATACAGCATACATCATACAACGAAACATTAAAAATCACATTACTACCATAAAGTGTTTTATAATACATTACATATTTCAAATAAGAGGAAAATAAAGTGAGAGATTATGTTCTGTTAAAGAGATATATTTTCATTTTATTCTTGAAAGAGTTCTGGTTTGCTATGTTTTTTTTAATTGGAGGGTAATTTGTACCATAAATCTCCACCCGAATAGAGGAAACTAGATTTGAATACATTATTATTTGGTCTTAGGGAATGAGAGCAAATGGGTGTGTCTGCTTGTGCTTGTCGTAAATTTGTCTGTTTTTTAATAGCATTTTTGTGGGGTTTTTAGCATTTCCGTTGACAATATTATGCATGCAGATTGCCTTTTTGAGGAAAAAGTATGTCTTGAAAAGTTAGTATATCTAGTTGTTTGTAGTCTTCATATGGTAAGTGAGCTTGATTTTAATAAGATCATTTTTATTGCTTTTTTGTACATACGATGGATAATCTTTAAATTGGTATCACTACAGCCTATCCCATAATGTTGAAGCATAATCGATCATTGAGAGAATGTGTGCATTAAAGAAAAGTTTACGAGAATGGATATCAAAGAAATGTTTAATCTTAGTTAGCTGGAGTAATTTTATAGACAGATTATTCCCTAGTGATGGATTATAATGCTTTGTGTGTGGTTGTGTGTGTGACAGTGTCTTTGTGTGGTGTCGTGTGTGTGTGTTTGTGTGTGTGTGTGTGTGTGTGTGTGTGTGTGTGTGTGTTTGCAAATAAATAGCCATCGAAGCGTGCAACACATTATTGTTCATGTTTTTGCGGTCTTTTTTTTCCAAGGTTGAATTCGTAGATGCATTTCGTTGCTGATTGGCATTAATCATACATAGATTTATATTGTGTATATTGTTCCATTTGTTGAGCATTTTTGCAGTTTGCTTCGCAGTCTGTTAGCATTCGTATCACTAGTATGTTTCATTGCAAACATTTCACATTTACCATTGACAAAGCAGATCGTTTTTGTAACAATAATTACACAGAAATATGTATTGACCAATTCCATGCGCATTTTAAAAGATGTGCCCCGTCTGTTGTGTTCTCCAGAAGGTTAGCTTTCGTTTTTCTTTTCCCAATGTTATCTCCAGTTCTGTTTGTGGTTGTTATCTTTTTGGCTGTAGTCTCTTTTTTTCTTCTCTATCTTCTGTTTCTTGGTCTGCCTTATCCTGTCTGAGCCTCGTTGTTTCCCTGTAAAAGGCTCAACTATTATCGTATAGGTTTAATTAATAGAGGGTTACTTACAGTGTTGTCCTTTAAAATGTTTGTTTGTTTTTGCTATGCGCACAAACATATAAAAAAAAATTAAAAAAGAATTGAAAGGAAGAATGTATGCTTCAAGGTATATTCAAATATGTTGCATCATATTTAATTTTTGTGTTTTTGTTTTTGTAGGGTATTTACTTTTATCATACACACACAAACACATAAAAAAAACATTTTAAAAGAAGAATGTGTGTTTTCACTTTTCAGGTGTATCATTTTAAAAGTTAGGGCTTTTTTGGTTTTGTTTTTAACGTTGACAATCTGATCACATTTGCATTATTTTATTGTATGCGTAAGTGATCACTGCTGCTCCAACTGATCTGAATGGAGGGGTATAAGCCGTACTGTACTATCACGAATGGTATGAAGAAGGTTGATACTACCTTGTGGAAAATACCCTGCACACATATTTATAATACAGACAGAACAATGAAAGGCGGGTGCAGACTTTTGACTTGTGTAGCTATTGGAGTTAGACTGGCTGACTGTTGTAGCTATTGGAGTTAGACTGGCTGACTTGTGTAGCTATTGGAGTTAGACTGGCTGACTGTTGTAGCTATTGGAGTTAGACTGGCTGACTGTTGTAGCTATTGGAGTTAGACTGGCTGACTGTTGTAGCTATTGGAGTTAGACTGGCTGACTGTTGTAGCTATTGGAGTTAGACTGGCTGACTTGTGTAGCTATTGGAGTTAGACTGGCTGACTGAAGGGCCAGCCACACGTCAGCTAAAATCGCACGACGGTACGATACGATTCGATCACGTGGTCTCGACGCGCGAATCACATTTGTTCTTTGAGACCACGTGATCGAATCGTATCGTACAGTCGTGCAATTTTAGTGGACGCGTGGCTGGCCCTTTATTCAATGTCTAATTCAACATGTCTGGTGTCTGTTCAGTTTTGTAGCTATTGGAATTAGACTGGCTGACTTATGCAATGTCCAATGCAACATGGCTGGTGTCTGTTCACTTTTGTAGCTATTGGAATTAGACTGGCTGACTTATTCAATGTCCAATGCAACATGGCTGGTGTCTGTTCACTTTTGTAGCTATTGGAATTAGACTGGCTGACTTATTCAATGTCCAATTCAACATATCTGGTGTCTGTTCACTTTTGTAGCTATTGGAATTAGACTGGCTGACTTTATTCAATGTCCAATAGCTATTGGAATTAGACTGGCTGACTTATTCAATGTCCAATTCAACATGGCTGGTGTCTGTTCACGATCTTTTGTAGCTATTGGAATTAGACTGGCTGACTTATTCAATGTCCAATTCAACATGGCTGGTGTCTGTTCACTTTTGTAGCTATTGGAATTAGACTGGCTGACTTATTCAATGTCCAATGCAACATGGCTGGTGTCTGTTCACTGTTGTAGCTATTCGAATTAGACTGGCTGACTCTTATGCAATGTCCAATGCAACATGGCTGGTGTCTGTTCACTTGTTGTGTAGCTATTGATAATTATACTGGCTGACTTGTTCAATGTCCAATGCAACACTTGCTGGTGTATATTCACTGTTGTTGTATTGGTTGCTTTTTTGGAATTAGACTAGCTGACTTATTCAATGTCCAATATTTAATCGCAACATGGCTGGTGTTATGTTAACTATTGTGAATATTGAAATTAATAATCCATGATTGAATGTGCCTTGTTACCTTTAGTCCATTGCATGCTACAGTGTCTGTTCAGTTGTAATTTAGATGCATTTGATTTAGATGGCTGAACTGAACACGTCTTATAAGGAATCCTTGTGTGTACAACATATCTGGTGTCTGTTCACTTTTGCATCTTAGCTATTTGGAATTAGACTGGCTGCAGCTTGATCCTTATGTTGTTTTACAACTTTAACCTAATCTGTTCAGCTTTGTGTAATCATTGTGATGTAGCTGGATGACTTATTCAATGTCCAATTATTTTCAACATTGCTGGTGTCTGTTCATGGTTGGCTTGCTATTGGATTTAGACTGGCTGACTTAAAATGTCTAATTTGTAACATTGGCAAAATAGATCTGTTCACTGTTGAAGCTATTGGAATTAGACAGTTTCACAGGTAAATGTGATTAATTTTGTGTGTTGAAATGTAGATAATCATCATGAGTGATGTGGCCCTTTAGCATGTATATGTCTACTAGCAGTTACGCCCGATCGCTTCGCTTCGTGGGAGTGCTTCCCTGCCGGAGGATTATTCTGGAGGTTTAAAATGTGCTCCAGTACCTTCCTTGGCTGATGCTGATAATAAATAGGGGGGTTAAATGAATACAACTCGTTTTCATCATATAGCAGCCTCAAGGTCAAATATCAAGGTCAAGTGGCTTCAAATGTCTCCTACTGCATTTCTTAGGTCATGTTGATCAAGAATATAAATATGGTTATGTGGTTGTAAACCCAACAGTGTTCGAACTATAACGACTGCTATAAAAGAGAAGTTAAAAAATCAAGGTCAAGGTCATCAAGATAATCAATACTTTGCACCACATAATTATGACCTTGAGCCAGTCCACCAACTTGCCAACTTTGAAGCTTGTAACTGAAACAATTTGATAGATATGGCCCAAATACCAATTTGACACCTCCAAGGTCTACGCCCTTGACCTTGACTTTCATTAGTACCCAGTATTCGGAATCATTATTAGCCAACACACCCCATGCCAAACTTGAACTTTGTAAGTTCAACGATGTGAAATATATGACCATAAGAAGAACGTTGGGTTTTCAAGGTCAAACTTCAAGGTCAATGTCGGCACGGTTATAATTGTTCTGTGGGAATATCTCTGGGCCGTGATACACCACTGCTCATTATTTGAAGCCATTCTGTCCAACGGTTCACGAGATACAGCTGGGACACGAAATGTATAGCATAAAGAAGGACATTTCAGTTTTCAAGGTCAAACTTGGTCAAGGTCAGCACGGTCGCTATTTGTCTATGGGACTATCTGTGTACCATGCTACATCACCACAAAACATTTGAAGCGATTCTGTTGAGCGGTTAAGGAGTTACAGGGCGAACATACAGACACGCAGACAGACACACACCGAATGAATTTTATTATAAAGGTTTAGGACAGACGAACGAGACATACTGATTTAATGTGTGTGTTTCTGTTGTTGTAGTTGTTTTGTTTGCTGTGTGCTTTTTTAGACTTGTTATTTCAGTTGATTGTGTACAAATATGTTTGTAGAGCAGTTGAGTAATATCTGTTCTTATTATTTTAAAAAGAATAATTATTATCATGAGCTAAAGATCTACAACTCCTCTTTACTGTGATATGAGAGTTTTCTCCCATTGCCTGTGTTACCTACTGCGCTAAGGTTCAGTTTGTGTGTGTGTGTGTTTTGATTTTGCTGTTTAGTTGGTCGCCGTGTGTGCATAGGGGGGGGGGGGGGGGGGGCGGGGAGGAGAGAAGGTAATGTGCGTGTGTGTGTCACTGTCAGGAGGGGGGATCCGGGGGGGGGGGGTGTCCCACACCCCCCCCCCCCCTCTCCCTCTTTGCGTGCCGACCGGTACATTCAACATTGATTAACGTGATAACCAATTGGAACAGCACGATGAATGACTGATGAATGAAAAGGAGACATTTACATCATCGAAGGAACATGGGTTCACTCGCATTCCTCAAGACAGACTGTCGGCGTCTCATCCTTGCCTTTATTTCCACCCACACACCCCCACCAACCACACACAACAGTGGGGGATACCGGGGGGGGGGGGGTCTTCGTACAAATAGCTTTCCCCACCTTTCTGGAAGTACATGTGCTGTAACTACTCTAATCTGTCACTATCTTTGAATCGCAGTGGCTCCCAAATGTACCACAAAACAAGGGGTCCCAGGGACTCATTCATTTACCGTATTAGAGGGTCCTAGAGGCGGGATAGAGGGGGGGTCCTAGTGGGGGCAGGGGAATGCTTTAAAAAAAAATAAAAAAAAGATTTCTTTACTAAGTGATTTTTGGGAAACCCTGCACATGATTTAAAGGGTACTCTAGACATGTAGTGCTTAATAGACCCCCAAATGGGGGTCACTGGAGACGCTGCCTCTGCATTTCCCTTTGCTTTCTGTCATCTGCTATCTTCTCTATCTTCACTGGGTCCATTCCTGCCCCCTTATCTTTAAATACATTCTACAAAGATTTCGTCAACCGAACATCGGACATGACTGGGATAAATGTTTCGTAGTGAGGCGATGCATAACGGACAGCACGGCGCCTCTACGCTCATTGTGAAAGGAAACTGTTATGAATCTGCGAAACGAAAAAGACGAAAGTTCCACCGCATCCTGTAAGTTTTCCAAGACCCGGCGTCTCAATTACGTCTATTATTTAGTTTCCGATAGTATAGTATTGGTTTTGTTTCATCCGCGTCCCGTTCGATTCGTCCGTCCGTTCGTCCGTCCGTTCGTCCGTGCGGTTTCTTAAAAACCGTCAGTCTATTTGAAACACTTTAGTGTACACGTATTAGAGGATATAGCTATCGATGATCGTTGGGTTTTATTTCAAGTTGCAAGTCATGCTGATTAAGGAGTTGAACACCCCCACCAACCCCCCTCCCAAGACTTAGCGTAATACCCTCCCCCCCGAAGTTTTAGCACGTATTTCAACGCTGGGTTTTTCCAGTGCCTGTGTATCTAGTACACTGGCTCTGGCTTTCCCCAAAACGTTCCTATGATGGTTTCTATAATTATCACATGCGCACGCTGTTGCGTGCGAATCACTGGGTTCGAAACTCCAAAAGCGTCTCTCAAGAAGTTACATGGAATCGCTTCAACCTTTACTGTGGTGGTGCATCACAGTGCAAGAAAGGTCCCATAAAAATTTAAAATCTGATGACCTTAAACTTGAAGTTGACCTTGAAACTAAATTTATTCTTGTGGGGGGGGGGGGACCATATCTTTACATCGTTCGCTCAAATTTGTGTGTCCGATGCATGACTTAGGATAATTCTCTGAATATATTTTATCTCTCTCTAGCTCAATTTCGCTGTGTCAAGTGCGCACGTTGAAAATGTTCTTAAAAAGTAGACTTAGTCTGTTCCAGAACTGGAGACGTTAATCAGGTGAAATTTTCTCTCATTCACACACCTTGAAAATTACCCCCTTAATTATTCGAACCAATTCCTATTGCGCAATTGATAGTCAGCGCCAATTGAGGTCAGCGTACATACCCCGAGAAGCGCAATTGAGAAATTTTGAAACCGGCGCAAATAATTGATCGTTCAGCTTACATACCCCTGTGTCCGAGAAGTATCAATTGATGAGACCAATTTCAAAACCGGCAGGCCCGCCCCGACTAATTGATTGAACCTCTACATAACCGCGACGAAGCGCAGTTCAGTTGTGAGCCATCTTTCAAACCAGGCAGCGCAATGATGTTAGCTTACATACCCGAGGAAGTCCATGAGCATTTCAAACCGGCACAATGATGTAACCTAATACCCCGTGAGCGCAGTAGTGAGCAATTTCAAACCAGCGACCCAAACAAAAAAAAAAAAAATTTGATGTCAGCTTACATTACCCCGAGAAAGCTCAATGAGCAATTTTCAACACGGCGCATTGATGTAACCTTACATACCCCGCGAAGCGCCGTTGAGCAATTCAAAACGGGCGAATTGAGTCAGCTTACGTACCGAGAAGCTCCAATGAGCAATTTTCAAAACGGCGCAATGATTGTCAGCTTACATACCCGAGAAGCTCAATTGAGCAATTTTCAAACCGGCGCAATGGATGTCAGCTTAATACCCCGAGAGGCGCAATGAGAAATGTTTCAAACCAGGCGCAATTGAGTGGTAGCCACCTGGAGACCCGCACTCTAATTTTAGGGGGTTAAAATTAAAATAACCGAAAAGCCTTACTGCAACCCCACCCCCCCCCCCCACCACCACCCCTCTAGGGGTGCTTGGGTGGCTAGGAGACGGGAAGGGGATCAATGACGAGTTTTAAAATTAGGAAATAGTACTCGGTTTAATAGGGCATTTGCCGCGGGCCGGCGACCTGGAATTCACTCGAGAGAATTAGAGCAGTTGAATAGATGAAAAAAAGGCAGCGTAACTCGGGAAGAAACGATAGCGCGGCAGAATAGGTTGTACGTGGGTTCCTGGTATACAAGGATACAAGGATTCCTGTTTTTGAATTTCCCAGAAAAAGGAAATTTGCCTGTTTAAGATGTCTAAACAAGATATTTGTGTGTCTAAGTATTTTCAAAACACTTTAAGAATTTGTATAAATTAGGAAAAGGAAACTAAAATTACTCTTCATAAATTTTCTTCAGCTGAAGGGGGACATTACCCTGGCACCCGGCCTCTTCAGTTTTTTTCAATTGTGTAATAGCACCCATGCTAGTAAGAGAACGAACGCTGTGGCAAATGTCCTATTGCAGGCGGCTGCGCCGAATGCGGTGATGAATTTTGATACAAGATGATAATTAAAGGTACAAAATGTGTGTTGAAAAACGTCCGGTATGAAAGGCCAGCAACGTGCACTAAAAACGCCCGATTGTAACGATACGATTCGATCACGTGGTCGCGAAGGCGCGCGAGTCACGTTCGTTCTCGCGACCAACGTGATCGATCGGATCGTACAGGTGTACGATTTTAGTGGACGTCGGCGGTGGCCCTTAGAACGAACGAGTCAATAACTTTAGTAAGTAAGCCAAACAAGTGAATGGAAGACCATGGTTGTAGTTGTTAGTGCTGTAGCAAAGAAAACATGTTGAAAAACAATCAAGAAGCCAAATATAGAGACAAACAGAGGCTTCCAGCTGCACAATTACTACTATACTTACTATTGCGCTGGCTGCATATAAACTAATACTGATGCTGTTGCTGCTGCTGCTGCTGCTGCTTACACTACAACTACTACTAAACTACTATATACTACTACTACTACTACACTACTACTACATATACACTAGGGTCCTACTACTACTATTGTACTACAACTGCTGCTGCTGCTGCTGCTACTAACTACTCACACTCACTTTACTTACTACTTAACTACTACTATACTCTACTACTAATACTACTACTACTACTAGGCGCTCACTATACTATCGCTACCACAAACTGCGTACTAATACTACTATACTACGACTACTATATACATATACTACGTCTACGGCTGCTACTACTACATACTACTACTACATACACTAATAATACTACTACTATTTCTACTCCTAATAATAATAATTTTCAAAACTTCACGCGCAAGATGTCAGCTATTACCCCGAGAAGCTCAATTGAGCAATTTCAAACCGGGCAATTGATGTCAGCTTACATACCCGAGAAGCTCAATGAGCAATTTTCAAACCGGCGCAATTGATGCTCAGCTACATACCCTAGAGGCGCAATTGAGAAATGTTCAACAGCGCAATTGAGTGGTAGCACCTGGACATGACCAGCACTCAATTTAGGGGGTTAAAAGACATTAATCGGAAATCCTTACTGCAACCCCCCCCCCCCCCACACCACCCCTCTAGGGTGCGTGGGTGGTAGGAGACGGGAAGGGGATCAATGGAGGTTAAATAAAATTAGAAAAGAGCACTCGGTAATAGGGCATTGCCTCACTGAGCTGCTGTACTACTACTACTATACTACTACTAATACTACTACGCTGTACTACTTACTAACTACTACTATACTATCTAATCCTACAGCTGCTTCTGCTGCTGCTGACAACGCTGTCTGCTAACATACTCTGATGATGATGTATGATGATGACGATTCGATGCTAGCTGAAAAACTTGATGATGACTGGAAACCTACGTCTGCCCAGATGTAGGCAATGTATGATACATTCATGCATTTGACCTCCAGAAGGAGGATATCGTGGATATACACACGTATACAGAGCTCTAAGTCTAGGCAAACTTCCTATGCCTAGGCTGGATCGTTGAAATAGTATTATTGCGTGAATGAATCCAAAAAAGCCTGGTCTTGTATATTGCGAAGCCTTCATGGTTCTTGGGGGCTTCTCCTTTCAATGAGTGGAGATAGAACCCCCCTTTTCAAAATCCAACACACACCCACCAACAACCCTCCCCCACTTATATATTGGTACTCTGTCAGTTGTTTCGGCAAGGGTATGTACATAAAGATCCTACACTTTGCAACGAAATTTTTAGGGGAGAGAGATAGGCCTACACGTTAAAATTATTCCTGAAAGACACAGAGCACCACGATTAAGTATCCGTTTGTCGGGTAGCATGTGACCACATACACATGTCCCCAACTCAAATTGATGATTCCGGTGAATTTGGGGGCCTGGTATGGAGTGAAACCTGGTCAAACAAGAATTATTCCAGCTAGAGAGGGAAACACGTGAACCCGTAGATTTGACCGTGATCTGGTGGATCTTAAAGCTCAAAAGAGCGACTACCTGTGTTATGCGATAGTTCAGTATCTCGTAAGTAGAGTCGGGGCGAAGGAGGGAGAACGCAGGTTTGGAATTGGGGACCCAAGGGACACATGCACACACACGCACCACACCCAGCTACGCACGAGCAAACCGCAACGGCACATCCACACACACACCCACACAACACACACAACACGCACGGACAACGCCACACGCACCACGCCACAGCACACCACACACACACCACACACACATAAGACAGAGAGAGTGATGTGGGGAAAGATGCGAGAGGTCGGCAGGGGGGTAAGCTGCTAAGCTATTCCACGAAATAGTACTCGATGGTTTTCTTAACCCTTGAACCACTAGAGTGGGGGGGGGGGGGGGGGGGGTGGGGGTTGTATTGAGGGGGTGATCTCGGGCTTTTGCCAAGTAAAGGTTTATTTATTAACACCAAATTGCACCAGTCAGCACACAAAAAGCACGGTGTTGACGTCGACTCTGAGTACATAACTTCCATTGTCCATAATATTCCCCTTATCAATTCCAGGAGTCTTCTTCCTCTAATAATAACAATTCCTCCCACGCACCTTCCCCCCCATCACCCTCTCTCAGGGTT
>CM065703.1:31758546-31795862 GCA_017654935.2 Phymorhynchus buccinoides | reverse complement strand
TTCTTAAGTTCATGAGTACAATTTTTACATAAAATATGATTGCTATTTGACCATTTCATTTATAAAATTAGTTATAAAAAAATGGCAGATTAGCGACAATGAAAACCTGCAGTTTATCCTAACTTAATCATTGATTATGATTTGAAACATTAACCCCTTGACTGCCACAGGGCTCCCCATTCTGTGCGTCAAATGTGCGTGACAGACGCATTAAAATTTCGTACTGGGGGTGAAACGACGCACTATAATTACTACTCGAGGGTTATGAGACGCACTATAAATCTGCCGAGTGCGTGAGCCCATCTCCCATTTCACCCAGCGCGTCTCCCATTTCACCCTATCTTTCTCTCTCTCATTGACACATCCCCAGAGTCTAGCCTACCACCCCTGCCATGTACCCATCATTATACAGTCCCCTTCCCTTTTACTTCGCCACTCTTCCTCTTAATTACCTTTCTGTCTGCAGTCCTATCAAGAAGTTTGTCTTTGTCTGCTTGCCTGCCCCCCCCTCCCCCCTCCCTTTCCCCACTCCCCCCTATCTCTTATGAGCTCTATCCTCTCTTCTCTTACCACTCCCCCCCTCCCCACACCTATCTCTCTCTCTCTCTCTGTAGACATAAATACAGGTTGGTGTGTGGTTGTGGGACCAAGAGTAAGGCGAAAGACAGAGAGAGAGAGAGAGAGAGATAATTAAAATGTGTGTGTGTGTGTGTGCTATTGAATGTTCAACATAAATTGTCATGCCTTGCTTGAAATTTTATAATTTTGTTGTTTCATCCTCAATGCATCAAAAGAGGGCAAAGGATTAAAGTTCTTGATTCTTGAATGATGTGTGTGAGTGTGGCTGTGTGTGACTGTGTTGGTAACATTTGTGTGTCGGAAATGCCAGGCATGTCATGCTTCATACTGCCTGTGCATACAATACTTTACATTTTTTTTGACAGTACCCACATGTCTTTATGCTTATTTTGTTTTGATTTTTCACCCTCTATAAGTTCACCCTGGGGGTGAAGAGACCCTCTATTGCTGCTTCCTGGGGGTGAAAATACCCTCTATGGTCAAACAAAATGGGGAGCCCTGTGCCAGAGAAAATTAAAAGAAAAAAATCATTGGGCAAATCATGCCATGAAAAAGACAACTCGATAGAGCCAATCTGGCAAAATGGTCTGGGGATATAACTCTCCTGACTGTGTTAGAGCAAAAACCAGCATATCACTATCAGGGTTATTCCTCTTCATCTGATGACATCATCAGTGATGTCATCAGGTTAGTACGTGATATGTTAGTGGCAGTCAAGGGGTTAAAACGATAAAGTACTGATGATTACCATGAGCACATAGCATTACTCCAGGATCTCACTTTTCAAAAATGTTTTCATACACATGTATATATATGGCAAAAGCTTCCATAGCATCACTCATACAAAGCCGTGAGGAATTACAGAAAATTATGTTTGCAACAATTTTGGATTTTAGCTTTTGTCTACGGTTGTTTGGGTTTTTTAAATGCTTTTTTTTTTTTTTTTAGCTCACTCAAGTCGTTCCAGCCATATATACTCCTCACAAAAAGTCAAGCAACAAAATCAAATTGGTGATTAGTCAGCCTTTGAAAATGCACTGGCTAGCATTTAATGTGAAATAATGCGTTTGGATTTTCATGATGGGTGTCAGCAAGTGTGAAGACGGCCTGGGGAGAGATTTTTGGCCTTTGCTGTTGCTGAGCATGACCGTTCTGGAGGTGGCAGTCTGATGGTCAGGGTGGCATTTGGACTGGAGGACGTACCAGAGGGGCACTGTGAACGCTATGCGCTTCTTGAATGACATCATCAGACCTCAAGTGATCCCCCTGATGAAATAGCATGGTGCTAGCTTTGTTTTTGTGGAAGACAACGCGCCATGTCACAGGGCTCATGTCATCAGCAATGAGTTGAACACTTACAACATCGCCCATCTTGACTGGCCACCCCAGTTCCCTGACCGCAACCAGATTGAACAGGCATGGGACATGCTTAGGTGAGCTGATTACGGTATGCCGCCCGTCCCCAGACATTGGATGCCTTGGAAGCATCCCTGGATAGGGAGTGGAGAGCATCCCATAGATCCAGCTGGATGGACTCATTGCCTCAATGCCACGCCGCTTCCAAGCCTGTAGTCATGCCCACGGAGGTCACACTTGCTATTCACGACGTTATGAACTGTTTGCGCACTGTTATCTTTGAATTTGAAATTGGCAGTTGGTTTTCTTTCACACCTGTTTTTGACATCCATTTCTTTTGTTGCTCAGTATCCTGAGATTGAGATGAATTTGTTATGTGATTTACTCAGTTTGACTTAATGCAATGTTGAAGATCAAATCACAACAGTAAAACTTTACCTACGATTTATGATTAAAATGGATTTGCAGTGAGAAGTTTTGTTGCTTGACTTTTTGTGAGGAGCATATGTGCGGAGTTAACCTCTTCAGTGCTTACAACGTATATATACGTCCTCTATGCTGCTTCAGTACTTGCCACCGACGTATATACGTCGGCGCTAAGTAGCAATTTCGCAGCGTTAAAAAATGACGCGGCAAACTGGCGGCGCATACGCAGCTAATAGGCGGTACCGAAGGGGTTAATAGATAGCTGTCAGTTTGATGCATTTGCTTCAAGGGAAGTAAATCTGTGCACAAAATACCTTGGTCACTTCTAAACTTGCCTCGCTCCCTTAGACCACAATTTTGCCTCTGACTTTGCTTTTGTAGTGGTTTGATGTGGGGAAACCAATTGGTGTGGAGAGTTTTTCGATATAAAGTCAATATATTTTTGTAAAAGTCTGATCTACAACTTCCCTATGTCTAAAGCTGAAGTAAAAACCTGTAATCTTCTTTCATTTCTCCTTATTGTTTTCTCCTTATGTAAGTTTTGTTTGTGTGTATGGCTGGAGTGATTTGTGATTTTTTTTTAATAATTCAAAATCGTTGCGATGCAAATGAGTTAATGCAACTTTGCAACTGTTCGTATAAAATTGCGCAAGTCTGAGCTAGGCAGCTTTTTTTTTTTAATGTTTCTATTACTGTGATGTTATGTTTGTTTGCCCACAGAGCCCACCTCTGGCCAGTCACAAAACCAGCCACGTCGCAGCAGTTCCCCAGCCTACGACAATGACCCGCCTCCTGTCAACCGCATAGCTGTCCCTAATGCCTATGGAAGGTTTTCTGATTCTGGTGAGTTTGTATCGATACAAAATAATCCACCCCCCGTCGACCATCTAGCTGTCCCTAATGCCTATGGAAGGTTTTCTGAGTCTGGTGAGTTTGTATCGATACAAAATAATCCACCCCCCGTCGACCATCTAGCTGTCCCTAATGCCTATGGAAGGTTTTCTGATTCTGGTGAGTTTGTATCGATGAAAAATAATCCACCCCCTGTTTGTATCGATGAAAAATAATCCACCCCCTGTCGACCACATAGCTGTCCATAATGCCTATGGGAGGTTTTCTGAGTCTGGTCAGTTTGTATCGATTAAAGATGACCCTTCCCCTGTTGACCACAAAGCTGTCCCTAATGCCTATGGGAGGTTTTCTGAGTCTGGTCAGTTTGTATCGATTAAAGATGACCCTTCCCCTGTTGACCACAAAGCTGTCCATAATGCCTATGGGAGGTTTTCTGAGTCTGGTCAGTTTGTATCGATTAAAGATGACCCTTCCCCTGTTGACCACAAAGCTGTCCATAATGCCTATGGGAGGTTTTCTGAGTCTGGTCAGTTTGTATCGATTAAAGATGACCCTTCCCCTGTTGACCACAAAGCTGTCCCTAATGCCTATGGAAGGTTTTCTGAGTCTGGTCAGTTTGTATCGATTAAAGATGACCCTTCCCCTGTTGACCACAAAGCTGTCCATAATGCCTATGGGAGGTTTTCTGAGTCTGGTCAGTTTGTATCGATTAAAGATGACCCTTCCCCTGTTGACCACAAAGCTGTCCCTAATGCCTATGGAAGGTTTTCTGAGTCTGGTCAGTTTGTATCGATTAAAGATGACCCTTCCCCTGTTGACCACAAAGCTGTCCCTAATGCCTATGGAAGGTTTTCTGAGTCTGGTCAGTTTGTATCGATTAAAGATGACCCTTCCCCTGTTGACCACAAAGCTGTCCATAATGCCTATGGGAGGTTTTCTGAGTCTGGTCAGTTTGTATCGATTAAAGATGACCCTTCCCCTGTTGACCACAAAGCTGTCCCTAATGCCTATGGAAGGTTTTCTGAGTCTGGTCAGTTTGTATCGATTAAAGATGACCCTTCCCCTGTTGACCACAAAGCTGTCCCTAATGCCTATGGAAGGTTTTCTGAGTCTGGTCAGTTTGTATCGATTAAAGATGACCCTTCCCCTGTTGACCACAAAGCTGTCCATAATGCCTATGGGAGGTTTTCTGAGTCTGGTCAGTTTGTATCGATTAAAGATGACCCTTCCCCTGTTGACCACATAGCTGTCCCTAATGCCTATGGAAGGTTTTTTGAGTCTGGTCAGTTTGTATCGATTAAAGATGACCCTTCCCCTGTTGACCACAAAGCTGTCCATAATGCCTATGGGAGGTTTTCTGAGTCTGGTCAGTTTGTATCGATTAAAGATGACCCTTCCCCTGTTGACCACATAGCTGTCCCTAATGCCTATGGAAGGTTTTTTGAGTCTGGTCAGTTTGTATCGATTAAAGATGACCCTTCCCCTGTTGACCACATAGCTGTCCCTAATGCCTATGGAAGGTTTTCTGAGTCTGGTCAGAATTCAGCCAAAAATGTCTGTCAAACTTTTCTGGGTAAAGAAAAGGCGACGTCTGCAATACTGACCGGCAGACTGTCGATCTACCTATGACATGTATCAAACATGGTCTTTCCTTCATCTCCAAACATTACCAACATACGGCCATTGGATAACAGATCCTAATTTCATGCCTTTTAGTGTCATGGGTGTTAAATCAGTGTGGTGTAGAAATGCGACAGTGAAAGGGTTAAGGACAAATATTTATTTTTATTTTTGTTTATTTTCTGCATTGTCCTCTTTTCTTTTCTTTTAACACAGCATTGTGGTGTTTTTATACAATACTTATGGTCTCAATCACTGAATCAGTGTAAATAACTAACAACACTGCCATTCATTTCTGTTCCTAATGCATACATAAACATACATAAATTTTAGATCAGAAGAATATAGAAAAGTACATATATATATACAAAGGAACAAAAACGCATATCTTGAAAAAGGTACACAACTTACAGAAACACACACACACACACACACACACACACACACACACACACACACACACACACACAGTCATTTTATTTTTGACTTACCAGGTTTCCACTGTGACAGCTTTGTGTTGTGTAGGGCCCAGTGCCGCTGTTCCTCTGCGTAGTGATGATGCGCTGAGGTACTCCTCTGGGGACAATCAGCCATCTTGGGGACATTCTGGGGACAATCAGCCTGTTTGGGAACAACCTAGGGACAATCAACCAGTTTGGGGACAATCCGGGGACAGTCAGCCATCTTGGGGACAACCTAGGGACGACCAGCTGCAGCCTGTGCACATCTCGGTGCCCCACGCTTTTGAGAGAAGCTCTGGATCTGGTCAGTTTTTCTCTCCATCTGTCTGTATGTCTTTCTCGTTTTCTCTCTCCCTCTCTCTCTCTCTCTCTCTCTCTCTCTCTCTCTCTCTCTCTCTCTCTCTCTCTCTCTTTCTCTCCCTCTCTCTCCCCCCCCCCTCCTTTGTGTTCTTGAACACACCTCAGTGGCTGTTATCGGCCATACAATTGTTGAGAAGAAAGATAAGGACACACTCTTGACATGGTTTCCATGTCAATCGGATAATGTCCTTCTCTGTTTATTTTTGCATTCGGTCTCGACTTGCTTATATGAGCTGTATAGCTTGCAGACCTGTTTTCCCGACGGATTTGTCCGTAATTATTACGTTTTGAGACCTCCGATTACGCTGTTACGGTCAGCAACAAAACAATCTGCTGAACGAGTGCGGGAAAAAAAAAGGAGAAGAAATCAAAAGAAGGCATGGCGTTTGAGCTGTACTCGCTACTGTGTTGTCTGCTATCAAAGGTATCACTTTGAGTGATGTCCCTTGAATGAATACTTCTGGATTATTTATCCATGCCGCCATTTGTCTATGTACGAAGTGCAATCTGAAGGCATGCCGAAAAAGCAACACTCGCAAGCGAATGATTCCGACTCGGATCCTGATCAGACGCCAAAGAAAAAAGCGAGGTCCCCCCCCCCCCCCCCCTTCAACGCAACCAAAATTTCGGCAGTTGTTGAAGTTAAGTTTGAATGAGAAGTTGCAGCATGCTCAACAAAAGGTTTGATGGCAGCGAATAATTCTGGTTATGTATTTATCAGCCAGCAAAATTACGGACAAATGCCTGAAATTACTGATTTCAGAGCTTGGGATTACTGACAGTGAAGATTTGGGGTAAACAGGTCTGAGCTTGATAGCAATAAAATTTCATTCATTTATTCATTCATTCATCCCCTTTGTGTTCTTGTCATGACAGGGGCTGTTGGCCTAAGTCATTAAAACACTGACCTTCCTCCACCCCTAGCTCTTGCTCCAAAGGTCTACATATATTATATTTCAAGGTGTCATTTATAAAGTGTTACAAAAAGTCTAGCCTAGCTGAAGAAAATGCATTGACCTACTCGTTTTAAAGCACTTATAGGACCATTTAGAGACCATATTAAAGATTGTCCGTTGTAAATATGAAAGATAAGATGTTAGAGAACACGAAAATACCCATAACTCAAAATTGACAAAAAATTAGATTTTTGACTTTGCAAGCTTGTTGTGATAAACTAGCCCAGCGACTTAATGTCCCTTTCGTGGTATTAGGTATTCGGTACCTTTATAGTCACAGAGGCGTCTGTGAAATTCAGGTTGCTCCCACCTGGAGAGCGTGTCGCAGCCAGAGGCGCGCCACCCAATTTGTTTTGCATGCGATTTTTGTGTGACTGATGAGGAAGGAAAGGGGTGGGTGGGTAAATTTTGACTAAATGACAACTTTTTCGTTGCCACTGGGATTAACATGTGTTGAGTGCATGGGCACACGGGACCTCGGTTTATCGTCTCATCCGATAGACTCCACATTCAGACCGTAAAGCCTAGTGCAAAGTGAGAGGAAAAATCCCCTGTACCCAGGTTCGAACTCAGGTTTACTTGACACAAGGGGAACGCGTTACCTCTGCGCCACTCTACACCCACCGTGCTGGGTCACATATTTCTAATCTCTGCACTGTGCTTATAATATGAACACACTCGGGACGAATGAGCCGAATCCGGCTCTTGGCTCGCACAACCGTTTAGGACGAATGGCCCGGCTCCGGCTCAGAGCGCGCGCATGTGTGTGTGTGTGCGTGTGTGCGTGCGCGTACGTGTGTGTGTGTGGACCCGTTTGTGTGTTATGCGAAGATGCATGTTTTTATGTCTATGAATATGTCACATCGTGAGGGTGAGGGTGGGTATGCGAGCGCGTCTGAGTATGTTTGATGTCTGTAATTTTGTATGTGGGTCGATTCTTAGTTTTTGTAAAGCGCCATGAGTAGTACACCTAGAATGCGCGCTATATAAATATTCTTTATTATTATTATTATTCAAGAGGTTTTGATTTCTGGCGTGTAACCAGCTTTCCGGTGCAAAGTCATAACCGTCTTTCAGTTTTCAGGAATATATTTTACAATCGTTTAGTGCATGGTGTTGCTAATCTTTTTTTCTGAAAATATTGATGCCTAACTCTTCATAACTTGGTTTTGATGATTATTTTACGAGCCTATTCAAATGCCCAGCCCCCACAGAACAAGGGGAAATAATTTGGCCAGTCCCGAGTGAGTTAATAGTGTTCTTTTGTCACTGTGCAGATGTAGACGCCCCGCTCAGGAGCAGCTACAGTGAGGGCTATTCCCTCAAATCTGCCAACTCCACTGTGGTGTCTGTGCTCTTGTGTTGGTAGGGCAGGTGGTGTTAGTGCGCCTCTTGGTCCCATCAGCACCTTCGGGTATTTCTTTCTCTGCATAAGATTTTTGTGTCATGCAGTGTCTACAAAAAGCGTTCTTTTATCATTGTTGTTTTTATCATATAGACGTCCCACTGAGAAGCAGCCCTCAAAATGTGCTAGCATATTATTTTCTGAACTCTGCACTGTGCTTAACCCTTTCGCTGCCAGCCATTTTGCGCCCCCAAAAAATCCATTCCAATTACCAGGGTAGAGAAAACAAATCATCTGCAATGTTGGGGATTCCTCTATGACGTGGATAACGTAAGGCCTGTTCTTACCTCCCTAAATCATCTGCAATGTTGGGGATTCCTCTGTGACGTGGATAACGTAAGGCCTGTCCTTACCTCCCTAAATCATCTGCAATGTTGGGGATTCCTCTGTGACGTGGATAACGTAAGGCCTGTTCTTACCTCCCTAAATCATCTGCAATGTTGGGGATTCCTCTGTGACGTGGATAACGTAAGGCCTGTTCTTACCTCCCTAAATCATCTGCAATGTTGGGGATTCCTCTGTGACGTGTATAACGTAAGGCCTGTCCTTACCTCCCTAAATCATCTGCAATGTTGGGGATTCCTCTGTGACGTGGATAACGTAAGGCCTGTCCCTTACCTCCCTAAATCATCTGCAATGTTGGGGATTCCTCTGTGACGTGGATAACGTAAGGCCTGTTCTTACCTCCCTAAATCATCTGCAATGTTGGGGATTCCTCTATGACGTGTATAACGTAAGGCCTGTTCTTACCTCCCTAAATCATCTGCAATGTTGGGGATTCCTCTGTGACGTGTATAACGTAAGGCCTGTTCTTACCTCCCTAAATCATCTGCAATGTTGGGGATTCCTCTGTGACGTGTATAACGTAAGGCCTGTTCTTACCTCCCTAAATCATCTGCAATGTTGGGGATTCCTCTATGACGTGTATAACGTAAGGCCTGTTCTTACCTCCCTAAATCATCTGCAATGTTGGGGATTCCTCTGTGACGTGTATAACGTAAGGCCTGTTCTTACCTCCCTAAATCATCTGCAATGTTGGGGATTCCTCTATGACGTGTATAACGTAAGGCCTGTTCTTACCTCCCAACATTACGAAAAAAGGCTTTTTGGATAACAGACCCTGCTCTGATGCCTTTTAGTGACATGGGTGTTAAATCATTGTGGTGCAAAAATACGACATTGGCGGTGAAAGGGTTAAAAAAGTGTTCTTTTGTCACTGTGCAGATGTAGACGTCCCGCTCAGGAGCAGCTACAGTGAGGACTATTCCCCCAAATCTGCCAACTCCACTGTGATGTCTGTGCCCGGAGCATTTGACCGCCAGGCCTACGCAGGCTACGCGTCTCCTTCGCCAAAGGCTTTCGACGGATACACGCTATCCGGTTAGTACGACTGCAACCTTCTTTGATCAGGGCGCCCAATCGTCCCGCAAAACAAGGGGTCCCAGGGACTCCTTCTCTTACAGAATAGAGGGTCCTAGAGGCGGGATAGAGGGTCCCAGTGGCATTGCGAATGCTAAAAATAATGTTCCTAGTGCATCCCTGGGACCCCCTGCACATTCTTTTAGAGGGTCCTTTAGAATTTTAGTGCTTCATAGATCCTGTTGATTCTTGGACTGGATTTTTCTTACTACATTGCCTGAAGATTTTTACCCCCTCCCCCCTCCTCACTTCTAAATAGAATATTCTTGTCTTTTTTCTTTCTCTGGTCACATCTCCAAGGTGTGTACATTTACTCCTATATAGAGACGTTGGTCACCACCAAAGAAGAAGAAGAAGAACCTATATCTCTCTCTCTCTTTCACCCCCCCCCCCCCCTGTCCCACCTTCTGGGCCGTACTGTGGCGTTGCTCCCATGCCGCTCATTCTAAGTCCCATTGTGTGTGTGTGTGTGTGTATTTCTGTGTCTGTCTGCCTGTAAAGTGGATGGAAGTTCAGTTTAACGTCGCGTATCGGCTTTCGCCATGTACGATGGGCTGAACAAACCTACCAGGGTATAAACAAAAATTTATGTTCCTGAATCACTGTCTTAGCCAAAAGGCCGAGAAGCGATCAGAATATGAACATGCTTGTAAAGTAAGTGGACTTTAGTTTATATTCCAAGCTCTGCAGCTGAATCTACCGAACCAACCATAATGAACATTGACAAGAAACAGAATTGTGTTGGATATCGTGGCAATGGATCATTCACCCAAAAGATCAAAGGAGGAAATAATTAATTCAGCGTTAATTCTATCTTTGAAATCACGTTTGTGTGTGTGTGTGTGTCCAAAATACAATGAACTTCTTGAAAAATATGTTCCTAAAAAATTTCTGAAACCCAAATCCGTTTTCAATTTCTGTAGCATGTTTCAAAAAGGATGACGTATATGTTTAAATTTAAGTAAATTTCTAAAAATTTGGAAAGATAATTTAAAAGTGTTTCTTTCACTGCTCACCAAATATTGACATTTCGCTGTTACTTTTGAATTTTTTGCGGTTTTGATTGAGTTTTATGTTTGTGTTATACTGTTTGTGTATCCTCCATGCCCCAAAAGGGGTCAAAGGATTAAACTTCTTGAATCTTGAATCTTGTGTGTGTCAGAATCAGCGTGTGTAATGTGACTGTAGATTGCTAGGGGGTCACCTGGATATTTTAAGGTCTCTTTTCTTAGTAAATTTTGAAAACAATTCTTTAAAAGAAAAGTGTGTGACAGGTGAAAATTTGCTACATATCAGTGAAGCAATGGTCTGAAATCCAGTGCACTAGATGGGAGTTTCAACGACTCAGACCCCCCTGTGGAGAAGAACGAAGAATTTCTCCAGCCGAAGACGGACATGCTGGGCCTAACTACTTTTAGGCGCATAACAGCATCTACGCTCACAATTCATAGGAAACTGTCTGAGTGATCAGCGAAGAAGGACAACTCAGAAGGGCGCATCTGTGTGTGAACGTGAACACTGCACATGTTTTCCCTTGTCTGTAGGTCGCCCCATTTCTGGCTCAAGTCACCCAGAAAGAGTCGGGGACACTGTGGACTACGTCGCTCGTTCCCAGATAGAGGCTCTCGGCGTTGGCTACAGCTTCAGCACCTCTTTCTCTGACAAGGCCATTCGCCGAGCTTTCATCAGAAAGGTGGGTTAGTGTGTTGTGTGAACAGGGCCGTGACCAAGTGATTTGTTAAAGGGGGGGGGGGGGGGGGGGGGGGGTTCCTGGTTTCCTGGTTCCAAAGGTTCCTGGTTACCTTAAGGGGCAGTGTTCTCTTTTGGGGGGCCCAGGGGACAAAGCCCCTGTAAAAATGTTGCAATTTAGTTACTATTAAAAGTTGGGTTAGTGTTTGTGTGAACAGGGGCCGGACCAAGTGATTTGTTAAAGGGGGGGGGTGGGGGGGGGGTTGTTCCACCGGGGGTCCAGGAATCTGCAGAGGTTCCGGGTTACCTTCAGGGGCAATGCTCTTTGGGGGGGGGGGGGGGGGGGGGGGGGGGGGGGGGCCGTAACAATGTTGCAATGTAGTTATCATTAAGGCAGAAATAGAGTCATTTTCTTTGCTTTTCACCCTTGAATAAGGTACATGCCTAGGGTGGGGGCGGTGGGGGGGTTCCATAAACCAGGAAACCCCCTCCTAGATCCGGCCCTGATGAGTGTATATTTCTGTGTGTGTATATCTTCTTCCTCTTACTCTATAAAGCACTAAGTCTGACTGAGGATGTTTGTTTGTTTGTTTGTCTGTCCAGAAACAGAGGGAATTAACTCTACTGGTATGGGTTGGTTTCTTTTCTGGGGTATTCCCCCTTGATCTGTGTGTGTGTGTGTGAGAGAGAGAGAGAGAGAGAGAGAGTGTGTGTGTGTGAGACAGAGAGAGAGAGTGTGTGTGTGTGTGAGACAGAGAGAGAGAGTGTGTGTGTGTGTGTGAGACAGAGAGAGAGAGTGTGTGTGTGTGTGAGACAGAGAGAGAGAGTGTGTGTGTGTGTATTAGTCTAGTTTTCATTCCAAGGACAGATTAGAAGAATGGGCCCAGCCCAAAATCTTAATCCTTATGTAATAAAGTTTTTTAGTCTTCAGTCTCTCTCTCTCTCTCTTTCACTCTCTCTTTCTTTCTCTCTCTCTCTCTCTCCTCTCTCTCTCTCTCTCTCTCTCTCTCTCTCTCTCTCTTTTCTCCATTCATGCTTAAAAATTGACAGGCGCTAAACAGGCACATTACAAGGTGTAAGCATGCGTCATTTTGAAAAATGATGCATGAATGGCGTCGGCGCGCCAACAATCTGATGCTCTGACTGAATAGACTCTGAAAAGTAAACATTTATTATAGCGATGAAAATCACAGCTTTGATATTTGCATGAACGGAATAGGCAGTATCTTCAATTATTTAATTACAAATTAGCTGTGACTTTCAATGCTTTGGCCCTACAACATAGAAGGTCAGAATACATGCCGTTAGTGTTCACTCTGTCCCCATGGCAACACAGTGATACTAGGCAAACAAATATCAATACTAGAGTATCAGTGTGTTGCCATGGGGAAAACTAGCAACGTGTATTTCGACCTTTACTGATTTTTCCCTAGCACAGTAGAATAATAATTGCTGCCCAAAATTCTAGGTAGTTCTTATTATGTTCAATCTCCCCATGGGGATACCAGGGGGTCTTTCGTAAAAATAGTTCCACCGCCTTCTGGAAGTTCTGTGCTTGTAACTTCCTCTTATCTGCCACTCTCTTTGACTCTGCCTTTTCCCTTTGCTTTCTATCATCTACTATCTTTCTGACTTATTGGCCCATTCTCCTGTCTTTTCTCCTTTGAGCTCCTCCGAAATCGGAATGTGTCGGCTGTACGCAGCGGGGTCAACCAGTGAAAACTGAAAAAGCCGGACACACCTTACCCATTATGGCCATATGGCCTGGGAACGCAGAAGAAGAAGATTATTTTCAGTACTTAACTGTTATGATTTTTTTTTTTACATTTTCAGGTGTACCTGATTTTGACAACCCAGCTCATGGTGACCATCGGATTTATCGCTGCGTTCGTTTTCGTGTGAGTCTTTTTTATTTCTCGTTGTTTATTCCTACAAACGCAGACCTGCTTACGGTACACGTTTTTGACAAGCTTTGTGCACACGGTTTGGACCCTTTTCCCTCCGAAATTGGAATGTGTTGGCTGAATGCAGCAGGGAGACCAGTGAAAACTGAGAACTGGGCATGTATGTACCTCACCCATTATGGCCTGGGAACGCAGAAGAAGGGAAGAAGAAGACCCCTGCTACACTTCAGAAATGACAATTGCAGTTTTAACCTCTTTAACCCTTTCACCGCCAATGTCGCATTTATGCACCACAATGGTTTAACCCTTTCACCGCCAGTGTCGCATTTTATGCACCACAATGGTTTAACCCTTTCACCGCCAGTGTCGCATTTTATGCACCACAATGGTTTAACCCTTTCACCGCCAGTGTCGCATTTATGCACCACAATGGTTTAACCCTTTCACCGCCAATGTCGCATTTATGCACCACAATGGTTTAACCCTTTCATTGCCAGTGTCGCATTTATGCACCACAATGGTTTAACCCTTTCATTGCCAGTGTCGCATTTGTGCACCACAATGGTTTAACCCTTTCACCGCCAGTGTAGCATTTATGCACCACAATGGTTTAACCCTTTCACCGCCAATGTCGCATTTTATGCACCACAATGGTTTAACCCTTTCATTGCCAATGTCGCATTTGTGCACCACAATGGTTTAACCCTTTCACCGCCAGTGTCGCATTTATGCACCACAATGGTTTAACCCTTTCACCGCCAGTGTCGCATTTATGCACCACAATGGTTTAACCCTTTCACCGCCAGTGTCGCATTTATGCACCACAATGGTTTAACCCTTTCACCGCCAGTGTCGCATTTATGCACCACAATGGTTTAACCCTTTCACCGCCAATGTCGCATTTATGCACCACAATGGTTTAACCCTTTCATTGCCAATGTCGCATTTATGCACCACAATGGTTTAACCCTTTCACCGCCAGTGTCGCATTTATGCACCACAATGGTTTAACCCTTTCACCGCCAGTGTCGCATTTATGCATCACAATGGTTTAACCCTTTCACCGCCAGTGTCGCATTTATGCACCACAATGGTTTAACCCTTTCACCGCCAATGTCGCATTTATGCACCACAATGGTTTAACCCTTTCACCACCAATGTCGCATTTTAGCACCACAATGGTTTAACCCTTTCACCGCCAATGTCGCATTTATGCACCACAATGGTTTAACCCTTTCACCGCCAATGTCGCATTTATGCACCACAATGGTTTTTAAAAACCCTTTCACCGCCAATGTCGCATTTATGCACCACAATGGTTTAAACCCTTTCACCGCCAATGTCGCATTTATGCACCACAATGGTTTAATTCTTGACTACGTCCTTAATGAATAGGACAACACATTTCAGCTAACGGTGATACTCATGGCTTGTGTAAGGGGTAGCTAGGTCTGCAAATGTCAGCATTTCATAACAGTGATTATGTTGTATGATAATTATATGTATTGTAAAAAATGAACAGTTGTAAAATGGTGCATTGTCAAGAGTGATTATCGTTGGTGAAATTCAAAAACCTCGTATCTAAATTTTGGTAGTTTTGAGAAAAATTGAATTTTTTTTTTCTAAATTAACCGTGTTGACCACGATTGATTAACTATGATGAATATGTTGTTCAAGACATTGCGAGTTTAGTCCTGCATTTTGTTAAAAAAAAAAATTTAGACTTGAAAAGAACGAAGATACGAGGTTTTTGTCCTTAACTAGATCTGAATTTGGGACTTACGAGTTTTTCTTCTATTTTCACAACCTCATTTACCCCAGATAGAAAGTCGTTAGAGATACGAGCTTTTGGTGGAAGGTGGCGGGAAAAATTAGAGAGCTGACTATGTATCTAACTCAAAAATCGAGATACGAGGTTTTTTAATTTCACCGACGTTATGTTGTATGATAATGATGTAATGTGGAAATGAACAGTTGTGAAACAGTGCATTGTTAACAGTGATTATGTTGTTTGTTTGTTTGTTATTTTTGTGCTCATTAATGAAAATGGCTTAAGGGCCAGCCACACGTACGTCCACTAAAATCGTATGACTGTACGATACGATTCGATCACGTGGTCTCCAAGAACAAATGTGATTTGCGCTTTCGAAATCACGTGATCGAATTGTATCGTACCGTCGTGCGATTTTAGCTGACGTGTGGCTGGCCGTTAATAATCATAGCAGCTATTGCTGATACAATGGAACCTCCCTTATAAGACCTCCCATTATAAGACTCCCTCCCATATAAGACCTACTTCTTTGAGACATTGCCCTTCTTTGTAAGTACAGTGGAACCTCCCTTACAAGACCTCCCATTATAAGACTCCCTCCCATATAAGACCTACTTCTCTGAGACATTGCCCTTCTTTGTAAGTACAGTGGAACCTCCCTTATAAGACCTCCCATCATAAGACTCCCTCCCATATAAGACCTACTTCTCTGAGACATTGCCCTTCTTTGTAAGTACAGTGGAACCTCCCTTACAAGACCTCCCATTATAAGACTCCCTCCCATATAAGACCTACTTCTCTGAGACATTGCCCTTCTTTGTAAGTACAGTGGAACCTCCCTTACAAGACCTCCCATTATAAGACTCCCTCCCATATAAGACCTACTTCTCTGAGACATTGCCCTTCTTTGTAAGTACAGTGGAACCTCCCTTACAAGACCTCCCATTATAAGATCCCTCCCATATAAGACCTACTTCTCTGAGACATTGCCCTTCTTTTTGTAAGTACAGTGGAACCTCCCTTACAAGACCTCCCATTATAAGACTCCCTCCCATATAAGACCTACTTCTCTGAGACATTGCCCTTCTTTGTAAGTACAGTGGAACCTCCCTTACAAGACCTCCCATTATAAGACTCCCTCCCATATAAGACCTACTTCTCTGAGACATTGCCCTTCTTTGTAAGTACAGTGGAACCTCCCTTACAAGACCTCCCATTATAAGACTCCCTCCCATATAAGACCTACTTCTTTGAGACATTGCCCTTCTTTGTAAGTACAGTGGAACCTCCCTTATAAGACCTCCCATTATAAGACTCCCTCCCATATAAGACCTACTTCTCTGAGACATTGCCCTTCTTTGTAAGTACAGTGGAACCTCCCTTACAAGACCTCCCATTATAAGACTCCCTCCCATATAAGACCTACTTCTCTGAGACATTGCCCTTCTTTGTAAGTACAGTGGAACCTCCCTTATAAGACCTCCCATTATAAGACTCCCTCCCATATAAGACCTACTTCTCTGAGACATTGCCCTTCTTTGTAAGTACAGTGGAACCTCCCTTACAAGACCTTCAAAAATCATCCAAATTGAGGTCTTATAAGGGAGGGGTCTTATAAGGGAGGTGATTTTAATACTTACAAAGAAGGGCAATGTCCACTGTGTTAAAATTACCTCCCTTATAAGACCTCATTTGGGATGATTTTTTAAGGGAGGTTCCACTGTGTTAAAATTACCTCCCTTTTAAGACCCCTCCCTCATAAGACCTCCTTTGGGATGATTTTTTTAAGGTCTTATAAGGGAGGTTCCACTGTGTACACAGTCGCTGTTGATAAAGGTTACGCAATGGTTCTGATGCAGTGATCCGATCCAAGACTGGCTGGAGGAGGGTCGGAATGGCCTGTGGTGCTACATTGCATCCTAGTGAGTGCAGTTACCATATTGTTCGGATTATAAGGCGATACTTTTCCCCCAGACTGAGACCCCCGCGCCCTATAATATGACTACTTAAATAGTAAGAAAATATAGTAACTGAATCTGAATTTTGTGTAAAATTTGGGGGGTGCGCCTCATAAAAGATTAAAATTCCTGGGATTACCTTCTCTGAAGGGAAGAAGAGTCAGGGGAGACCTTATACAAGTATATCAAATAATGAATAATATTGATGACATAGACTTTAACAACCTTTTTGTTAAAAGTATCACAAACATGACACGAAATAGTACAGAGAAGTTATTTTTAAGACGATCAGTTACTAACATTCGCAAGTTTTACTTTTCTAAACGAGTTGTTCAATACTGGAATAATTTGTCAACTAACATTATAAGGCTGCACCTAACATAAATATATTCAAAAATCTTCTGGACAAAGACACAATGATGTCAAATTTTTTATAATACTTTCGATGAATATAAAAAATGTAAAAAAAAGAAAAAAAAAGTCCATTCCATATTTCTGTTAAACTTATAGTTTAGCTGTAGAAAGCAAGCCACCTTGAAACAAACCAAAGTCATAAACGAGAAAAGGCGTAAAAGGGCCGCGAGGCCCACTTCTAGCCCTAACTACTACTACTTATAGTCAAAAACAGATGGTACATACATTTCTGTGTGGTTGACATCTCAGTATTTTATTTCTCCCTCTCCCCGCGGGGATACCGGGGTGGGGTCTTTCGTAAAAATAGTTCCCCTACCACCTGTGTTTGTGGCTTCCTCTAATCCGCCACTCTCTTTGACTCTGCCTTTTCCCTTTGCTTTCTGTCATCTACTATCTTTCTGACTTATTGTCCCCATTCTCCTGCCTTTTTTAAAATTTTAAATCTTCCAAATAATTTTTCTCATTTGAGAATAAGCTGACAAAGCTTTTTTTTCATCCTGCCTTTATAAGGATGTGTGTGTGTGTGCATGTGTTTGTTTGTGTGTGTATCACTATGTGCGTGTGCGTGTGTGTAGTTTATGTTTGTGTCTGTATCCGTGAGTGTGCAGTGGTTTTTTTCTATCAAACACCTTATGGTGTTTCTCATATAACTTCATGTATGTTTGATTTGATTTGCGAGTTGACAAGGGTGCTACTCTTTCATTTTTACACTGATTTCAGTATTTTTAATTTTACCAGAAACTGAACTTCAGGTTTTTTTAAAATTTCTCAACAAAACATTTTTTAATGACCACAAGCTATTTGGGGTTTGAACTTGTTTGTTCTATCTTGGAAGTTTACAAAGTTTGCAATCTTGGAAGTTTGTAATAATAATTTTGCAAGACTTATCAGACTCAAACTGTCTCTGTCTATCATTTTAACTGTCTGTCTGTCTCGTTATATCTCTCTCTTAAATTGCCCCCCTGAATTGTCCGACGGGGGCTCTGCCCCTGCAGGGTTCGTACGGTCCTTATAGGTTTTTATATTTGTGGATGGGCCTCATAAGGCCTTATAGGTGCTTATATTTAACCTATCGGTCCTTACAGAAAGTACTTAGGTCCTTATGGATGACAAAAAGTCATCCATTTTTTTGCAAAGGACGAAAAACAATCTGAAGTGTGCACATTTAGTCGTAAACCTTCGAAAAATAACATAGATTTTGACCGCATTTGCATTCGATCGCGTTCAGAATGAAATGGAAGTGGAGCAGACGACATAACAAGGGAGGTAAATCACCGAACTCGCTCAATGCGCATGACCAGAAGTAACCGGTCGACAACGTTGCCGCGTTCTCATGAAGAAAGCAAGATGCCAGGCAAATGCTCTTTCCAAGATCGCTGGTTAAAAGACGGTGATTATAAGTACTGGATTAGGACAGACAAAGATCCCAGGGAGGCACGATGTTTTGTGTGCGCTATATCACTGAACTTGGCATCAATGGGCGAATCTGCTTTGAAAGTGTTAGGAATGACAGAATTTGGGTCAAACCACAGCGATCTTTCCCGTCTAAAAGTTTCACCCCGATTTTGCCGAAGTGCAAAACGGTCACTCACTTCGCCTCACTCGCTTGCTTTGTATCATCGTTGCTGGCCGTCAGAAGCATGTTCACTCCACTAGTAGAGGTCTGTCCCGTCATCCTAGACTGATTTTTGTTTACAAGTGAGAGTTCGTTCGCGAGAGTTGAGCGTGTCAAGTTTTGGGTCAGATTACTAAGCTGACCAACTCATAAAAGATTAAATGAATTCTTAAGTGTAATACTGATAAAAAAAATATATATACATTGGTCACTGGGTTTACACTTACAGTCAATAGTTTTAATTTGTATAACTTCCAAGTCTAATAGTACTGGTAAGACTCATTGTCTTAAGACAGTCAGAGGCTTTTTGTGGAGGTTTATACTGGTCAACATATGCTTCATTGTACTCCTTAATTGATGCTCATCAAGAGTATATGTGGGTTTGGGGGTCTGCAATCAATGTTTCTTTAGTTATGGTAACTTGCTTTCATACAATCAGGCAGTCAGTCAGACAAACAGACGCTTTATAACTAACGTGTCAAATACAAATAAAAGTTATTATTAAAGACACATTTGCTATTAAATAAGCTTTATTTTGGTACCAAATGTATGTTAATTGGTTGAAAATAAGCAAGTTATGGCTGGTTGAAGTTCAGATTCATCCAAATCTTGATCAACTTTTTCTTATACAGTGTATAGCCCATGTAAGCCCTTTGTCTGTAATTTCAAGAAGTCGTAACTTACTTATTTGTTGACCAATTTAGACAAATTTGGTATCATTGTAAAGGTTGTTTCATGCTCTTTTCAATGATATAGGTTTGATTAAGGTTTGGCAAAAAATACAAATTTTAATATATTTTTCTAACCTTGCTACCTGTGTTATATACAGTGTTCGTTTTTGTGCTGAAATACAATTATCGCACAGATTTGTAGAGAATTTTCTTTAGGCTCTAGACGGTTTACGTCCTTATGAGAAGTGAAATGGTGCTTATAAGGTCCTTATATTGTGAAAGATCTGAAGGGTGGGAACCCTACCCTGTACCCTGCCGGGCCATGGGTCCCTGGACCCCTGCCTTTCATTTTTTTTTTCATTTTGGGGAGTTGCACCCATGATATTGTAGTTAGCTGATTTCTATTGACTGAGCTGTCTAAGATAATTATGTTTATCTGTTTTGATTCCAGCATCACGTTTCTGATCACCTACTTCATTCTGATTTGCTTTCAAGGTCTCAGGTAGGTGCCTTCCTCCCCCCCCCCCCCCCCCGAGAAATTGTGAGTGAGTAAATGTTGTGCGTGTGGAAAAGGTGAGGTGGGTGGGGGTCTGTTTATCCATGCCTTGAATTTTTCTTTTTTTTCTTTTTCTTTTTTTTTTCTCCCTGGATGTTATGAGTGTTCGTGAGTGTCTATAGTGTGTGTGTGTGAAGAAAAGGGAAGGTGGGTGGGGGGTTGAAAGACCGGCTGGATTATTTTGATTTCTACTTTAAATTATGTTAAATAATTATTTGGTATGCTTCTTTTTAAAATGGCGAAAATGGAGTTTTACGTCCTCTTGGTCTGAATCAGACACATATGGGACATTTGTAAATACAAATATGGTGGGAACAACACTGGAGGCAATGCCCGGAGGCAGTGCGAAACCAGTAAAGTCCCGACTTTTTATTAATACAGATAGGTGTAGCGGTGACCACGCCTCGGTTAAACCTCATCGGCTATGGCACCGCCACAAGTGGTATCTTTTCATTACATGTACTAATTTTATATATTTTTCTTTTTAAATTTTTGTTGAAATGGTGTCTATAATGTGTATGTCAAAAAGGGTGGTGGGTGGGGATGAACGGCGTGAGCATCTAAAAAAATTTTTTTATTATTTTATTTGATATACTTCTTCATATTGTTTTAAAACATTTTGTAATAATGTTTTTCTTCTTGATTGTTTTCTCTCGTAATATTTGTAAAGCGCTCTGAGGATGAATTTTTTTTTTATCATCGAAGAGCACTATAGAAGCTTTCTTTATTATTATTATTATCTTTTCTCTTTTTTTCTTATACTGTATTTTTTTTTACCATTAGGCGCTTGTGGGTATTTTAAAGAAATTTTCTTGAAAAATCTTTAAAAAAAATAAAGCAAAAGGTGCCTTCATTTATAAGACCTTGCAAAAGAAAGTCTAACTTCGAAGCCCGTACACGTTCGGTAAATGCTTGCCGACCGCCATTACTGCTGTCATAAACGAGAGTTGGCTCCCCTTTCAAATAATCGAACTTCCGTTTGTGCTACTTCCTGTTGTTGAGTTTGGACAAAAACTAGAATTATGCCATTGTAAGCTCTACAATGATGCTTTTTGCATCCAAAGAAGGGTTATGGCGTCTGTTGGATGGTATCTCGGATGATAATAGCGATTTTGAAGCATTTTAACATGAGTATTCGTCGTATCGGCGACTCGTTGCCACTTTCGATGTCTAGACTCGCAGTAGACTGTACTGAGCATGGCAATCGTTGCCTCTCTTCTCACGATTTTGTTCACTTATAGGGCGCCCTCGTTTATTAGGTGCATAGGTCGAAATTGTAAAAAAAAAAATCGCCTTATAACCCGAAAATTACGGTACAGTGGAGCCTCTCTTATAACACCTTAAAAATCATCCAAAATGTGGAGGGGTCTTATAAGAGAGGTAATTTTAATACTCGCAAAGAAGGGCAATGTCTCAGAGAAGTAGGTCTTATGTGGGAGGGAGTCTTATAATGGGAGGTCTTATATTAAGGGAGGTTCCACTGTATGTGTTTTAGTTAGGAAAAAAGAGCTTCTGCTGCTGGGCAATTGAATGTCTGAAAGACCTTGTCGTTGGTTGTTGTGTCCAACAATGTGTTGGGCACAGGGTGGCATGAGTTAGCCAGGGATGTGAGAGTTACGCGTAAGCGCGTAAATACACTTTTTCTATTTGGAAAACGATAACCAAAAAACGTACAGATCGAGAGAGATTGTCAAGTTAGGTAGCCTTTCTTTGCGCGCAAACACAGTGAAAACGAAAGCCGTTTGAGTACAGTCACTTGACTGAATTTTGTAAGCTTCTCTGGTTGGCCAGTTATGTCCAATGGCAATGCATCATTTTTATATGTTCGGCTATGATTTCAAAGGAGGGTTCTGTTTCATCGTCGACCATAAAAGTTATTTATCACACCACAGATGTGAGGAAAGAGGAGATGGACAAAGGATGCCAGCACAAATTTGACAGGGCTTGGCTGGATGAAACTGTAACGGACAGTAAGATCCGTGTAGGCGAGCAGCAAAAAATATTGATGTCGGAGGCAAAGATACCATCTTAATAGTTTGTAACATGATTCTGTTCCAGGAGAAAAAGCCCGTGGAATTTCATCTGTCTTGCCGTCTTTGTAAGTGTTTTCAAACTATTCAGTTCATGTTATCCTTAGTTATTACAAGCCTACTTATATATTTGCATTAGATTGTGGTTTTTTATATCAGTAGTGGGTTGTTGTTGTTTTTTTGCAATATTTTATTCATATTTTCAAACAGTGAAAGTCCAGGGAAATTCTTGTAGCATTATGCAATGTAATGGTTTTGGTTGGTTGGTTGGCTTACCCTGGCTAAAAGACTCCAGGGATCATCCCAACAGCGAGAAGCACTTGAACACTAAGGTACAAATGCATCAGCTAGGGATGAGACACATTACGTGTGTGACCGTTTTTGATTACCCTGCCATGTTATACTTACAGTGTGTGTGTGCGTGTGTGTGTGTGTGTGTGTGTGTGTGTGTGTGTGTTATTTTTGCAGACTGTGGCTTTCTCAATCCTCACTGCAATCATCAGCAGGTTAGTGTTAACCCACCCACCCTCAATTTCTGTTTTTCATGCCCATCTAAAAAAACCATCTTTAAACTTTTTTTCTAATTGAAACTTCTTTTTTTTAAAGCCATCTTTTTTTTGTAGGGTCAATCTGTTTTATAAGTTCCTTGAGGCTATGCTGTGTGTTTGATGTTTAATCTTTTTTGTTTTGTTTTGTTTGTTTGAAGAAGCGATAATCCAAGTCTTTCTTTTGTATATAATTTTATATCAGTTTTCTGATAATGATATATCTTGAACACCAAGCTCCAAACGATTGCTAAATAAAAACAAGAATATTATTTATAATGTTCATCATTGTTAAACATTCGGGACTTTCCTGGTGTTGCATTGCCTCCGGGCATTGCCTCCAGGATCGTTCCCACCATCTTTATATCTACTAATGTACCATATGTGTCTGTTCCAGACCGGAGGACGTTAAACAGATTTCCATTCAAATAAAAACAAGCTAAGACATTTCAATTCTGTTTTCTGCATGTCATATCCCGGGTGTTTCTTGTAAATTGAAAATTCGCCCGTTCCTGCTCTTCTTGTGCTTTGTCATATTGTTTGGTGTTATGGGTGTTCATTTGAAATAAATTGTTACAATTGCATGGGTGCTCCTGGGAAATAAAAAAAATCCTGCAAGGGGGCGGCCCCGGCGGAGTGCAGGGGCAGCGCACACACACATTTACTGCTCTTTTTTTCACCCCTCTAGACTAGTACAAGTGCTACATTCCTTTAGTAAATCTGTTCAACGTCCTCCGGTCTGGAACAGACACATATGGGACATTAGTAGATGCAAAGATGGTGGGAACGATCCTGGAGGCAGTGCTCGAAGGCAGCGCAACACCAGCAAAGTCCTGACTTCTTTTAAGCGATACAGATTAGTTTTAAGTAATAAGCATGAATTCTTTTGAATATAGTAAATGCTTATATAGGCCCTTTTTATTGTACAAGCGTGTGTGTGTGTGTATGTAAGAAAATCGTTGCTTCTCAAATTCTCATAATCCGGCGATGCCGGCTCTAGGCAATTAAAAAAATCCAGCAATTCAGGACATCCTGCAAGGAGGAACACCCATCATGGGCCTGTACAGGCGTCACCGTTTAACTAAATTGGTGCTATGATCATTGTGTATCACAGTTACCATGAGACCAAGAGTGTTCTGCTGGCCGCGGGGATCACTGGCGCTGTGTGTTTGTCCGTCACTCTGTTCGCCATTCAGACCAAAGTGAGTCCGTCTGTCCGTCCGTCCGTCCGTCTGTCTGTCTGTCTGTCTGTCTGTGTGTCTTTCACTTCGGTGTGTTGGTCAATGTGTGGTCCAATGTGTAGAATGCAAGGAGAGAGAAAAAAAAGAAGAATATGATATCTGTCTGTTTCATCCTGAAATTACAGTCAAAGTTTTGATAATTGATTATACTAAAATCACATGCAAATAAATTAAATAAATTAAGATGGCTGCGACGCGCTCTCCAGGTGGGAGCAACCCGAATTTCACAGAGACGCCTCTGTGACTATAAAGTACCAAATATTCGGCAAATGTTAAGAAAAGCTCCCTCCTCTGCCCCTTCCATTCATTTCAGTTAGGGTTAGAGTTGGATAGGATTAGTGATAGGTTTAGGGTCAGTTAAGTGTCGATCTACCATCAATTTTTATTTTTTGTTGATTAGACAGTTTCAGGCTCGAAACTGTCTCAGGTCAAATGCACACAAAAATAAAAGTAGATGACTAAACTGACCCTAAACCTATCCTGAATTTAACCCTTTCACCGCCAGCCATATTTCAGCCAAAATTTACCTGGGTAGAGAACAAAATCCATTTCCAGTATTGGGGATTCTTCTGTGACATACATAGAAATAAGGTCTGCCCTTACTTCCCAAAACTAAGACAATAGGGTCTTTGGATAATAGACCCCAATTTGATGCCTTTTAGTGACATAGGTGTTACTAAAATGCGACTTTGGCCGTGAAAGGGTTAAAAACATTTTTAAATAGGCCAGGGATGGTATTCACGTTGAGATAGCATGAGACTTAGCATGATGCTAACTTAGAAGCTCTTCCAATGTCCTATAGGATTTAATAGGACTTTTGGAAGAGCTAAGTTAGCATCATGCTAAGTCTCATGCTATCTCGACATGAATACCGTCCCAGATGAGTTCAGAATTAGTAAGGGAGGTCTTCATTTTATTGGAGATATTAAAAAACTAGGCTAGGCCTAGCCCATTTCTAAAGGAATCCATGTTCCTTAGTGAGTCATCAGCAGGACTGATCAGAGGTGGGGAGGGGTGTTGCTAGTCCCTCTCCCCGTGGATTGTGTTCACCAGGATCACTGTCCACCGCTCATCATGTCACTGAAGGCCAAAAGGCCAACAGGTAAGAATGTATCCTACTAGATGACTGCTTACATTTTGTCACAACCGTCACACACTCTCAGTGCTATTCTGCCAACTTTCCACTTCCAGTTTTATGTCAATCAAATTTTCGTAAAGATTTAAGGGCACTGCGGATGAATTTGTTTAGAAATTCATGTATCGGGAGTATTTCAATAAGGGTCATTTTTTGGTGTGAACAGCTTAGTCCAGGATAAATATTACAAGCTGTAATTGTTGTGTTTTTGGGGGGTACAGTTTTATGAGTTATATCCCTTTGCAAGGTGTGTTCCCACTAAATTGCTTCCCCTGTGCTGCAGATTGACTTCACCATGTGTTCTGGGCTGATCTTCGCTTTGATGTCCGTGCTCTTTTTCTTCGGCATTTCCTGCATCATAACCTACTACTGCTGGGGTTACAACCATGTAAGAGTCTGTATGTTTGTCTGTCTGTCTTGTCTGTCTATCTGTCTGTGTGTCTTTTTGTGTGGGTCCTCCATCATCCACTGTCTTCCACTCATTTTTGCTTTTATTACATATGTAGGGTGTCAGTTTTCTTATTTGCTTCTAGTCCTACATTGCTTTGTTTTTTCCCCCATCAAGGTACTATTTGTTTTTATTTATTTAGACAATTTATATAGCGCTTATCCTTTTAAACCCTTTGGCTGCCAGCCATTTTTCAGCCCCCCCAAATACTATCTTTCTTTTCAAAGTACGGTGCCCCTTCCATCCGTGTGTGTTTGTGTGCTTGCGTGTTGTTTTTGCATGTGTGGTATGTGTGTGTGTACGTGTAGTGCGTTCGTGTGTGTGTGTGTGTGCGCGTCTGTGTTTAGTGTGTGCATGTATCTGTGTTTAGTGCGTGCGCGTGCGCGTGTGTGTGTATATTATATTTTTGTCGTTTATTTATTTATATTGCTTGCTGGTTTATTCATTTATTATTGTAAGCCCTTTGGGCTTTTTTAAGATTAGGCTCTATAAATGCTAATTATTATTATTATTATTATTATAAAACTTAAGTTGGCAGAGAAAAAATGTATCTACAATATTGGGAATTCCTCTGTAGCATATGCATGTGTGTATGTGCATTTCTTTTGAAATAGTATAACATGTAAATATGAGTGACTGCATGAGTGCTCTTTTTTTAGTGATGTTCTTTTTGTAATAAATTTTGATGATTAGTCCGTCACCAAAGGTGATCAGACTATTGTGATGGGCTGGTTTGTCTGTTTGTTTTTGTTAGTCCGTCACCAAGACGGACTATTGCGATGGGCTGGTTTGTATTTTTGTTTGTTTGTTTTTTGGTTTTTTGTTTTTTTCTTTCTGTCCCAAGGATATCTCCCGAACCGCTTGACCGAATCGCGTCAAATTTTGTGTGAAGGTGTGCCTCCTTAATAGGAAGAGATCGGCGCAAACCATTTTGCCGTCGTGACCTTGACCGTGACATACGACCTTGAAAACCGAAAATCTATTTTTAGCCATATCTCGGGCACCGATCAACATAGGATGTTGAAACTTGGTATGAAGGTGGTTTGGCTTATGCCCGTTCTGATGATGGCATACCGGTCAAGGTCAAGGTCAAAAAGATCGCTGGAGCCTGAAAATCGGAGGGTCATTTTTTTCTCCTTCTGTCTGTCCCAAGGATATCTTTCGAACGGGTTGACAGAATAACGTCAAATTGTGTGTGCTGGTGTGTCACCATGAGAGGAAGGCATCCGCGGAAACCATATTGCCGTCGTGACCTTGACCTTGGCGTACGACCTTGAAAACCGAAAATCTTTCAGGGGCCATAACTCCCACACCATTATTGTTAAAGTCTTCAAATTTGGCATGAAGGTACTTTGGCTTATGCCCGTTCTGATGGTGGCATACCGATCAAGGTCAAGGTCACGGTCCGGGCGATCCGTAGGCCTTGAAAGTGGTAGGCGTCTACACATTGGGTTTTAAGCCATATTTTCCACATTGGTACTTGACAGAAGCGCTTCAGATTGTGTGTGGTACTGTATACCCTAGAGAAGAAAACATCCGAGCATAAATTATCACCATGCTGACCTTGACCTTGAAGTGTGACCTTGAAAACAGAAATTTCCTTCTTTGCGCTATATGTTTCTTCTTCAAGCTGTATCTCGTGAACTAGAAGACAGAATCCCTTCCAATTTTGTGTCAGGATGTGACACTCTACGGGGTGTCGCAAGTGCGTGGCATTGCTGGTGACGGACATGTCTGCCACTCGGCGACGCCCTTGTTTTTGTTGTTGTTGGTTTTTTTCTGTCTGTCCCAAGGATATCTCCCGAACCGCTTAACCGAATCGCGTAAAATTTTGTGTGAAGGTGTACCTCCTTAATAGGAAGAGATCGGCGCAAACCATTTTGCCGTCGTGACCTTGACCTTGACGTACGACTTTGAAAACCGAAAATCTATTTTTAGCCATATCTCAGGCACGGATCGACATAGGATGTTGAAACTTGGTATGAAGGTGGTTTGGCTTATGCCCGTTCTGATGATGGCATACCGATCAAGGTCAAGGTCAAAAAGATCGCTGGAGCCTGAAAATCGGAGGGTCATTTTTTCTCCTTCTGTCTGTCCCAAGGATATCTCCCGAACCGCTTGACCGAATCGCGTCAAATTTTGTGTGCTGGTGTGTCACTATGAGCGGAAGGCATCCGCGCAAACCATTTTGCCGTCGTGACCTTGACCTTGGCGTACGACCTTGAAAACCGAAAATCTTTAAGGGGCCATTACTCCCACACCGTTGGTGTTAGAGTCTTCAAATGTGGCATGCAGGTACTTTGGCATATGCCCGTTCTGATGGTGGCATACTGATCAAGGTCAAGGTCACGGTCCGGGAGATCGTAGGCCTTGAAAGTGGTAGGGGTCTACAAATTGGGTTTTCAGCCATATTTTCCACATTTGTACTTAACAGAAGCGCTTCATATTGTGTCTGGCACTGTATACCCTAGAGTAGAAAACACCCGAGCATAAATTATCGCCATGCTGACCTTGACCTTGACGTGTGACCTTGAAAACCGAAATTTCCTTCTTTGCGCTATATATTATTGTCCAAGCTGTATCTCGTGAACTACAAGACATAAGGAACTAGAAGACAGAATCCCTTCCAATTTTGTGTCAGGATGTGACACTCGACGGGGTGTCGCAAGTGCGTGGCATTGCTGGTGACGGACATGTCTGCCGCTCGGCGACGCCCTTGTTTGTTTTTATTTCAATGCCTTACGTCATCTTGCTTTCTTGTCATTGTAAAGCGCATAGAGCATTTTCAATAGTTTATTGCGCGATATAAATAAAATTATTATTACATGTATTATAACATTAAGCCTATCCTTACCTTCCAAAATTAAGAAAATCGGGTCTTCAGATAACAGGCCCTGATTTGATGCCTTTTAAGCCGGCGACAGACTATGTGACTGCCTCATATGACTCAATCACGTCGTGACGTAGATCAAATTTTGTTTCCCGCACAGAAGACGTCACAAGCCATCTGACTCGATCAGACTCGATCAGTGAAATTTAGAACCCACCCTATTCGGCCCTGTTCGAGTTAGATGGTATGCAAATGAGGTGAAACATCACGACCTGATCGAGTCACATGAGGCGGCCACATAGTCTGTCGCCGCCTTTAGTGACATGGGTGTCAAACCATTGTGGTGCATAAATGCGACATTGGCGGTGGTGAAAGGGTTAAGGCTCTAAATGGTTTTTCTTATATTATGTAAAAAGAAAAAAGGTGGTAGAAAAAAAAGAAGGTATATTTGAGAAGAAAGGTTCAACGTTTGACACTTCATGACTAAGTGCCTAATGCACAAAACGTTGAAGCCTTCTTCTCACAAGTACCTTTCTTTTTTTTTTCTACCATCTTTTTTTGTTTCACATCATTATATTATGGTCATTTTTTTTCATCTGCTTTTTTTATTTTATTTTTTAAATGCTGTCAGATTAAATCTGTTGGTTTTAAACATTATGATATCTTTTGATAATTTCATTCATTCTCAGAATCTGTATATTTGTATTTTTTTTAAAAATGCTTTAACCCTTTCACCGCCAGCCATATTTCAGCCAAAATTATCCATCAAAATTACCTGGGTAGAGAATAAAATCCATCTGCAGTATTGGGGATTCTTCTGTGACATATATAAAATAAGGTCTACCCTTGCTTCTCAAAACTAAGACAATAGGATCTTTGGATAATAGACCCCAATTTGATGCCTTTTAGTGACATAGGTGTTAAATCACTGTGGTGCTAAAATGCGACTTTGGCAGTGAAAGGGTTAATATTTTCCTATAAACGTTCTGCTTGCATATCGCAGAAGAAGAAAACTTTTAACACACTCAGGACGAATGGCCCGGATCCGGCTCATAAGAGTTTTCAAGAGGTTTTGATTTCTGGCGTGTAACCAGCTTTCCGGTGCGATGTCATAACCTATTTTCAGTTTGCTTTGACCTTGCTTTGACCTTGCCTCTCTTGAAATCAACCAATCATTTACATTCAGGTTTGGTTGTAGAGGGGGGTCAAAGATCGGAATGTGAGATTTTCCTTCTTTCTATGCATTAGCTGTTTTCGTCAATAGGAGACAAACGACGAAGGTATGGAATCTGATATTTTATGATCGTTTAGTGCATGGTGTTAGTAATCTTATTTGAAAATATCAGTCCATAACTTTTCATAACTTTTTTGTGGTGATGGGTTTTCGAACCTAGTCGAATGGCCCGTCCTAAACGGTTGTAAGGGGAAGCAACTGGCCAGTGTCGAGTGAATTAACCTAAAGTGAACAAGTTTTAAATGCTCTGATACACAACGCCCACAGAAAGAAATGATCAGCGGAGGATACACACACAAAACAAAATGTGTGGTTATTTCACCATTTACGGTACTGAAGCTCACGCGCCTTATAATATGATTAAAAAAAATAGTAAGAAAGTGCAATAATAACAAAATTTGAATATTGTGTAAAATTTAGGAGGGGGGTGTGGGGTGTGTGCCTCATAATAAGGTGCACATTAGAAAAACACGGTAGTCTGTCTACAACGATGCTCTGTTACTATCTTGTGCTATCAAAGTAAAAAGGTGTAGAGTGGCACAGATCAGGTAACGCGTTCACCTTGTGTCAAGTAAACCCGAGTTTGAACCTGGGTACAGGGGATTTTTCCTCTCACTTTGCACTAGGCCTTACGATCTGAACGTGGAGTCTTTCGGATGAGACGATAAACCGAGGTTCCGTGTGCCCATGCACTCAGCACACGTTAAACCCAGTGGCAGCAAAAAAGTTGTCATTTGGTCAAAATTTACACACACTCCCCCCATTTCCTTCCTCATCAGTCACACAAAAGTCGCATGCAAATTTTTGTTTAAATTGGGAGACGCGCCTCTGGCTACGACGCGCTGTCTAGGTGGGAGCAACCTGAATTTCACAGAGACGCCTCTGTGACTATAAAGTACCTATTACCTCATACCTAATAATACCTAATACCTTTTCAATTTTACAGAATTTTGTTATCTTCTTTTGATTTTTGCTGCAGATTTTGGATTCCGTGTATGCTGGGCTGGGAGCTCTTGTCTTTGCTGTGGTGAGTTGTTTATTTTTTATTTTATTTTTTTTTGCAACACTCAGTTGATATGATGATGAAGATAATGAGGAAGGAAGGTGGTAGAGTAGGTTTAGATGTACGTTCGCCTGCCGATTTCAATGCGTGAGTGACGTGGGTTCGAATCCGGCCTTGCACTTTCAGGTTCTGATCTACTACAGCCGGATGTAAATGTTTTGAGCACCTAGTATAAGCTCTAAGCTTGTTGTGCTCTGCGACCTTCATATTGTGATGCTGCTTAATTTGTTACATGACTGTTAATGAATAAATTTGTTTAAACCAAGAGAGTTATATCCCCAAGACCATTTTGCCAGATTGGCTCTATCAGTTGTTTTTTTCATGGCATGATTTGTACAGTGGAACCTCCCTTATGCGACTTCCCATTATGCGACTCCCTCCCACATAAGACCTACTTCTCTTGAGATATTTCCCTTCTTTGTAAGTATTAAAATGACCTCCCTTAAGACCCCTCCCTTATAAGATCTCATTTGGGTTGATTATAGTACATCTGTATCGTTAAAAATTTGGGACTTTCCTGGAGTTGCACTGCCTCCGGGCATTGCCTCCAGGATCGTTCCCACCATCTTTATAGGACGGATTTTCATCATCAGACCTCATTTGGGATGATTTTTGAAGGTCTTATAAGGGAGGTTCCACTGTACAATGAAATTTTCTTTTCTTTTCCTCTGGCAGTCAAAGGGGTTAGGGATGATGATTACGATAATGATGACGACAATTACGCCCATGTTTCAGGTTCTTCTTCTTCTGCGTTCCCAGGCCATATGGCCATAATGGGTAAGATACGTATATGTCCGGTTTTCAGTTTTCACAGCCGACACATTCCGATTTCGGAGGAGCTCAAAGGAGAAACATTATTTCGATGGCTTAGAGTCAAAACGGACTATCTTTAGATAGTCCATTGACTTATTATTGATGCTATTGCAAAAACTAAGAATCTATTCTATCATGTTACCGTTTCACTACGAATGAGTTATTCCTTCCAATTTGGAGCAAATGCCAATTTACCAAAGACCAAAAAGTTCTAGTCTTAACAAGACTAGATTACTTCCCTTGGTCTACACAGCCAATACCACTAAGCTGCCGTGGATCCCACTCGCTACGTCACTTCCGGGGAGGCAACTTTAAATTATAATAAATTTTTTCCAACTTGGAGCAGCCATGTTGTTCTTTGCTCTTGCTATTATTTCGTTTATCTTATTTATTCTAGCCGCCATCCTCCTCTGTTTGGGTTGCCCCTTTGCCTTGGGGCTACAGGTTTGTCGGCATGTAGTTGGTGTGAATTATTTTCACGTTTTTTCATTGCTAATAATTATTTGAAATATTTTGTTGTGCTTACAAGTTACATGCTTTGTTCCCCCGGTCGCCATTTCGGCCGTCGATCCTGTAGTATGGACTCAGTCTAGTGGGGTTTTCTAGTAAGCTATCTCGGGATGTTAAGGGGAAGCTTTTGGATACACCTCAGGCTTCTTCTTCTTCTAGTTTTCGCAAACTTTCTAGTTTGAGGCCTAGTCTGCCTCTTCTTCATCGTTGGGGAAGGTGCAACCCCCCCCCCCCCCCCCCCCCCCCCCTCTCTCAGCCTGTTCTGTGTCTCCTGCGTTTGTTACAGAGCAGATTATTTCCTGGGTGGATTCTTCTTCTCTGGTATCAGATATGCTTGCAGAGTTTGAGAATGAGGGGTTAGTTTTGGTTCCGTTGGCCTCTTGGGCCGGTTTGTCAGTTGGGCCTGGTAGGCCCTGGACACGACAACTGACTTGACTACGGACCAACTACGCAGGGTACTCTCACGAGAGTCAAGGTATTAACCAGTGTGTACGTTCGCCTCTCTTTGCATGAACAATAATGATGTTCCTTTTCTTTAACTCGGTTGGGCAGCTGGCCCAAAGAGAGCTGACTACGGACATCTCCATCTTCCCACGAGAGGAAGACCTCGGGCTGGACGGACGGTCCTCCTCCCAGCGTGACGTGGAAGCTGTTCGTTCTCACGACCGCTGCAGGAAGCCCCAGACGGACGCCGTACCTGTCTACGGCTCTCGTGCTCGTGATGGCGAATATCTCCCCTCTCTCAGTGAATGGCAATTCCGTAGCCCGCGTAGGGCGAGTGGTAGCCCGCGTAGGGCAGGAGGTACGGACTCTCCCAACGATCGGCAGTCACGTAGCCCGGGTAGGGCGGGAAGTACGGACTTGCGTTATACCCAGCAGAGCCGTTGCCCGCGTAGGGCCTTGCCTCGGCGGTCTCTTGAACCCGGAAACATCGATGATCAACAGTTCCGTAGCCCGTGTAGGGCGAGAGGTACGGACTTGCGTTATGCCCAGCAGAGCCGTTGCCCGCGTAGGGCCTTGTCTTGGCGGACTCTTGAACCCGGAAATATCGGTGACACCTTCGTCTACCCGCCACGGCCCGTGCGGCCCGTTCACGGACCAACCCTGTCCGTTACTCGTGCCGGCGGCACGCGGCCACCCGTCTCCACCGTCACGGGCACCCGTCACAGAACGGCACCATCTGCGGCGGACCGGCCGTTGCCTGTTCTGGAACCTGTCTCACGTCATCCTGGCCCTCGTCGTGCGGATGAGTTTCAGCTTCCTGCGGATGCCTGTCTGACCAGACACCCCTCGAAGCGTCATGTAGCGCTGCCACGAGAGTCTTCTGTGGATGAAGAGTTTGAGTCGTTGCCTCGTGAAGGCTTGGTTGACTTTGACTTAGCCGTCCAGGACGAAGTATTTCGCATCATGAGAACTGTGTATCAGGGGTCTCAGCGGTCCCCGTCGAGATCTGTCCACGTCGACGATCTATTCTCTCAGTGTGGCAATGGTGTGACTGATCCCCCTGTGTATTCAGACCCAATCCCTTCGTCGTGCAGTCAGCCCTACTACACCGACGTCAGGCCGATGGTGCAGCTCGAATCAGCTCAGGCAGCGGGACAGCTACAGTTTTTTGGCAGTCTGCAAGCGCAGAAGGAGGCTCGTCTAGCGCTTCTCGTCTCTCTGTTCGTTCGGCAGGCACTTCGTAAGACTACTCTACCCTGTGGTCTCAGCCGCCGCCGTTGCCTAACGGCGACGTCTCTCCTCCCCCCCTGCCGGAGCCTGTCCCGTCTCAACCCGGCGCCTTTTGTGTAGAAGGTCTTCTTCCCACTGTTTCAGCGGGCTATCCCTTTGTGCCTGTGCCTTCGCACTCGGTTGTGGCCCCGTAGGTACGTTCCTCCCTTTGTTATGGGCGCTGAATGAGGCAAACTTCGGTTCTACCAAGCTGTGAGCTCCAGTTCGTCCGTGGCCTCCTCTTCTAAGGTGCAACTAGCGGCCACGTTCAGAGACGCGGTCCTCAAGGACTGTAAGTTCCTCTCTCCCTGCTGGATCGTTCGGCCGTTCGTTCTGGCCCCACTGATCTTCGTTCTACTTTTCATCAGGTTTCCCTCAAGGACAACCTGGGGCGGTTCAAGGAACGGAGACTGGGCTGGGGTCAGGATCGCATCGTGGAGTTGGCTACCAGGTCTGCCGGCCGGGGGGTTGCTTCCCCCCAAGCCTCCTCCTCTTGTCTCCACGAGAGCCGATTCGTCTCGAGGGCGTACCTTTCGCTTCCTCAGCTACCAGCCGCCCCCGCAAGACCAGTCTGATTCGTAGCGATCGACAGAGGAGTCTCTGCGCTCTGTCAATAGGGGAGCCCTTGTTCAGATTGTGCCTACGGAAACGGGATTCTTCTCTCGTCTGTCGTGGTCCCCAGGAAAAACGGAGAATTTCGCCCGGTCTTGGACTTGTCCCCCCTCAACAGGTTTTTTCGCACCGACAAGTTCAAAATGGAAACAACGGCTTCAATCCATCTCTCCATTCTCCCGAACGACTGGGCTACACCTTCATCCTGAGGGACGCATATTTTCACGCGTGCATCCATCCTTCACGTCAGCGTTTCCTTCGCTTCGCCGTTAGGAGCTCGTTCGTCTGGCCAGGTCCCGGGCTATTCGTCTTCATGTTTAACTGGACGATTGGTTGTTGCTAACAGCTTCGCAAGCCCTGTGCCTCTCACAAACGGACACTCTTGTTCGACTGTCCAAGACTCTGGGTTTTCGCATTCTCAACGGGAAATCAGAGCTGTCTCCGTCAGCCTCCTTCAGCTACCTCGGCATGAGTTCGTTACGGAGCGGTTTTCAGTGCAGCTGTCGGTAACTCGGGTCAAAGCCATCGTCGAGATTGTTTCGACGTTCAGGCCTAGACTTCGCTCTCTGCTTGTCAGCTTCTCCGTCTCCTGGGACTTATGGAATCGGTAGCGGATTTGCTTCCTCTCGCACGGTTGCGCTAACGGCCACTGCAACGACTGCTGTCGCAAAGGAAACTGTCTCAGCTGCCTCTCGAGCAACTAGTGTCTCACGGCAGTTGGTTCCTCGAGTCAACGTAACAGTGGATGATTCTCGAGTGGCTCAACAGCTCAGTGCCTTTCCGTCCCATGCATCAGCAGCAATTTTCTTCACACAGATGCCTCGACGACGGGCTGGGGCGCCCATTTGGATCGAGTCGAATTTTCGGGTCAGTGGACTTCGGCAGAGTAGAAATTTCACATCAACCTCTTGGAGGTGGAGGCAGTGACCAGGGCCCTGAAGCCTTTTGTAGTCCTTCTCTCCGGGAAATGCGTCACCGTCTGCGGACACAATACGACAGCTCTCTCATATCTTCGTCGCCAGGGAGGAACACAGTCTCCGGCTTTTTCAAGGAAAGCAGAAGAGTTTCTCCTCTGGGCCCAATCAAGGCAGATCGTGCTTTCAGTCGGGTTGTTGGAGATGGAGTCAGTAGCCAGGGCTCTGAAGTCTTTCACAGCCCGTCTCACCCAAAAATGGGTCTCCATCTGCGGAGACGATACGACAGCTCTCTCTCTTATCTTCGCCTTTAGTGAGAGACTCAGTCTCCAGCTCTCTCTAGGACAGCAACCGAGAGTTGTTCAACCGTACCCTTGTTGCCTTCCTTCTGAACGAATTTTTTGGGTGGCAACGGCCCCGGCTTCGCCGTTCTTTCGAATGTTGTCTGTTCTGGCAGGCATGGTTTTACTTGCTCTGTTTCAGACCTTCGTTTCCTCTGGTTACAACCATGAGTTGTTCAACCAGTTATTTCGTTCACCCGTTCCAGTCATCCTTTTCGGTCTGGTTCCGTCCCGATCGAACCTTACTGTCCGGCTAACATGATCTTCCATGCCCAGCCGTCAGCTCAGTTGTTCGACTGGGTGGCGTTGGAATGGGTTAAGTCGACGTCACGTTTGCACACTGTTTCGCTTTTTGTCTACATGTTTTCCTTTTCGGTGGGGACATTTCCGCGTCATCTGGTTAGTTTTGACGTCATGCGATAGCAACTATGTTGCTGTTTCGGTCTGTCCCTACGTCAGGGGCAGTTTTCATTTTTTGCCTTCCTGCGGTCTTAGCATGTAGAGTTGGTTATGAAGTGCAGTCACACATTCATACCGTGGCTTCTCAGTTTGCTAGTTCGGAGGTGGAATCTGCTGTTTTGCGGATTCTCATCTTCACCATTTAGTACTAGCTGTCTCTATCCCGTCATCGATCCTTTGCTTGCCCATTCTGAACAAGTCTTGTCCAGATGTGGGCCTTTTCGTTTTTGACTCATACTCGCCACTTCGATCGATATTTTTTCCGGTTCGAAAGGGCGTAGCAGCGTGTGGTGGCCCGGTCCGGCCACTCATAGTCCGTTTTGTTTCGGCCTTGGCTGCCCTGGGTGTCTCCATGCGGAGTTTGTCATCTCCTGGCTTCTTTTCCAGGATATTGTCTCGGTGGAGTCCACTCAGGTTCTGCCCCAGGATGATGCTTTCGGTACCCTTCTGTCTCTCGCGGGTACCAAGTTTAGGGCCAGGAATCATCCTGCTCAGCTTGCTTCTCCCTCGGTTACGATTTAAAGTCTTCTCTCTATTCTCGGCCCTGTTGTTTCTGATAGACTCCTGTGCCCCGTCAGAGCTCTTAAGTTTTTCCTTAAGAGGACCTCCCCCTTCCGGGGGCACAAACTCCGTCTGTTCTTTTCTTTGAATGAGAAATACATGAGGGATATTTCTAGTCAACCATTTCTAGGTAGTTGGTGAACGCTTTTAACTTAGCGTATATAAGTGCCGACTGGTCATTGCTCACTGATCCTCTGTGAGCCCATGAAATCCGGGCTTTCAGCACGTCCCTGGCTATGATTAAGGGAGTGGCGCTGTCCAGCGTTATGGAAGCTGCGTACTGGTAGTGACAGTCCACGTTTGCTAGCTTCTACCTTCGCCATTTCTCCGCCAGAAGGCAGGACGACACCGTTGGCATCAGGAAGGTGGTGCTTGCGCAGACTCCTTTTTTCTCTGGTCTAACGATAAGCTTATGCTATTTTTTTTGTTCTGGTGTTGGTATGCATATGTTTATGCTGTTTGGGGGTATGGATGTTTTGGTTATCTGGTTATTATGTCCTCTCCCTTACAGGTTATCCCTGGCGTTCCCTGTCAGGTTTGTCTTGTGGGTATTGTTTTTTGTTTGTTGGAGTGTAGTTTCAACAATGTTTTCTTACCCACCTCCTCGCTGGGAATCAACTCATTCGTAGTGAAACGGTAACATGATAGAATAGATTGAATGATTTTATTTAATATAACTATCTATTCTATCTATATACTTACCGTTTCACTACGATCAAAGGTTCCCACCCTCCTCCTTCCGACGAAAACATCATTGGGAAGGTTGGTTTTTAAAAAATTTATCATGATTTAAAGTTGCCTCCCCGGAAGTGACGTAGCGAGTGGGATCCACGGCAGCTTAGTGGTATTGGCTGT
>CM065703.1:31755658-31758046 GCA_017654935.2 Phymorhynchus buccinoides | reverse complement strand
AACGTAAGCTTTCGTTGACAAAATTGAAATGGAAAGAAGAAAGAGAAATATGCATAACCCCTCTACCTCCTCATCACTACTGTACATTATTCATTTTAAAAAATTATTTCGCCGTTTACTTAATTTCTGTTATGTACATTTGTTGAGAGTACGGCTTTAGGTCGTTTATGAAAAGAAAAGGAACCAAGAAACAAAAGTCTTTCTCGACCAATGAATTTTTTAAAAAAATATAAACCCAGTATAGCGAAACCAATATTATAAAAAAAAATATTTTTCTAAAAGAGTAAGTAGAACAAAGTTTGGAAATACTCTTTCCTGCAAATATTTAAAACGAGCACAGAATAACACAATTATTCAAAAAAAACCTCCTTTGATATTTAAATACACCCACATCTCCCTCCTCAAAAAAACTGAATTATGAGCATCTATATGGACTCTCTAAAATGCAGATTTGGCAAACGCAACAAAAAAAAAAAAAACAAAAAAAAAAAAAATAAAAAAACAAATATTAAAAAACCTCTCACGTTGCAAACGTTCAAACAAAAATGAAAGTAAGGGACAGTGAAGACGAGGGCCCCCGTCGAGGCCCTTAATGTACCTAACTAACCTGACCTGAACTGATCCGAATGACCTCCTTCGTTCTATTGTTGTAGCAAAATTTCCAAAGGGGAAAGCAAGTGTGAAAATAGGCCCTAACAAAGGCGGGGAAGAAAAAGAAAAAGAAAAAAAGAAAAAAAGAGGGAAAAAAAACAGAAAAAAGCGAAAAAAAGACAGAAAAAAAGAAAAAAACGAAAAAAAAAAAAAAAAAAAAGACAAGACACAAAGAACCAAAAAGACAACAGACAAAAAAAAAGAAGGAAGGAAAAAAAAAAAAAAAAAAAAAGACAAAAAGGAAGGAAGCAAAAAAAAAAACAAAAGGGGAAAAAAGAAAAAAACCGGGAAAAAAAAGAAAAGAAAAAAAAAAAAAAAAGAAAAGAAAAAAAAAAAACGGAAAAAAAAATAAAAAAAAAAAAAAAAGAAAAAAAAAAAAAAGAAAGATAAAAAAAAGGGAAAAAGAAAAAAAAAAAAAGGACAAACCCCCCCTTCGCGCAAAAAAAAAAAAAAAAAAAATCTGGGACAAACCCTTTCAAGTGGCGCCACACGTCCACTAAAATCGCACCGACACGACTGTACGATCACCATTTGGATCCGGTGGTCTTCCCAAAACAAATGGGATTATTTGATGAATTGATTGGCGCATTCGAAGATGAGTTGACACGTTGATGAGTCGTATCGTACAGTCGTTACTGGTTTTATTGGGACGTGTGGGCGGCCCTTCAGGTTAAAATCCCTCACGACCATTTCGGGGGGGTTTTCATGCCGCGCCTAAGTCACAGGCCCTCTCTAAGGTCACAGGCCCGCTAAGTAAACAGGGGCCCTCCCTCAAAGCACAGGCCCCTCTAAGTCAAAGCCCGCTTAAGTCAACAGGCCCCCACCCCCCCCACGCAAGTCCACAGCCCTCTATGTCACAGAGAAGGACCCCCACCCCCTCGCCTCTAAGTCATAGGCCCCCCCCCCCCACCCTAAGTCACAAGAGGGCCCCCGCTATGTCACAGGACCTCTATAGTCACAGGCCCTCTATGTCACAGGCCCTCTAAGTCATAGGCCCGCTATGTCCCACTCCCTCTAAAGCCGGCGACAGACTATGTGACTGCCTCATGTGACTCGATCAGGTCGTGACGTTTCACCTCATTTGCATACCATCCTGCTCGATCAGTCTGACTCAGTCGGGCCCAGTCAGTCAGGTGACAGGGCCGAGTAGGGCGGGTTCTAAATTTCACTGATCGAGTCAGATGGCTTGTGACCTCTTCTGTGCGGGAAACAAAATTTGATCTACGTCACGACCTGATCGAGTCATATGAGGCAGCTAGTCGCATAGTCTGTCGCCGGCTTAAGTGGCTGCTAATGTCTATGTCCACGTACGTGACGTGTCTGTATGATTTCTAAGCGGGCCTGTGACTTAGAGGGCCTGTGACTGAACGGGCATCTCCCATTCGAAACGCTTAGCCGCGACCCCACAGTAGTTACTAACTAGTCTTTAGTAGTAGTGGGCTCCTCAATTTTAGGTTGAACCCCAAAAAGCCTAAATGTCACAAAGAGTGACAACTGTCCGCAGCCTACAAACCTTGCAAAGGATGAAGCCAACTTTCTTACTTCCCACCTGGAAGGTGAAAATGTGGAAGGTGGGAAGTGTTAAGTATGGCAACAGAGGCAGTGAGTGAGTTCACAATGATCCCCACCTGTAGTGTAGGTGAAAGGGTGGGAGTACAAAATAAAATAATAACAAGTGCAACGCCGAGCGGCTGCAAAGTCCCCTCGCAGCATCGCCGAGCTACTCCGAAATCGGAA
>CM065703.1:31733158-31745658 GCA_017654935.2 Phymorhynchus buccinoides | reverse complement strand
GAAAACGCAATGAACCACGACTGTGACAAATGCCGCGGTGTACTGCAGTACATAGGGGGGGTCCTATTAGATAATGGCCTTTATCATGACTGCAATTAATTATTGAACAAAGATAATGAGCTGAAAATGTTCATAGAATACAGCTTCATGTTTGCTAAGAAAGGCAAAAATGGAAAAATGGAATAAACCGAGAAATGTAGGGGGGGTGGCACATCTTGACTTGTACCTGAAGTTTGAATCACGCACCCACACAGCAGACCTACCTATGATTTAGGGCACATTAATATGGGCATTTTGATGTTATTTGAACCACGCACCCACACAGCAGACCTACCTATGATTTAGGGCACATTAATATGGGCATTTTGATGTTGCTATTTGAACCACGCACCCACACAGTAGACCTACCTATGATTTAGGGCACATTAATATGGGCATTTTGATGTTGCTATTTGAACCACGCACCCACACAGTAGACCTACCTATGATTTAGGGCACATTAATATGGGCATTTTGATGTTGCTATTTGAACCACGCACCCACACAGTAGACCTACCTATGATTTAGGGCACGTTAATATGGGCATTTTGATGTTGCTATTTGAACCACGCACCCACACAGCAGACCTACCTACGTGCAGAGGGTGGTGGGGGGACGCCCCCTCATCAGCTAGCATGCTATCTCCCCCTGCCTCGCCCCTCGACTCCATACCTTGCCCACGGTAGTACGGCTCGGCCGCCGGTAGCACCCCCCCGGCACCCTGCTGCTCCCAGCTCGCATCCGCCGCAGCCGCGGTGACGTTGCCCGATGACACCGACGACGGTGACGTCACAACGAGCGCGGGCTGGGCGGCCATCGTCAGCAGCAGCACGTGCAGAGCGAGCCATGTGCCCCCCGCCGGTTCCACCATGGTCCGGAAACATCCACCGCGGGGCGCGCGCTCCGCCGCCTCCACCACAACAACCACTGGCTTCCTGGGGAGGAGGGAGGGAGGAAGGCAGTCAAGGGAAGTTATCCGGCTGACAGGGCGCGGAGCCCTTGGAGAACCGAGTCCGAGGAGGACCTCCTGGAGTTCCTTGACAACGACTCAGCTGGGGCAGCACGAGTCCTCATGGCACGGACCCCTCAGACCGGGGGGTCACGGGTATGTCACGTCACGTTACGTTACGTTCTACACACCCAGGTTTCTGAAGGCTCTGGCATATCCAGCACACATACACATGTATATATACACACACACACACACACACACGCAAAGGCCAATCCATACACTTGTGTAAAGTAGTACGATCACATTCCCTTGTTTTTAGTAGTACAACCGATCCGCACAAAAGAGGACCACTCCTTCCACAACAACAAAAAGCAAGGCGACCAAACTCGAACGTGAAGACTACAATGATGCAAGACTATCCTGGGCTGTGTGCGTACGCTTAAATTACTATGGCAGATCTTCACACAATTTTTTCCGAATCGGCAAGTCACGCCGAGATCCTAAGAAACGGGTGCACGTACTTGTCAGTCGGGTACACGTGTGTAGTAGTCCACCTTTCACTCGTCTGGCACTCCATAATGGGGTAGGTGACAGCTCAGGGGTGCAGCCAACTGCCACACAGACATGAATACAATAAGCACAGCACAGTACAGGGTAGTAGTATTGTACCCGGCCAGGACCCCAGCACGTTCGGGTGAATAATGGGTGAAGGGGGTGAAGAAGGGGTGGTAGTAGTAGTAGTAGTAGTAGTAGTAGTAGTAGTAGTTGACGGAGGACCAAAGAGTGTCACAGTAAATCACGAGGACACCATGTTGGCTCAATGGCCTGCCAAACGCTCCACAATCAAGGACACCCTTCTTCTTTCTTTTTAGCCACAATCCTCTGCTCTTAATCCAGCACGATTCTATCCATCCAACTCACAAACAAGGTTTGCACTTTGCATTATCCACCACCATCATCACCACCACCACCACCATCATCACACAGTTGTCGTATAAGTGGAACAGGCCGATGACTGTTGCAGTAGAGGTGACACGTTTGTAAACGTTAGGAGAAAAAAAAAGCAAGAACGGAAATTCAAACGCTGAGATTTGGTGCACGACCTGAATAGGCTATAATCACCACCACTGACTGCTAGTCCTGTTGGTAGAGGCTGGCACACACCTTGCACACGGCTGCACAGACAGTGCAATGCGGCAACATTGGACACTTGTTTTTTGGGGGGGTAAAACTCCGCACGTGTGTGTCGCGCGCTGTTCCTAATCACGTTCAAACAAGGGGACTGGAGGCCTCAGAAAGGTTTCCAATGTCCCGTTACTACTATACTATTACTACCACTATCTTTAGTCTCACTACACTGGAAAAGGTTACCCGTATATTACGGGCCAGGTAACAAACAATCATCCACCTGCTATCAACTATCTGTTTAGGTAGATAATACGGGCTGACAGTGCTTTGCGCGGGATTCACTCACAACCGTTTGACTACAAAACAGCCCAGACAGAGAGATCCGGGGGAAAAGGCAATTGACGACCAATAGGCCTATAAGTCGTGCACTACTAACTGAAGCCCAAAGTATAATGTGGGCTGGCCACGTACGGGGCGACAAGACGAGCTTCAACCACTAACACATCCAACCAGGGGGGAGGGAGCGGCATTGGCTCGGTTTAAAAAAAAAAAATTAAAAACAGAAGAGAAAAAAGTAAGGGAGAGGGGCGGGGTAGAGCTGGTAATGGGGAAGGCGAAGGCAGAGCGGGGTGGGGGGTGAGGATGGGAGTTGAAAAGCAGGTGGAGAGGAGGTAGAGGTGGGGTGTGGAAGGAGGACCAGTCGCGCCACATGACAGGAGACGGTACAGTAAAGGTACGCAAGGTTCTTGCATGGAAAAAGAAGGGAGAGTAGAGAGAGATGAAGTAGAAAAACGGGATTGTCCACAATGTCGTGTAGGCCAGTGCGCTATTCCGTGCTTTGCTGCTTCGCTGCTACAACACCTGGGCGTGTAATCATGAGCGCGTCTTAGACTGTCAACACGGGGAGAGTAGTATGCTAATTAGGCTAAACAGCCAATCGGTGTTTTTTTTTGGGGGGGAGTTTAGTCTAATTTACATACTAGCTACTACCAGTGTTGACTGTCTAAGACGCGATCATGATTACACGCCCTGACCCGTGAAGCCAGTAGTCCCCATAGTCTGAAATAGGATGGTTATTTGGGTTATACAAAAAAAAAGCCTAAATGTTACAAAGAGTGATAACTGGCTTCGCAGCCTACAAACCTTGCAAAGAATGAAGCCAACTTTCTCACTTCCCACCTGGAAGGTGAAAAGGTGGGAAGTGTTAGTGTTGTTGCAGGCAGTGAGTGAGTTCACAATGATCCCCAGCTGTAGTGTAGGTGAAAGGGTGGGAGTTAAAAAACAAAACCGGCTTCAGTCAGCTGCGGAGTGCGAGCGCTTTGTATAATTCAGGCTTTTTGGTTATACCTGCCAGCGCCATTGAAGCCGCCATGACTGACTCGGGAGGCGGGACCTGACCTCACGTGACCAGCGTATGACCAATGAGAGGGCCCCAAACAAAATAGCCAATTGACCCCGATTATATGGTAAGTCACTGAGAGAAAGTGTTAATGAATAAGGCCTTGGCAAAGCGAGCGAGATCTCAACAAATGAGCAGCAGACAATTATTATTTTGGCAGAGGCTCGGGGTACGGGCCCGTATTTCACATTTTCCAGGCTACAGGTACGGCGCTCAATCACGGGACGCATAAATTGTGCGCAAATGTATTCAAAAAAAACTACTCTAAACATGTTCCCTAAACCCTATTCCTTACCAAGATGCGCTAAATAAATACGAAATAAGAAAATGCATTTGTTGACGAAAACTTCGACTAGGAGGAAATAAATGGTTTCAACTTGGTTGTATCATTTACGCAATTAGACTATAGATTGGGAAGTATTGTTTTTTTATTTTGTTTTTTTTTTTTTTTTTTTTTTTTTTTTTTTTTTTTTTTTTTTTTTTTTTTTTTTTTTTTTTTTTATTTTTTTTTTTTTTTTTTTTTTTTTTTTTTTTTTGGTTTTTTGCTCCTTTTTGTTGCCTGTGTTTCCTGCTTTTTGCTCCTTTTGCTATATTTGCTGTTTTCTTGTGTGTCTGTGTTGATAAAGACGCATTCGCCGAAATATTCCAGTAGTTTTGTTTTGTCTCTTGTGAATAAAATAACATCACATTTACACTTGTCGTGCAGTTGTTTGTTTGTTCAAATTCGACTAGGAAGAGTTACTATCCCCTGAACATGGTCTGAAATGTTGCAGCAACTGCGCGTACCCGTACACCACTGTGTATTATTTTACTGTGTTCCTTCTTCTTCTTCGATCGCTCAGAAAGTTTCCTGTCAAATATGAGCGCAGATGCGTCATGCTGCCGTTATGCGCCTAACTAAGAAATAGTTAGGCCCAGCAAGTCCGGACTTCGGCTGGAGGAAATGTTTTTGAAAAGTGTTTCGTGAAAAAAAGGCAGGAGAATGGACCAGGTAAGGGCAGAAAGATATAGTAAAGATGACAGTAAGCAAAGGGAAAAGGCAGAGTCAAAGAGATTTTGTTTTGATCAGATTAAAGGAAGTTACAAGCACAGAACTTCCAGAAGGTGGGGAAACTAGTTATACAAAAGATTTCCTCCGTATCCCCACAGGGGGCTACTGTGTTCCAAACAACCGTACTGACTCTGAAGTGATTGTGGTGGAAAAGGGCCTCGGATGAAAAACGTCATTCATTTTCTGGCTCTGTAACCACGAGTGCGTCTTAAAGAGCCACATTGACCCACCACGATTAAAGTCCCTTGGTGGGCTTTTCTGTGTAGCTGTGACCCACATACAAGTGTCCCCGACTTCAAATTGAGGCTGCCCTTTAAAATGAAAAATCGTTTTCAAAGTGATTGGGGGCATTTGTAATGGAAGGAGTCAAGCCTTGGTCGGGATGACAAGATTTCGGTTACCAGCTATAAGAAGGGAAAACACGTGAAACTAGAAGGTGATTTTGACACGTGATTCTAGTGGGGTCTTTAAACTGTAAACATTTCCGGTTAGTAACGTGTAACATTATTCTTCTTTGACGAAACGCCAATACGATGGGCTGTTTCAAAGCTAATTGAAATGTTTCTACCCGTGTAAAATTGTTCAAGACACACCCGCGAATGGGCCCGTGACCCGTTGTACCTCTACTAATCCGCGCAACACATAATAAATCTGTACGACCCCGTGGGGATACTGAATGGGGGAGGGTGTCTTTTGTACAAATAGTTCAAAACCCACCTTCTGAAAATCCTGTGTTTCATAACTTCTAGTTAATCTGTCTCTGTTCTTTACTCTCTGGCTTTTCCCCTGCTTTGTGTCATCTACTATCTTTCTGACTTTTTTGGGGGGCCCATTCTCCTGCCGGGGTTTTTTTCCAAAAAAAAAAATCTTCCATCTAGAGTTTTCTCCTTTGAGCTCCTCCAGCAAATCGGAATCTGTCGGCTGAATGCAAGCGAGGAGACCATTGAAAACTGATAAAACGGACTCATATGTACTGTACCCATTATGGCCTTATGGGAGGGAACGCAGAAGAAGCCAAAAGAAGAAGATAATCTGAGATTTGTCTTCGCCCATTTTTATTCTTTATGGGAGAATGAGCGCGTGGTCTTGCTGTTTACAAGACCTGGCCCTGTCACTGATAGTCATGAGTGCGAATTAGACATAGTTAACAGGGAGAATAGTATGCAAATTAGACTAAACTACCAAGTCGTTTTTTTTTGGCTTTTAGCCTAATTTACTATACTATTCCCCGTGTTGACTGTCTAATTCGCACTCATGACTTCGTGACAGGGCCTGGAGGTGTAAAAGCAAGACACGCGCTCATTCTCCCATAAAAGATAAAAATGGGCGAAGACAAATCACAGATTTATCTTCTTCTTTTTCTTCTTCTTCGTTTCCATGGTAGCATAATGGCAAATTGGTACTATGTGTGTCCGTTTTTCAGTTTTCACTGGTCTCCCCGCTGCATTCAAGCCGACACATTCCGATTTCGGAGGAGCTCAAAGGAAGAAAAAATAAGTTGAAAGATTTGTTTTTGGAGAAAAAAACGGGGCCGGGAATTGTCAGGGGGCGAAGGAAAGGGGGGGGGGAAAGAGGAAAAAAAAGGAAAATGGGCCAATAAGTCGGAAAGATAGTAGATGATAGTAAGTAAAGGGAAAAGGCGGAGTCAAAGAGAGTGGCTGTTTAGAGGAAGTTATAAGGCACAGAACTTCCAGGAGGTGGTGGAACTACTTATACAAAAAGACAACCCTCCCGCAAAAAGTATCCCCACGGGGGTACAGATTTATCAAAGCGCGGATTAGTAGAGGTAAACGGGTACGGTATTCGCGGGTGTGTCTTGAACAATTTACACGGGTAGCAACATGTAAATTAGCATAAACAGCCAATCGTATTGACAGTTTCTTCTAATTTACATATTACTAACCCTGTTTTAACTGTTTAAAGACCCACCAGATCACGTGTCAAAAATCACAGGTTTCACGTGTTTTCCCTCTTATAGCTGGTACGAAATCTTGTTTTGACTAGGCCCTTTTGACTCCTCCCGTACAAATGCCCCCAATTTGAAAAAACGAAACATCATTTTAAAGAGCAGCCTCAATTTGAAGTTGGGGACATTTGTATGTGGGTCACAGCTACCCAGAAAACCCCACCAAGGGACTTAATCGTGGTGGGTCAGTGGCTCTTTAAGACGCACTCGTGGTTACAGAGCCAGAAAATGAATGACGTTTTTTCATCCGAGGCCCTTTTCCACCCCAATCACTTCAGAGTCAGTACGGTTGTTTGGAACACGTAGCCCCCGTGGGGGGATACCGGGGGATCTTTTGTATAAATAGTTCCCCCACCTTCTGGAAGTTCTGCTTGTAACTTTCTCTAATTGTCACTCTCTTTGACTCTGCCGTTTCCCTTTGCTTACTGCCATCTACTATTCTTTCTGCCTTACCCGGTCCATTCTCCTGCCTTTTTTCACGAAACACTTTCAAAAACATCTCCTCCAGCCGAAGTCGGACTTGCTGGGCCTAACTATTTCTTAGTTAGGCGCATAACGGCAGCATGACGCATCTGCACTCATAATTGACAGGAAACTGTCTGAATGGAAGAAGAAGAAGAAGCACACAGTAAAATAAGACACAGTGGGACTACGGGTACGGCGTTGCTGCAACATTCAGACCATGTTCAGGGATAGTAACTATTCCTAGTCCGGGATACAATAAACAACAAACAACTACACGACAAGTGTAAAGTGACGTTATTTTATTCACAAGAGACAAAACAAAACTACTGGATATTTCGGCGAATGCGCCTTTATCAACACAGACAAACAAACAAAAAGCAAAACAGCAAAATATGCAGGCAAAAGGGAGCAAAAAAAGCAAAAAAAAAAAAAAAAAAAAAAAAAAAAAAAAAAAAAAAAAAAAAAAAAAAAAAAAAAGGCAAAAAAAAAAAAAAAAACAAAAGGAGCACAAAAAAAAGATAAAAAAAAAAAAATCAAAAAATCAAAAAACAATACTTCCCTTCTACAGTCTAATGCGTAAATGATACAACCAAGTTGAAACCATTTATTTCCTCCTAGTCTCGAAGTTTTCGTCAACAAATGCATTTTCTTATTTCGTATTTATTTAGCGCATCTTGGTAAGGAATAGGGTTAGGGAAACATGTCAGAGTTAGTAGTAGTTTTTGAAGACATTTGCGCACAATTTATGCGTCCCGTGATTGAGCGCCGTACCCGTAGCCTGGAAAATGTGAAATACGGGCCCGTACCCCGAGCCTCTGCCAAAATAATAATTGTCTGCTGCTCATTTGTTGAGATCTCGCTCGCTTTGCCAAGGCCTTATTCATTAACACTTTCTCTCAGTGACTTACCATATAATCGGGGTCAATTGGCTATTTTGTTTGGGGCCCTCTCATTGGTCATACGCTGGTCACGTGAGGTCAGGTCCCGCCTCCCGAGTCAGTCATGGCGGCTTCAATGGCGCTGGCAGGTATAACCAAAAAGCCTGAATTATACAAAGAGCTCGCACTCCGCAGCTGACTGAAGCCGGTTTTTGTTTTTTTACTCCCACCCTTTCACCTACACTACAGCTGGGGATCATTGTGAACTCACTCACTGCCTGCAACAACAACACTAACACTTCCCACCTTTTCACCTTTTCCAGGTGGGAAGTGAGAAAGTTGGCTTCATTCTTTGCAAGGTTTGTAGGCTGCGAAGCCAGTTATCACTCTTTGTAACATTTAGGCTTTTTTTTGTATAACCCAAATAACCATCCTATTTCAGACTATGGGGACTACTGGCTTCACGGGTCAGGGCGTGTAGTCATGATCGCGTCTTAGACAGTCAACACTGGTAGTAGCTAGTATGTAAATTAGACGAAACTCCCCCCCAAAAAAACACCGATTGGCTGTTTAGCCTAATTAGCATACTACTCTCCCCGAGTTGACAGTCTAAGACGCGCTCATGATTACACGCCCAGGTGTTGTAGCAGCGAAGCAGCAAAGCACGGAATAGCGCACTGGCCTACACGACATTGTGGACAATCCCGTTTTTCTACTTCATCTCTCTCTACTCTCCCTTCTTTTTCCATGCAAGAACCTTGCGTACCTTTACTGTACCGTCTCCTGTCATGTGGCGCGACTGGTCCTCCTTCCACACCCCACCTCTACCTCCTCTCCACCTGCTTTTCAACTCCCATCCTCACCCCCCACCCCGCTCTGCCTTCGCCTTCCCCATTACCAGCTCTACCCCGCCCCTCTCCCTTACTTTTTTCTCTTCTGTTTTTAATTTTTTTTTTTTTAACCGAGCCAATGCCGCTCCCTCCCCCCTGGCTGGATGTGTTAGTGGTTGAAGCTCGTCTTGTCGCCCCGTACGTGGCCAGCCCACATTATACTTTGGGCTTCAGTTAGTAGTGCACGACTTATAGGCCTATTGGTCGTCAATTGCCTTTTCCCCGGATCTCTCTGTCTGGGCTGTTTTGTAGTCAAACGGTTGTGAGTGAATCCCGCGCAAAGCACTGTCAGCCCGTATTATCTACCTAAACAGATAGTTGATAGCAGGTGGATGATTGTTTGTTACCTGGCCCGTAATATACGGGTAACCTTTTCCAGTGTAGTGAGACTAAAGATAGTGGTAGTAATAGTATAGTAGTAACGGGACATTGGAAACCTTTCTGAGGCCTCCAGTCCCCTTGTTTGAACGTGATTAGGAACAGCGCGCGACACACACGTGCGGAGTTTTACCCCCCCAAAAAACAAGTGTCCAATGTTGCCGCATTGCACTGTCTGTGCAGCCGTGTGCAAGGTGTGTGCCAGCCTCTACCAACAGGACTAGCAGTCAGTGGTGGTGATTATAGCCTATTCAGGTCGTGCACCAAATCTCAGCGTTTGAATTTCCGTTCTTGCTTTTTTTTTCTCCTAACGTTTACAAACGTGTCACCTCTACTGCAACAGTCATCGGCCTGTTCCACTTATACGACAACTGTGTGATGATGGTGGTGGTGGTGGTGATGATGGTGGTGGATAATGCAAAGTGCAAACCTTGTTTGTGAGTTGGATGGATAGAATCGTGCTGGATTAAGAGCAGAGGATTGTGGCTAAAAAGAAAGAAGAAGGGTGTCCTTGATTGTGGAGCGTTTGGCAGGCCATTGAGCCAACATGGTGTCCTCGTGATTTACTGTGACACTCTTTGGTCCTCCGTCAACTACTACTACTACTACTACTACTACTACTACTACTACCACCCCTTCTTCACCCCCTTCACCCATTATTCACCCGAACGTGCTGGGGTCCTGGCCGGGTACAATACTACTACCCTGTACTGTGCTGTGCTTATTGTATTCATGTCTGTGTGGCAGTTGGCTGCACCCCTGAGCTGTCACCTACCCCATTATGGAGTGCCAGACGAGTGAAAGGTGGACTACTACACACGTGTACCCGACTGACAAGTACGTGCACCCGTTTCTTAGGATCTCGGCGTGACTTGCCGATTCGGAAAAAATTGTGTGAAGATCTGCCATAGTAATTTAAGCGTACGCACACAGCCCAGGATAGTCTTGCATCATTGTAGTCTTCACGTTCGAGTTTGGTCGCCTTGCTTTTTGTTGTTGTGGAAGGAGTGGTCCTCTTTTGTGCGGATCGGTTGTACTACTAAAAACAAGGGAATGTGATCGTACTACTTTACACAAGTGTATGGATTGGCCTCGTGTGTGTGTGTGTGTGTGTATATATACATGTGTATGTGTGCTGGATATGCCAGAGCCTTCAGAAACCTGGGTGTGTAGAACGTAACGTAACGTGACGTGACATACCCGTGACCCCCCGGTCTGAGGGGTCCGTGCCATGAGGACTCGTGCTGCCCCAGCTGAGTCGTTGTCAAGGAACTCCAGGAGGTCCTCCTCGGACTCGGTTCTCCAAGGGCTCCGCGCCCTGTCAGCCGGATAACTTCCCTTGACTGCCTTCCTCCCTCCCTCCTCCCCAGGAAGCCAGTGGTTGTTGTGGTGGAGGCGGCGGAGCGCGCGCCCCGCGGTGGATGTTTCCGGACCATGGTGGAACCGGCGGGGGGCACATGGCTCGCTCTGCACGTGCTGCTGCTGACGATGGCCGCCCAGCCCGCGCTCGTTGTGACGTCACCGTCGTCGGTGTCATCGGGCAACGTCACCGCGGCTGCGGCGGATGCGAGCTGGGAGCAGCAGGGTGCCGGGGGGGTGCTACCGGCGGCCGAGCCGTACTACCGTGGGCAAGGTATGGAGTCGAGGGGCGAGGCAGGGGGAGATAGCATGCTAGCTGATGAGGGGGCGTCCCCCCACCACCCTCTGCACGTAGGTAGGTCTGCTGTGTGGGTGCGTGGTTCAAATAGCAACATCAAAATGCCCATATTAACGTGCCCTAAATCATAGGTAGGTCTACTGTGTGGGTGCGTGGTTCAAATAGCAACATCAAAATGCCCATATTAATGTGCCCTAAATCATAGGTAGGTCTACTGTGTGGGTGCGTGGTTCAAATAGCAACATCAAAATGCCCATATTAATGTGCCCTAAATCATAGGTAGGTCTACTGTGTGGGTGCGTGGTTCAAATAGCAACATCAAAATGCCCATATTAATGTGCCCTAAATCATAGGTAGGTCTGCTGTGTGGGTGCGTGGTTCAAATAACATCAAAATGCCCATATTAATGTGCCCTAAATCATAGGTAGGTCTGCTGTGTGGGTGCGTGATTCAAACTTCAGGTACAAGTCAAGATGTGCCACCCCCCCTACATTTCTCGGTTAATTCCATTTTTCCGTTTTTGCCTTTCTTAGCAAACATGAAGCTGTATTCTATGAACATTTTCAGCTCATTATCTTTGTTCAATAATTAATTGCAGTCATGATAAAGGCCATTATCTAATAGGACCCCCCCCTATGTACTGCAGTACACCGCGGCATTTGTCACAGTCGTGGTTCATTGCGTTTTCCCGTCTTATAGGGTTGGGTTGGTTTTTTTTTTTTTTGGGGGGGGGTAGGTTTAGGGTTAGGGTTAGGGTTAGTATTCCCAAAAGATAATTATCTGAAAAGGTTCATAAAATACAGCTTTATGTTTGGTAAGAAAGGCAAAAACGGAAAAATGGAATTAACCGAGAAATGCATGGTGGGTGGGGTGGGGTGGGGTGGCACATCTTTACCTTTACCTAGATGTGCTGCGTTTGGTGCATGGTTCAAATAGCAAAATCAAAATGCCCATAATGTGCCCTAAATTACAGGTAGGTCTACGGGTGCATGGTCACATAGCAACATCAAAATGCCCATTCTCCCGAAGGCGGAGCGGAGTGTGGCTGCCCACGTGGCGGGGTAATCAAAAACCTGTCACACACGTAATGCTCTCATTCTCTAGCTGATGCTTTTGTATCATAGTGTTCAAGTGCTTCGGCTGTTGGGATGATCCCTGGAGTCTTTTAGCCAGGGTGCGTCAACAACAAACAACAAAATGCCCATACTGTACCCTAAACCATACGTAGGTCTACTGCGCCGGTGCGTGGTCAAATAGCAAAATCAAAATGCCCATAATGTGCCCTAATGTATAGCTAGGTGTGCTGCGTTTGGTGCGTGGTCAAATAGCAAAATCAAAATGCCCATAATGTGCCCTAATGTATAGCTAGGTCTGCTGCGTTTGGTGCGTGGTCAAATAGCAAAATCAAAATGCCCATAATGTGCCCTAATGTATAGCTAGGTCTGCTGCGTTTGGTGCGTGGTCAAATAGCAAAATCAAATAGCAAAATCAAAATGCCCATAATGTGCCCTAATGTATAGCTAGGTCTGCTGCGTTTGGTGCGTGGTCAAATAGCAAAATCAAAATGCCCATAATGTGCCCTAATGTATAGCTAGGTGTGCTGCGTTGGTGCGTGGTCAAATAGCAAAATCAAAATGCCCATAATGTGCCCTAATGTATAGCTAGGTCTGCTGCGTTTGGTGCGTGGTCAAATAGCA
>CM065703.1:31723158-31728158 GCA_017654935.2 Phymorhynchus buccinoides | reverse complement strand
ATAGAACAAAAACGAGCATATCAGAGTTATTCCTCTTCATCTGATGATGTCATCCGTGATGTCATCAAGTCAGTGCGTAATATGACAGTCAAGTGGTTGAATACGGGTGAACATAAATTATACAATTAATCAAAGGCAGTGTCATAATAATCATAACAGCTGTGTGTTGTTTCCAGGGTACCCAGGCGGCAGGCTTAAGTCCTTTTAAATTGTTGTTTGGTCAACAGGCCTTTTAACTACTTTAAGTGCTTTATTTCAGCAAGTAGATCCTTTTAATTCATCAAAAAGTCCTTTTATTTTTTTAAAAGCTACTGTTAAGTCCTGCTTTATCAAGAAAAAAAGTGATAAAGAAACTAACAGCTAAAAATGTTCTGAAAAATAAAAAAAAAATGGCAGTATGCAAAGTTGTCGGTGTTACAGATCGGAGCAGACAATTCATTACAAGCTGTGTGAGTCTTTCTGCACCAAGACGTAGTGATTCATTCCATGCGTATTGGACTGTCGGCTTTAAGAGACGATTGTGCAAATGTTCACTGCATGGTGCTCTTGGTCAACACTTGGCATTCGGGCATTCTATACAATCAGGTTGGCGAAGGTCCTTTTACAATCTTTTGAGGTCCTTATAAGTCATTTAAAGGTCCTTTTTTCGTTTCATGTTCCTAACCTGGGAACCCTCTGTTTCTTAAAGTTAGTTATTATGGTAATGTTTGTGGAGTATTCATCACCAGTTTTATCTGTCGAACACAGGGTAGGCATTGAATATACCGAATCGAGTAATTTCGCGTTTGCAAGACAGAAGACCGATCGACAACGACGACGAGAACGATGGTGACGTTGGTGATGATGATGATGATGATGATGATGATGATGGTGACGATGATGATGATGATGAGGAGGATGGTGATGATGATGATGATGATGATGATGATGATGGTGATGATGACGACGTTGATGATGATGATGATGATGATGATGATGATGATGATGATGATGATGATGATGATGATGATGATGGTGATGATGATGATGATGGTGATGATGATGACCTGCGTTGATGATGATGATGATGTGTGATGATGATGATGATAATTGGGTAAAAGGGTAGAATTGAAAAGAAGAATCAGCATACGAGTCGAGTGTGCACCCCTCTCTCTCTCTCTCTCTCTCTCTCTCTCTCTCTCTCTCTCTCTCTCTCTCTCTCTCTCTCTCTCTCTCACACCCTCTGTGTGTGTGTGCGCGCGCTCGTGTTTGTTTGTGTGTGTGCATGCGTGTGCAATTAACAAAAACTATATCCATAAGCGAGTGCACATTGCTCACGCGTATGTGTGCACTTAACGCGTATGCATTTCCATATTGCATAAGCCCACCCCTTACGCTTTTGCGTAATTGTGTGTGTGTGTGTGTGTGTGTGTGCGTGCGTGTGCGCGTGCGCGCGTGTGTGTTTGTGTGTGTGCGAGAGAGAGAGAGAGAGAGAGAGAGAGAGAGAGAGAGAGAGAGAGAGAGAGAGAGAGAGAGAGAGAGAGAGAGAGAGAGAGAGAATTTTTTGATACTGGGGAATGAGCCATTAGCTTTGCTTTTGTTGATGCTTCAGTTTTGTTACGTTGACTTGTATGTGTATTATGTCAAGACAATAACACGTTTAAACCAGAGAGAGAGAGAGAGAGAGAGAGAGAGAGAGAGAGAGAGAGAGAGAGAGAGAGAGAGAGAGAGAGAGAGAGAGAGACTTCAGACTTCAGAAACTTTATTTTACAATGAAACGAATTGAGGCTGGGCCTAGTCTTCCATTCTGTCCTTGGTTCTAAGCATGCAATACATAACTACTACTATAAATGAACATTGAGACACAGGAAAATCGCCAACAGAAAAACAACAACTGACAGTAATATAGCAACGACGTGGTAGAGAGCGAGAGAGAGAGAGAGAGAGAGAGAGAGAGAGAGAGAGAGAGAGAGAGAGAGAGAGAGAGAGAGAGAGAGAGAGAGAGAGAGAGAGAGAGAGAGAGAGAGAGAGAGAGAGACAGACAGACAGACAGCAGACAGACAGACAGAGTTCCGGTTTTAAACGGTCGTTTTCCCCAGGTAAAAAGAAAATGTGAGACAGTTAAGGGGCGGGGGGGGGGGGGGTAGAGAGGGTGAAGAGAGAGAGAGAGAGAGAGAGAGAGAGAGAGAGAGAGAGAGAGAGAGAGAGAGAGAGAGAGAGAGAGAGAGGGTGTGGGTGGGGGTGGAGGCTTGCGGTTTTCAAAGAACGAGACGTATTTTTTAATAATAAAAAGTGAGGGAGACGGAGAAGGAGTGAGTGAGTGAGTGAGAAGGGGTTTGACACTTGACACATTTGGGTTATGTCAATGTGGCGCCCCCCGAATGTGACCCCTATCACTTTTCCCCGCGCTCCCCCCCCCCCCCCCCCCCCCCCACCCACCCCCACCCCTTCATTCGGTTTTCTTCTACCTTCTTTTTTTCTTCCTTCTCCTCGTCCTCTGTTTGGCTCAGACGTGAGTCTAGTAGATAGTTGTTCGGTTGTGTGTGTTGTGTGTGTGTGTGTGTGTGTTGTGTGTGTGTGTGTGTGTGTGTGTGTGTGTGTGTGTGTGTGTGTATGTGTGTGTGTGTGTGTGTGTGTGTGTGTGTGTGTGTGTGTGTGTGTGTGTGTGTGTATATATGTGTGTGTGTGTGTGTGTGTGTGTGTGTGTGTTGCGTCCGTGGTCTAATCTCCAAACTTTAACGTTGGCATTTTCTCGGGAAATAGAAGGCGTACATTGTTCAAACTTTGCATACACATAGATGTTTATGCAAGCTTTCAAACAAAAGTAGCATCTTTATCATTTCAAATGGCCCTTTGGCTCTAAATTTCTCTCTCTCTTCTCTTTCAAACAATAATGGTTTGAATAATTAACTACTTAAAACAACACTGTAAACAGATAACATTTTAGATTAGTGGGTTAGAGAGTATTCAACAGGCAACACGAGTTAAGAAACTCATCAACACTGAAAGCCTCGATAGCTAATGCCACTGGTTCCGGGTTCGATTCTCGGCACGGGCACTTTTTCTTTATTTTTTTCATTTTTTTTAGTTAGGTCAGGTCAGGTCAGAGAATGAGGACAACTAGGTCTCGCGGCCTCTTGTATCCATTAACGATAGTTTCATTTATACTTTTAAATTTTATTGGCAATCTTGTACTTTAGACACCCCCCTCAATCTTTGTTGTCCCACATGTGCCTGTTCGAGTGAGCCTTGAAGGCTTTGCCTCTTGGTGGGGTTTTTTTTTAATGTCTCCTTCTTACTGTCCTCTCACCCACTATATTATAAAACCACGAACTCTCTATGCTAGGTTCAACCAAACAGCCTGAATATACAGAGTTCGCACTCCGCAGCTGACTGAAGCCGTTTTTAGTCCCCGAGCCAAAGGTTCGGGGAGCTATTGTTTTTGTCTGGTCCGTCCGTCCGGTGTCCGTCCGGCGTGGCTCCGTCCGTCCGGCTATTCGTCCGTTTTTCTCAAAAACTATTCAGTCTATTACCATCAAATTTGGTATACTAGTTTGCCAAGATGCAAGCTATCCACTGATGTATTTAGTTTTACATTAAGGTCAAGGTCGTGCCAGTTACGGGGTTCAAACCCCGAAACACATAAATCGCTAATATCTCGCGAAGTTTTGCATGTATTTTAATGCAGTTTTTTTCACAGCATTTCTTGATGAATGGTCTATTACACAGTTGTCATGAATTTTTCTGTGCGCGCGTGTGCGCATGATCGCGCGCGCTCAAATCACGGGTCCGAACCCCAAGGCTGTATATAAAAAAACTATTCACTTACGTGCTGTTTTGATGCGTTTTTATGTATGTGTACAGCCGACACATTCCGATTTCGGAGTAGCTCGTCGATGCTGCGAGGGGACTTTGCAGCCGCTCGGCGTTGCACTTGTTATTATTTTATTTTGTACTCCCACCCTTTCACCTACACTACAGGTGGGGATCATTGTGAACTCACTCACTGCCTCTGTTGCCATACTTAACACTTCCCACCTTCCACCTTTTCACCTTCCAGGTGGGAAGTAAGAAAGTTGGCTTCATCCTTTGCAAGGTTTTGTAGGCTGCGGAGTTATCACTCTTTGTGACATTTAGGCTTTTTGGGGTTCAACCTAAAATTGAGCCCACTACTACTAGACTAGTTAGTAACTACTGTGGGGTCGCGGCTAAGCGTTTCGAATGGGAGATGCCCGTTCAGTCACAGGCCCTCTAAGTCACAGGCCCGCTTAGAAATCATACAGACACGTACGTGGACATAGACTTAGCAGCCACTTAAGCCGGCGACAGACTATGCGACTGCCTCATATGACTCGATCAGGTCGTGACGTAGATCAAATTTTGTTTCCCGCACAGAAGAGGTCACAAGCCATCTGACTCGATCAGTGAAATTTAGAACCCGCCCTACTCGGCCCTGTCACCAGACTGGGCCCGACTGAGTCAGACTGATCGAGAAGGATGGTATGCAAATGAGGTGAAACGTCACGACCTGATCGAGTCACATGAGGCAGTCACATAGTCTGTCGCCGGCTTTAGAGGGAGTGGGACATAGCGGGCCTGTGACTTAGAGAGGGCCTGTGACTTAGAGGGCCTGTGACTTAGCGGGCCTGTGACTTAGGGGGCCTGTTACTTAGAGGGCCTGTGACTTAGAGGGCCTGTGACTTGTCGGGCCTGTGACTTAGCGGGCCTGTGACTTAGAGGGCCTGTGACTTAGAGGGCCTGTGACTTAGCGGGCCTGTGACTTAGAGAGGGCCTGTGACTTAGCGGCATGAACCCCGAAATGTCAGTCGAAGATTTAAACTGAAGGGCCGGCCACACGTCCAATAAAACCGTACGACTGTACGATACGACTCGATCACGTGATCTCGATGCGCCAATCCCATTTGTTTTGGGAGACCACCTGATCCAATGGTATCGTACAGTCGTGCGATTTTAGTGGACGTGTGGCCGGCCCTTGAAGGGTTGTCTTTTTCCCGCCTTTG
>CM065703.1:31708158-31718158 GCA_017654935.2 Phymorhynchus buccinoides | reverse complement strand
TCAAGCGCGTGCTGCATGCGAACTATTTCGCGGCGCGGCCGGTTTTGCGCACGAGTTGTTGCGTCATCTTTTGTTTGTTTGTGTGTGTGTGTGTGTGTGTGTGTGCGTGCGCGCGTGTGCGCGTGCACACGATGGCGGCCATACATAATTATTATTGCCATGCGTTTTTGTTGTTGTTGAAATAAAATTAATTATCCCGCAAAATCCCTACCGTCTCTCACCCCACCCCCCCACTCCCTAGTCCATTTCTCTTTTTACCTCGTTTCGTTGTTGTCTCCCTTTCAGTGTGTCTGGGTTGATTGATAATTTCATTCTCGGTTTTTGGTTTGTGGGCTTTGTTATGTCTTTATAATAATAATAAGAATAATAAGAATAACAACAGTATGGGATACGTATATAGTGAGGGCACGCGATGCACCATCATGGGCTCATCGCGCTTTTCAAAGGCATTATAAAGGCATTACAAATTATAATAAAAAGATTCAAAATATATCAGGGGCGGATCTGGGAGGAGTTCCATGGTTTCCGGACCCCCCAGCTGCAAAAAAAACCCCCCAGCCCCCCCCCTAAAAAAAAAAAAAAAAAGAGGACCCCCCCCCCCCCCCCCCCCCCCCCACCCCCCCCCCCCCCCCCCCCCTGTGTAACCCCCAAGATGTACCTTATAGAAGGGTGAAAAGTACGACGAACATGACTAGATTTTTGGCTTAATAATCAATAAAAATCAAATCAATAATCAATAAAATGCCAAAGTAGCGCACCATGAATAGTGTGTTTGAGTGTTAGAAGGCAAGGTAGGCCGTGAAAGGAGTTTCCGTGTGACTGTTTGCTGAATGCAAGAAATGGGTTGAAGTGAAGTGCCCCCAACTTCAAATCGAGGCTGCTCTTTAAAGTCTGTCTCGTTTTCAGTTTAGGGGCATTTGTATGGGAGTCCAACCTGGTCAAAATAAGATTTCTTACCCGCGAGAGAGGGAAACACGTGAAACCCGTGATTTTGGTTTAAACAACTTTTTTATTAACACAATTTCATGCAGATACAAATATATCTCAGCGCAAGAGTACAACAAGCTAAAGCTAAAGGCGTACTCAACACATTTATAAATTACAAAAGAACAGCTGCATAATTAACTAGAGCGTTAAGATGCTAAATCACCAACCGCGCGGCAGCGTTATTCGGCTCCAGTGACCTTGACCGTTGACCCATAACTTCATTATCGAACTTGGCCTAGATCTTCCTACTACCTACCCGCATGCAAAATTTGAGCACCCTAAGTCCGTCCGTTCAAACGCTAGAGAGGATACATACAAACATACAAACACCACCTCAGACACGAGTGAAAACATTACCAATCCGCTCTCTACGATCACGGTTGATAATTAACAAGAATCATCATGGGGAAAAGCATTTAACAAAGAAGGCAATATATCACTATGGAAAAAGTAAGCGTACAAAGGTACGACATTTACAAACACACGTGTAAGAATAAAATGTGATTTTCACTCATGGATCTATCCGGTGGGTCTTTAAGTAAAGATGGCGAAATGTCGCAGTTGAGATGCACCACTCTCAAAAGGCTGTGTGTGTGCGTGTTTGGAGGTGTATGTATGAGGGTGTCACTCGTGGTCGTCGTAATTATACTTCTACTTTTCTAGTCTTGTTGACAGATGGGGGTGGGGTGGGTGTAAGGTTACGGGGGGGGGGGGGGGGGGGGGCGTAGAATAGAACTTTGCCAGTCAATGAGCAAGTTGAAATAACACGGAGGGTTGTTGGTATATATAGATAAGTATTATAATTATTAAGCACGCGTGCTCAAGCGCTCTCAGGGACGAACCTTTCGCGCGTTTGTGCGCGCGCGCGCGCGTGTGTGTTGTGTGTGTGTGTGGTGTGTGAGAGAGAGAGAGAGTGTGAGTGAGAGTGAGTGTGTGTGTGTGTGAGGGAGAGAGAGAGAGAGAGAGAGAGAGAGAGAGAGAAGAGAGAGAGAGAGAGAGAGAGAGAGAGAATTGTGTGTGTTTGTGTGTGTGTGTGTGTGTGAGAGAGAGAGAGAGAGAGAGAGAGAGAGATGAGAGTGAGCAGTGTGTGTGTGTTGTGTGTGTGTGTGTGTCGTGTGTGTGTGTGTGTGTGTGTGTGTGTGTGTGTGTGTGTGTGTGTGTGAACATATATGTGCGTGCTAACGCATGTGTGAGTCTGTATTTGTGCATGCACGCGTGTGAACTGACAAGTAACGTACGCATCAGGGTGAAGATTTGACATTGAGTATACATACTTTCAAGGTTTTTAGTTTTGACGCCACCGATCTTAATGGTTGGGGTGGGGCTTGAGGCTTTGCGGGGAGGGGTATGAGGGGGGGGGGGGGGGGGGGGCTTTCGGGATAGGCTAAAACCATGGGCCATTTGTGTCCTTTTGTGTACATGTGGGCACACGCGTACGCTCTCTTACACGCACACACGCACACGCACACGCACACACACACACACACACACACACACACACACAGTGACACACACACACACAGTGACACACACACACACACACACACACACACACACTAACCTCCTCCACCATTCTACCCCCCCCCCCCCCCCACACACACACTTCCCGGCACCCTCCTCCTCTGACGGGCTTTGCGCGGGCACCCCCCCCCCCCTCCCTTTGCGTGCCGACCGGTACATTCAACATTGATTCATTGATGAACCAATTTTGGACACTGACGATGATGACTGACTGAATGAAAAGGATGACATTTACATCACTCGAAGGCATGGTGTTCACTCGCATCATCAGACAGACTGTCTGCCTCTCATCCTGCCATTTTATTTCCACCCACACACCCCACACACCCCACACACCCGTGGGGATACCGGGGGGGGGGGTCTTTCGTACAAATAGTTCCCCCACCTTCTGGAAGTCCTGTGCTTGTAACTTCCTCTAATCTGTCACTCTCTTTGACTCTGCAGGGCTCCCAAATCGTCCCACAAAACAAGGGGTCCCAGGGACTCATTCATTTACAGTATAGAGGGTCCTAGAGGCGGGATAGAGGGTCCTAGTGGGCATTGTGAATGCTAAAAAAAGAATTTGTCTAGTGCATTTTTGGGACACCCTGCACATTCTTTTAAAGGGTCCTCTAGAATTGTAGTGCTTCATAGACCCCCAAATGGGGGTCCCTGGGAGCCCTGCTCTGCCTTTTCCCTTTGCTTTCTGTCATCTGCTATCTTTCTATCTCACTGGTCCATTCTCCTGCCCCCTTCTTTTGTAAATACATTCTTACAAAGATTTCGTCAACCGAAGTCGGACATACTGGGCCTAACTGTTTCGTAGTTAGGCGCATGCATAACGGCAGCACGGCGCATCTACGCTCATATGACAGGAAACTGTCTGAGCGAACGAAAAAGAAGAAATTTCCACTCCGCATCTGTAAGTTTTCCAAGACCCGTGCGTCTCAATTGCGTCTATTATTTTTAGTTTCCCGATAAGTATAGTATTGTTTTTGTTTCATCCGTCCGTCCGTTCGTTCGTCCGTCCGTTCGTCCGTCCGTTCGTCCGTGCGCGTTTTCTTAAAAACCGTTCAGTCTATTTGAAACACTTTTAGTGTACAAGTATTAGAGGATATTAGCTATCGATTGATCGTTTGGGTTTTATTTCAAGTTCAAGTTCATGCTGATTAAGGAGTTGAACACCCCCCCCCCCCCCCCCCTTCCCCAAAGACTTAGTCGCTAATATCTCGCGAAGTTTTGCACGTATTTCAATGCGCTTTTTCCAGGGCCTGTGTATCTAGTACACTGGCTCTGGTTTTCCCCAACAACGTTCTCTGAGGTTTTCTATAACATTATCATCATGCGCACGCGTGCGTGCGAATCACGGGGTTCGAACTCCAAAGCTGTATCTCAAGAACTGTTACATGGAATCGCTTCAAATTTACTGTGGTGGTGCATCACAGTGCAAGAAAGGTCCCATACAAAATTTAAAACCATGCTGACATTAACCTTGAAGTTTGACCTTGAAAACGTAAATTTATTCTTGTGGCCATATCTTTCACATCGTTGCTCAAATTTGGTGTGCAGATGCATTGACTTATGATAATTCTCTGAATATTATTTTTATCTATCTCTATGCTCAATTTCGCCTGTGTCAATTGCGCCCGTTGAAAATGGTTCTTAAGAAAAGTAGACTTATGTCTGTTCCAGACCGGAGGACGTTAATCAGATTTTTCTCTCATTCACACACCTTGAAAATTACTCCCCTTAATTATTTCCGAACAATTCCTATTGTGCAATTGATGTCAGCGCAATTGATGTCAGCTTACATACCCCGAGAAGCGCAATTGAGAAATTTTGAAACCGGCGCAATTGATGTCAGCTTACATACCCCGAGAAGCTCAATTGAGCAATTTTCAAACCGGCGCAATTGATGTCAGCTTACATACCCCGAGAAGCGCAATTGAGAAATTTTGAAACCGGCGCAATTGATGTCAGCTTACATACCCCGAGAAGCTCAATTGAGCAATTTTCAAACCGGCGCAATTGATGTAACCTTACATACCCCGCGAAGCGCAGTTGAGCCATTTTCAAACCAGCGCAATTGATGTCAGCTTACATACCCCGAGAAGCTCAATTGAGCAATTTTCAAACCGGCGCAATTGATGTAACCTTACATACCCCGCGAAGCGCAGTTGAGCCATTTTCAAACCAGCGCAATTGATGTCAGCTTACATACCCCGAGAAGCTCAATTGAGCAATTTTCAAACCGGCGCAATTGATGTCAGCTTACATACCCCGAGAAGCTCAATTGAGCAATTTTCAAACCGGCGCAATTGATGTCAGCTTACATACCCCGAGAAGCTCAATTGAGCAATTTTCAAACCGGCGCAATTGATGTCAGCTTACATACCCCGAGAAGCTCAATTGAGCAATTTTCAAACCGGCGCAATTGATGTCAGCTTACATACCCCGAGAGGCGCAATTGAGAAATGTTCAAACCAGCGCAATTGAGTGGTAGCCACCTGGACATGACCCCGCACTCTAATTTTAGGGGGTTAAAATTAAATATAATCGAAATCCTTTACTGCAACCCCCCCCCCCCCCCCCCCACCACCACCACCCCTCTAGGGTTGCGTGGGTGGATAGGAGACGGGAAGGGGATCAATGACGAGGTTTAAAATTAGAAATAGCACTCGGTTTAATAGGGCATTTGCCGCGTGCCGGCGACCTTGAATTTCACTGAGTCGAATTTAGAGAGTTGAAATATTAAAAAAAGGTCAGCGTAACTCGGGCAGAACGAGCGCGGGCAGATTAGTAGTCTTGTACGTGGGTTCCTGGTATACAAGGATACAAGGATTTCCTGTTTTTGAATTTTCCCAGAAAAGGAATGTTCCTGTTTTTAAGACTTGTCAAACAAGATCTTTGTGTGTCTAATGTATTTTTCAAAACACTTTAAGCATTTGTATAAATTATGGAAAAAGGAAACTAAAATATCTTCATAAATTTTCTTCAGCTGCAGGGGGACATTACCCCTGGACCCCGGCCTTTCAGTTTTTTTCAATTTTGTGTAATAGCACCCATGCTAGTATAGAGAACGAACGCTTGTGGCAAATGTCCTATTGAGGAGGCTGCGCGTGCGGTGATTGACTTTTGATACTAAGATGATAATTACGTGTACAAAATGTGTGTTGAAAACGTCAGTACTGAAAGGGCCAGCCACACGTGCACTAAAATCGCACGATTGTACGATACGATTCGATCACGTGGTCTCGAAGCGCGCGAGTCACATTTCGTTCTTGGAGACCACGTGATCGAATCGGATCGTACAGTTGTACGATTTTAGTGGACGTCGTGTGGCTGGCCCTTAGAACGAACGAGTCATAACTTTAGTAAGTAAGCCTAAACAAGTGAATGTGAAGACCATGGTGTAGTTTTGTTAGTGCTGTATGCAAAGAAAACATTGTTGAAAAAACAATCAAGCAAGCAAAAATATAGAGACAAACCAAGAGCTTCCAGCTTGCACAATTTACTACTACTACTACTATTGCTGCTGCTGCTACTACTACTACTACTGCTGCTTCTGCTGCTGCTGCTGCTGCTGCTTCTAATACTTGCTACTACTCCTACTACTACTACTACTACTAACTACTACTACTACTACTACTACTACTACTACTACTACTACTACTACTACTACTACTACTACTACTACTACTTCAACTACTGCTGCTTGCTGCTTGCTACTACAACTGCTGCTGCTGCTACTGCTTACTACTACTACTACTACTACTACTACTACTACTACTACTACTACTACTACTACTACTACTACTACTACTACTAGGGCCTACTACTACTATTGCTACTACAACTGCTACTACTACTACTACTACTACTACTACTACTACTACTACTACTACTACTACTACTACTACTTCTACTACTACTACTACTACTACTACTACTACTACTACTACTACTACTACTACTACTAATAATAATAATTTTCAAACCGGCGCAATTGATGTCAGCTTACTTACCCCGAGAAGCTCAATTGAGCAATTTTCAAACCGGCGCAATTGATGTCAGCTTACATACCCCGAGAAGCTCAATTGAGCAATTTTCAAACCGGCGCAATTGATGTCAGCTTACATACCCCGAGAGGCGCAATTGAGAAATGTTCAACCAGCGCAATTGAGTGGTAGCCACCTGGACATGACCCCGCACTCTAATTTTAGGGGGTTAAAATTAAATATAATCGAAATCCTTTACTGCAACCGGCCCCCCCCCCCCCCCCCACCACCACCCCTCTAGGGTTGCGTGGGTGGATAGGAGACGGGAAGGGGATCAATGACGAGGTTTAAAATTAGAAATAGCACTCGGTTTAATAGGGCATTTGCTACTGCTGCTGCTGCTAACTACTACTACTTAAAACTTACTACTACTACTACTACTACTGGGCTGCTACTACTACTACTACTACTACTACTACTACTACTACTACAGCTGCTGCTGCTGCTGCTGCTGCTGCTGCTGCTAACATACTTTCTGATGATGATGATGATGATGACGATTATGATGCTGAACTTGATGATGACTCGGAAACCTACGTCTTGCCCAGATCGTAGGCAATGTATGATACATTCATTTCATTTGACTCTCCACGATGGAGGCATATAGTGATATACACACGTATACATGACTCTTATAGTCTAGGCCAACTTCCCTATGCCCAGGCTGGAGCGTTGAAAATTAGTATGTGCGTGAATGAATACAAAAAAGCCTGGTCTTGTATATTGCTCGAAGACCTTCATTGGTTCTTTGGGTGGCCTTCTTCCTTTCAATGAGTGGAGAACCCCCTTTTCAAATTTCACACACACACCCACCCCCAACCCTCCCCCACTTCTATATTGGTACTCTGTCAGTCTGTTTGGCAAGGGTATGTAAATAAAGATCCTACACTTTGAACGAAACTTTTTAGGGGAGAGAGATAGGCCTACACGTTTATAATTATTATTCCTTAAAGACACACTGACGCACCACGATTAAGTCCCTTGTTTTTTCTGGGTAGCTGTGACCCACATACACATGTCCCCAACTTCAAATTGATGTTTCGGTTTGAATTTGGGGGCATTTGTATGGGAGTGAAACCTGGTCAAAACAAGATTTATTTCCAGCTATAAGAGGGAAACACGTGAAACCCGTGATTTTGACACGTGATCTGGTGGATCTTTAAAGCTCAAAGAGCGACTTACCTTGCGATATTTCATTATCTCCGTAAGATAAGAGTCGGGTGACGGAGCATGGTTGGAATTGGGGCCACATGCACACACACACGAACACAACACGCACGCACGCACGGCACACACACACCACACAGGCAACACACACGACACACACACACACACGCACACGCAGCCCACACCACACACACACACACACACACACCTACCAACACACACACACACACACAGAACAGACAGAGAGAGAGGGAGAGAGAGAGGAGGGGGGTAGGAGGGGGGAAGCTTATTATTGCATTAGCTTATTCCACCGACATAGTATCTCGATGGCTTATTCTTACCCTCTTGAACACTTAGAGGGGGGGGGGGGGGGGGGTGGTATTGGGGGGGGATTCTCGGCTTGGTGCCAGTAAATGGTTTTATTTACTTCCCACCCAATTGTCCCAGTCAGCACATCCACACAGTCACTGTTGTGTTGACTGTTCGAGTTGGACTTAAGCTTCTTATTGTCCATAATAGTCCCCTGGCCAAGTTCAGTTAGTCTTTCTTGTCTTCCTCTAATTGAATAACCAATGGCCTCTCCACGCCCCTGCCCCCACCCCATCGCCTCTCCCCTCTCTATGTGTCTGTCTGTCTCTCTGTCTCTCTCTCTCTCTCTCTCTCTCATCTCTCTCTCTCTCTCTGTCTCTGTCTCTCTCTCTCTCTCTCTCTCTCCCTCTCTCTCTCCCCTCTCTGTATTTCTTAGTCTCCCATAGTCTCTTTATCATTCTTGTTCGTCTCCCTCTGTCTTTCCCTCTCTCTGTGTCTCTCTTTGTGTCTGTTTCTCTCTGTCTCTGGTCTCTCTCTCTCTCTCTCTCTCTCTCTCTCTCTCTCCCTCTCTCTCTCCCCTCTCTGTATTTCTTAGTCTCCCATAGTCTCTTTATCATTCTTGTTCGTCTCCCTCTGTCTTTCCCTCCCTCTGTGTCTCTCTTTGTGTCTGTTTCTCTCTTTATCTGCCTCTCTCTCTCTCTCTCTGTCTCTCTCTGTCTCTCTCTCTCTCTCTCTCTCTCTCTCTCTCTCTCTCTCTCCGCTCTCGCTCTCTCTCACTCTCATCTGAAATAATTTGGTTATAAAACGGGATCGGTATTTGATATGCTCATGTTATATGACTTGGGCCTTTCTAAGGGCCGGTGGCCAATAGGAATTAAAACTATTGTTCATTGTTGTTTCTCTCTCACTTCTCTCTCTCGCTCTCTCTCTCTCTCCTATCTCTCTTCTCTATCTCTCTCTCAGGCAAAGAAAAAAACCCCAGATGCAGAGAGACGAGAGAGAGAGAGAGAGAGAGAGAGAGAGACGACAAATGCAAACATTGATTGGCAATAGCTTACCATAGCTCTCTTCTGCCAAGGAAAGTGCATTGGGTACTGAAAAGTACTTCTAAATTAATGGCGGACAAAAAAAGAACGGAAAGAGAGAGAGAGAGAGAGAGAGAGAGAGAGAGAGAGAGAGAGAGAGAGAGAGAGAGAGAGAGAGACGCACTTCCCAGCCTAACGCTGTAGGTTTAAATCATGTTCAGGTCACCAGTCTGTTAGGCTGATGCATATTCATTAAGTTTCTCAATGATCCACCAGCGCGTCGCACCCACGGACTTACATTACATGTAGAGTCGCACGCTCAATTAAAAAGGGCAGACAACTGCAATGACAAAGGGAAGACAACTCTGATGCGCCCAGCAGGTCACGTGCTCTTCCACAGTCCATGGAACTGGCCGAAATCACGTGATCATTACAGGCAAAAGTCACATGATCCCTTACCCGACACTAAAGAGGAGGCGACCAAGAGGTCGCCTCCAATAATTCTTGAGATCGCATCCCAGTCTACAGGCCTACTGCAAGCTCATGGAGCAGCCATATCTTCAGGTCTTCCAAGGGTCTGGTGTTTAATCCGTCTGCGGACCAGATCAGATGCTCTGTTGGGCTCCAACCCTTCAAGCAGCGGCGATCCCTGACTTTGAGATGTTAACAGAGCCCTTAACAGGGCCTTGAGCATCCGGGTCTAAACATATCCTAGGCTTGAAGGGCCTTGGAGTGCAAGGAAATTTCCCGAACACAGACTGGAGCTGAATGTCTTAGATGATGGAGCCACTCTGCCAGGGAACCATCTGCCCAAGACCGAGATCTTGTGTAGTGTCCAGGAGCTTTGGTGGAGATTTGCCAATTTGCCCCCCCCCCCCCTTGGCTGGCTGTCGCTTGAATGTTTATGAATCAGAATGATCACTGGGGGTGGGGGGTGGGGTCTTCTTTTTTTGG